>BTRK01000004.1:25735970-26136889 GCA_036245805.1 Pristionchus mayeri | reverse complement strand
GTGAAGATATATCTCATATATGATTAGCCAGCCCCTATTCTCAGATTTTTATTTTTAACAAAAAAATATTATTTTTAATGCTGAATACAATGAAACTCTAAAATAGCCACAATTTCAGTGCGCTTCTACTCGGAATCTCACGGTTGCGCTCCCGAGTAGAAGCGAGTTTCATTGCATTCAGCATTAAAAACATATATGTCTCAGAATAGGGGCTGGCTAATCATATCGTCATGTGCATTGATGCCATGATCTACCAAAAGTATCCGAACTTCATATCTCGATCTCTAACCTACGTCAAAGTTGATCGATTCTGGTTTCCTTCATTTTTCTAAGATACATTTTCATGCTCTTTCGAATGAGCTATTTCTCGAAACTGAATTCTGAAGTTTGATAAATCCGATTTGGTGGATAAAAAGCCGATATTTCGGGTTACGCTTTCGGATGACAAGTTCTTTGACCCCAAGAGTAATGTTTCCCCTAGTTTGATCTCCGGATGATCATTTTGAACGAGTTGTGCCATCCTACTTGCTGTCTTACGGAGAATGGATTTTAAATATCGTGAAATAGCTAAGCTTTTTGCCGGAACTAACCGAGTTAAGCAATTTTCCAACCAAAATTCCAAAATGATTGGTTCCAAAGCGTGCCATCACCCTCTCCCTCCTCTCCCTCTCCCTCCTCTCCCTCTCCCTCCTCTCCCTCTCCCTCCTCTCCCTCTCCCTCCTCTCCCTCTCCCTCCTCTCCCTCTCCCTCCTCTCCCTCTCCCTCCTCTCCCTCTCCCTCCTCTCCCTCTCCCTCCTCTCCCTCTCCCTCCTCTCCCTCCTCTCCCTCTCCCTCCTCTCCCTCTCCCTCCTTTCCCTCTCCCTCCTCTCCCTCTCCCTCCTCTCCCTCTCCCTCGTCTCCCTCTCCCTCCTCTCCCTCTCCCTCCTCTCCCTCTCCCTCCTCTCCCTCTCCCTCCTCTCCCTCTCCCTCCTCTCCCTCTCCCTCCTCTCCCTCTCCCTCCTCTCCCTCTCCCTCCTCTCCCTCCTCTCCCTCTCCCTCCTTTCCCTCTCCCTCCTCTCCCTCTCCCTCCTCTCCCTCTCCCTCCTCTCCCTCTCCCTCCTCTCCCTCTCCCTCCTCTCCCTCTCCCTCTCTCCCTCTCCCTCCTCTCCCTCTCCCTCCTCTCCCTCCTCTCCCTCTCCCTCTCCTCTCCCTCTCCCTCCTTTCCCTCTCCCTCCTCTCCCTCTCCCTCCTCTCCCTCTCCCTCGTCTCCCTCTCCCTCCTCTCCCTCTCCCTCCTCTCCCTCTCCCTCCTCTCCCTCTCCCTCCTCTCCCTCTCCCTCCTCTCCCTCTCCCTCCTCTCCCTCTCCCTCCTCTCCCTCTCCCTCCTCTCCCTCCTCTCCCTCTCCCTCCTTTCCCTCTCCCTCCTCTCCCTCTCCCTCCTCTCCCTCTCCCTCCTCTCCCTCTCCCTCCTCTCCCTCTCCCTCCTCTCCCTCTCCCTCCTCTCCCTCTCCCTCCTCCTCTCCCTCTCCCTCCTCTCCCTCTCCCTCCTCTCCCTCTCCCTCCTCTCCCTCTCCCTCCTCTCCCTCTCCTTCCTCTCCTTCTCCTTCCTCTCCCTCTCCCTCCTCTCCCTCTCCCTCCTCTCCCTCTCCCTCCTCTCCCTCTCCCTCCTCTCCCTCTCCCTCCTCTCCCTCTCACCTCAGACAAGTCTTTGTACTTCACTGCTGCACTGTTGTCTGCAGTGAGCATCTCCTGCAGAGTCTTCGTATCTCCCGTTGCTGCGGCCTGAAGGAGAACGTCCCCCTCTCCCTCTCCCCCCCTCCTCTCCTTCCCCTCTCTTCTCCACTCACGAACCTCCGTGAACTTCCTCATTTTCATAATGTCAACTTCATCGATGCTCTTCTGATTGAAGCTGGATCGACTCAATTTCCTCCCTTGCTGTACGACTGCAAAGTAAAAGTTTTGAAAAGCATCTAAAAAATAGTTTGATTTCGCCATTTCTCCAATTTAATTATGAATGATTCTAAGTTCAAATCGAGAAAATTTCCAACTTGGAATTAAACATGGTGCTAATCAAAATGTAGTCTTGGTTCGAAAGGATGTGTGTTTAGAGAGGACTCACTGGGAAGATTGCCTCCGTTGAGAGAATCAGTAGGGATGAGTTGGGCATCCTCGAGGTGACTGAAGTCCATGAGTGGAATGGATGACATTCCTGACAGAAAGGAAGAATTGAGGACAGGAAAGAAGGGAGAGGTCATTAGGAGAAGAGACAGGAGGGAATACCATGGAAACGAAAAGGATAGTGGACAGAAGAGGAAAGGGGGAAGGTGAGGCAGCAAAGAGAATTCCATCGGGTGGGCGGGGGGGGGAATTGAGAGGATACAGAGGGGCATCGATCGGGGAGGTATAATCGGAGACTGGTTGGAAGGAAAAGAGAACAACCAGGAGAATGGAAAGAAGTCATGAGTGAAGAGTATGAGGATGGTATTTTGGTGTGAATGAATTGAAAATTCGAAGGAGAGGAGGAATTCACGAGGGCAGAGGGTAGTTCGCGTGGCGTTATTTGCACACCTCAGTCCACTCCCTTTCACTCTCGATGCGGTGTGTTACCAACTACCAAGGAGAAGGGCTCTTTCCATCTCTCTGAGTCATTCCCCCCCTCTCCTCCCCTCTCGTTCGTGCCCTTAACACTTTCTTATCAAACGAATCACTTCAATCGTCTGTAAATGTCTTTTGAAATATTCAATGTAATACGGTTTGCATTTTATCTTAATTCGTTACAGATTTTTCAAATGTAACGGATTTTGATCGAAATTGTAAATCAACCGTATTGACATATTTATACAAGATAATAGATTTATCGAAATTTATTCGAAAATAAAAAAAAGGCAATAGAGGGTGAGGGAAGAAATGGAATTGGAGGGATGAAGAATGAGAGTCTGCTATACGAGATCATCTATGAATAGATGAGAATGAGAATCGTTGAGAGAAGCATTAGAAGGGAAGGGAATCGATTGATCATCTGTACAATTAGTAGTATTCCCAATTGATGGGATGGAATTGATTAGAGTGGAATTGGAAGATTGAGTGGCGTAATCATCGTAGATGGGAATACTTCCATTCACAATCAGATCAGGGAAAGGCAGTTCGAGGAGAGATTCGAATGTCGCCCCCATCTCCTCTTCCTTCTCTTCAATATCTCTTCCTGTCTCGAACAGTTCTCAAAGTAAACTCATCTCAGCGAAATCCCCCTGAATATATATAATGAAATGTACTAACCGTATTCTTGTTCCTTCTCGATTCTCTTCTCGCCTACATCTTCAATTCTTTTCCTCTCAACGCTAAAGAATGAAGTTGTTTGATGCTTCCACTATGGTTACCTCTCAATCCTCGATCTCTCCACCTCTTTTCTCGTCTTTTCCATTTCTGATTTATCTCGTTCCATCTGTCGAATGCTCAACGACTCCCTCAACATTTCATTATTCGCCTGTATCCACATAGTAGGCTACGTGTTCTGTCAATATGAGGATAATGAGTCGATTGACCCGCTATCGAATGGATTCATTCATTCTTAGTTGTGTAATGGACAGTAATTTAAAATGTAATCACTCATTGTAATAGGAAGTGAAGATGACGAAGAGGAGTATGAATGAGAGAGGGAGGAGAAGGAGAGAGAGACGAGTACGGTACACTCGCATCCAAGACTGCCAGTGGGAATGAGTGGGGAGAAGAGGCTGACGGAGCATGTGACAACGAATATGAGGATGGAGGGGATTGGAATAGCGTGGATGGAAAGGACATTCCTCCGATTGGGAGAGAGATTAAGGAGAGCAGATGAGAAGGGAGATTGACACACGCGAAACAATGAAGACTTTATTCCGGAATCAATATTCAATCAATGGGGTACGGTATCGACGATGACGGGTCAATCGATATCCCGAATCGATGAGATGAGCGCATGCTGGATCGAGAGGAGAGCACTCAGAGGATGAAGCTGAAGAATGAAGAAGGAATTATTTTCATTCTCACGCTTATTCATTCTGAATGATGATACCTCTGACTGAGAGAGAAGGATCAGCACGCTTCCGACCAGGTCTGAGAAGAGAGAGAGAGAGGAGGGGGAGGGGGGGATCTCACCTGAAGTTAGTCCTCCCGATGGCAAAGTTCGATTCCCCCAGAGAACTGAAGAAGAGGAGAAGGACAATGGAGCAGTTGAGGTACATCCTGAAGAAGGAAGAGTTGAAGAGGAAGAGACGAAGGGGAAGGGGTGGAGAGGGGAGTCAGCCGATCATTGTCATATTCCACCCCAAGGAAAATAGTTGAAAGGCAGATAATTGGAAAGAGTCCATTATGGTCCCTCTCCCTATCTTCATCATCTTGCACATTCAGTGGGAGGAATGGATAAATGTCGACCTCAATGACACCATCAGACTCCGCCTTCCAACGCATACGAAATCGTACTGCGTATAACAAAAAGTGGGGTCTGCTGACGAAATTGAAGTCTCAAATCGTAAAGGTGAGAAGGAATAAGAGTGTGTTGGAGGTAGAAGTTGAAGGGTGATGGAAGGAGAATCAAACGATAAATCGAATGTCAGAGGTTCCATAAGAGGCGAATCGCAATAGAATCGACCTTTGATGGGGGTCAGCGATGGTAGGAATCATGTATTTCCTATCTAACTGAAATTTCTAAAAGAAGTACTTCAAATTATGCTCTTTCATACTCTATTAACAAGATGTCGGCATAAATTCAACATATTTTCACCCGGCAAGTATTCTATCGTTGTTTCCCCTCCCCTTCCTATCCTCTTTCCCTACCTTCTTATTCGGATCGCATGAAAACTCTTTGCCTGCGCACGCTTACTGAGAGGAGAGTCATAGGAGATCTTTGTATGACTCATATGATCATGACTGGTTCTAATATCGTCCCTCGCTCATCATTCTACGTCTACAAACCCCAGCGAGACCGTACCTCTTCTTTTGGTATTAAAGTTACCCAACAAGGACGAAATTGACCCATTATTTTTTGTCCTCCATCGAATAGCCGATGGTTGAATTAGTACAGAATGAATATACAAAAATGCTAAAAATCAATAATAGCCTCAAGGGAAAGCCGGAAATGATCCGCGCTCGCTCACTTTTGCATACTCTCTCGTACACGCGACGGGATCAGGGTGAGATCAGGGTGTCGTCAATAAGGACGCTGACCCTGATCCCAAGACGCGACGCATTATGCGCGCGTCGCGTGTGTGAGAGTGTATGCAAAAGTGAGAGAGTTTTGGATCAGGCAACTTCACCCTGATCCTTTCCGGCCTTCGCCTGGGGCTATTATTGATTTTTCGCACTTTTGTGTATTCTTTCTCAACTAATTCAGCCATTGGCTAATCAATGGAAGACATAAAATAGGGGGTCAATTTCGTCCTTGTTGGGTAACTTTAACATTGAAACGACAACTAGCACCGCCAGATTCCACTCTTTCCCTGTTCGAACATCCCGATGGTATTCTCAACTTCCCGATTTCATTCGCACTGCCCCCAACATCCGAGTATTTAAGCGTCGACTGGAAAGCCACCCCATAGTCGCAGACCTCTCTCACCTTCACTGACTCAGGAGAGCCCCCCCCCCTCACCTGCAATCATTAATTACTATGTTTTTCATGCTATCGTCGCGCCTCGGGCGTAGATAAATTATTATTATATGTCTGAATCTTTGAGAATCAAATAACCATACTTGGAACCATCAGTTTTAGATAATACAATCAGGCTCATTTAAAGTTTCCCAACACCCATGAAAATAATTTGAATTGGTGGGAGTACCTTGATCACGACAAAACGAGCGAGATAGTGTGTTCAAGGGAGAGAGCGGGCGTGATCAGGCAATTCAGACTCTTACTTTGCGGCTCTACGCTGGTGCAAATATTGCATTTCAATTATTTTTATTATTCCAGTTTAATTAATTAGAGCCCGTTCTATTATATTGTTACCTAATATAGAAAGGGATTTTCGAGGGTGTTGGGTAACTTTAAATAATCTCAACCCCATTAAAAATATTTACATTTCCCTCCAAAAAATTACTCTAAATTGCAAGACGAGTGTCGGTCAGACATACGAGAGCATGTAAAAAGGAGGGACGAGCTCCCAAATGGCAACCGATGGGGAGCAAGGAGAGAGACACCAGAGTACCACTACGGAGTGGTCCATTCTCTCACCATCACTCGATCACTCTCAACAACGGTAATGAACAGATTGTAATGGGAAAGAAATAGAGAGAGAAAGAGTGTTCAGATTGGAGATTGCATTGAAGCAGCGTCGTATTGTGAGAGGGATGATGTGAGACAGGGATGAGATGATGGACACCCTGTCGATTGAGACACACGGATTCGTCATCGGGCGAAAAGGGAGGCCATTTCCTTCTTCACTCCAATCACCTCCTTCTCCCCCTCCTCATGGTACACAATAGTAGACCGAATTACAAGTTGTTCATAGTGAATGAGCCCTATTTACCCATTCATGGTTTCCCCCAGATCTCGACCTCTTCCATAGTCCCTACTTCTGCTACTACGTAATGTAACAGTCAAACTACCTAGGGGCGTTTTGATATTTCTGGACGAACGAATCGGGCACAAATAATTGAACTACCGCGAACCATCCCCTGGGCGTTGACGGTAGCCATCGCATAGTCAGCAATAACCAGATACAATATAATTTCAAATAAATATTTACAGAATATTGGAGTGCGCTGTCAAAACAGTGATTCTTGCCGAAATTTTTTCACAAATTTAAGAAGGCGATAAAATTGACTTCGAACACGAGTTGAAATTAGATTTTTATAGTGAATTGTACAAACATGGAATGGAACAAAAAAAGAGATCAATGTTAACAAGTAAGTGTAGATCAAGTTGAGAGATCGATAGAAGAAGGATCGATCTGGAATATCAGTCTAATTAAATAGATGAGAAGAAACATACTTTTCTGGAGTCGCCATAGTATACTTGGAAATGATATTGTAATCGGCCGAACGGGCCAGGATTGGCAAGGATGCACCCTTTCTGGAAGGAGTTCTCTCCCTCTCCCTTTCTCTCTCTCCCCACCTGCTCTCCCTGGTAGCTCTCGAATCGATCAGCCATGATAAGTAGATCAGGAAGAGGATGAAGTCGAAGGGCGCAATCCATAGACCAGACCACGGGTTGCACCGAGGGAGGAAGGGGACACAAATGAGCATTCGAAGTGATTGAACGAGCCACCTACAAGCATTACCTCTGTGGGAGAGGGGGGAGGGGGAGAGGGGGGGGGGGGGGAGAGGCCCATCATACGTCGTTTGCGAGGTTCTCCAGATTCTCCGGAACGTGTATTGCATTCTTGCACAGTCGTTCTACGGTATCATGACGGAAGACAACAATCTCCTGCATTCATTCATAATCGATGAATGCAGTACAGAACCACCTGATTGAGTAACTGCATTCTTGCTGGATTCGAAGTGAAGACGCAGTTCTTGATCGAAGAAAATGGTTTCTGGAATGCAACTGGATGTCTCCCCCCCCCCTCTCTCTCTCTCTCTCTCACACCTGCAACTGGAGAGGAAGAGGAGGGCGGGGGAGGATATGACTCAACCCTCCATCCTCCAATCCAGGCACGAAGATGAACTGAGTATTCGAGTAGGCAGAAGAGAATTGCTCTGCAAAGGTATCCTAATGCACTATTAAAACGTTCTGACAATGCTAGTTGACCACCTAAGCCGCTAAATCATTGAGCCGGCACTTTAATTATTATGCTCTTAAGTGTTTTTAATTGCAATTCTTGTGTTCAATCATCACCACATGTCAGGCTATAGGGTTTGAAGAAAATGTGCGGCTGAAAAGATTATATGAAATAGGTTTTTAATTTTTCGTTCCGCTTGTTTAGTCGCGTACTAGGCATGGTGTAGGACATATTTTTATAATCCAACTATAGTCAATAGATGGTCCAGATGTCTCCCAGAAGACAAGAATGAAAACACGAATTGGAAGACGACTGACTCATCATTTTAGCAAGTTGAGTGAAGCCTTTCTCGACAAGTTGGTTCGAGTCCATTTGAAGGGGACGGGAGCAGAAGTTACCGCAGAGGATAAAAGCAGTGGGAGGACACGAGGAGAATCCATCCAGAAGGAGATACAACGCTCTCCTGGTCTGAATGAGACCAGAGGGGGGGGATCATCCCCATGGAAGAAAGGGGGAATTACTGGTGTCAAACTGACATCGATTCCAAATAGCTTATAAGAACCAGAATTACAACGACTATATCACGGATCTCCTGTAAAAATGTAGGAAAAGGAGACCTTTTTACGACAGAAAAAAAAATTGTTTCCTCAGATTCAGCTGGAACTGGTAGGATAGGATATAGTGAGGCCGAAGAGAACGATTATTCCGTTCGTTTTGCGAAATTTGCATGTCTATGGGTAGTAATGACCTACCACTAAAAATGGTTGTTTCTCAGTCAGTTTTTTACGTACAGCGAGCAAATTTTTCCCAATGGATGCGTAATCGAATGATCTACAAAAATAACTCAATTAAGGGTATGGTCTAGAACATCACCTTCCATGCGTAATTGTCGAAAATCACTTTTAATTCTAATTATCTCAAAACTTTCCTCTAAAGGGTACGATTTTTATTGCAGAATCTGATTCTCCATGGTCGAATTGGGGTACTGAGGTAGTTCGCTGGCCACAACTCTGTCCCCCCAATACCGATCCTCAGTGGGGATATCCCGGACATTGCATATTCTTGTGCAAAAATCACATTTTTGTTCGTAACTCATTTCAAAGTTATGCAAATGACACTTTTAAAAAAGCCAATCGATAGCTCTCTCCGAGACGAACACAATCGATTCTGAGGCCCTAGTCGCTAAAACTAACCGTTTTTGAGATATATCGAATATACTATTTTTTTCTTCTATTTTCTTGATCAGTCAAATCACAATTCGACAACAAGAAAATAGAATTTAAAAAAATAGTATATTCGATATATCTCAAAAACGGTTAGTTTTAGCGACTAGGGCCTCAGAATCGATTGTGTTCGTCTCGGAGAGAGCTATCGATTGGCTTTTTTAAAAGTGTCATTTGCATAACTTTGAAATGAGTTACGAACAAAAATGTGATTTTTGCACAAGAATATGCAATGTCCGGGATATCCCTACTGAGGATCGGTATTGGGGGGACAGAGTTGTGGCCAGCGAACTACCTCAGTACCCCAATTCGACCATGGAGAATCAGATTCTGCAATAAAAATCGTACCCTTTAGAGGAAAGTTTTGAGATAATTAGAATTAAAAGTGATTTTCGACAATTACGCATGGAAGGTGATGTTCTAGACCATACCCTTAATTGAGTTATTTGTAGATCATTCGATTACGCATCCATTGGGAAAAATTTGCTCGCTGTACGTCAAAAACTGACTGAGAAACGACCATTTTTAGTGGTAGGTCATTACTAACCATAGACATGCAAATTTCGCAAAACGAAGGGAATAATCGTTCTCTCCGGCCTCACTATACCCTGTCCTACCAGTTCCAGCTGAATCTGAGGAAACTATTTTTTTCTGTCGCTCGGGTTCCTGCATTTTTACAGGAGATCCGTGATATATTGATCCATCATAAAAAAACCACGGGAAAGGAATTTATGAGCAACTTTCAAAATGATCGAATATGTTTAAGGAGTTTTATTGCTCATATTAGTTAGTTTTCGGATATGTTTGCTCAATCCGGGACGAAATAGAAAAAAAAGCCGATCTCCCCCCCCCCCCCCCCCTCTCAACACATGGGGCTTCTTCTATCGGTAGAATGGTCTCACTCACTTCATGCTTGTCTACATTGACATCAGAGAGGATAACGAGGGAGGAATGGGAGAGACGAGCTGCTCTCGAAGACAGTTTGGGACACGACCTGCACAAAGACAGAGATCATCCCGCCCCCCCCCCCTCTTACGAAAAAACGGCTATTCAAATCTACTCAAATGAATCACAGATAGAGGTGTGAACCTGAATGCAATTCTCTCCGTTCCTCCGAATATATTTGCAGTTCCCATATAAGTTCTCGTTTGATCGGCAGAATGAGAAGGAAGCAGAGCAATGGCAGACACGATGAGCACTCGTCCATCCCATTCACCCTCAACACAAGCACATTCACCAATCCCCCTCTACACATCCATGCCAAAGGAAAGGTTGATGCAAATGTTCATATCAACTTCAGAGAAGTCAGTCTTGTTGGGAGATTTAAGAATGTTGAACGTACCTCAAAAATCATAACAGATCCAAGATGAAAAATGCCTGCATGAAAGGTGGTCTGCTCGTTAATCTCTATAGGAATGCAACCAGTGAGATCCTCGATGTGGTATTGATCATTCTGGAAAGAGGCAACTCTCAAGGAGGAAGGGACTCGGATCGACTTGCTTTTATCTTGACGAGTACTCCAATGACGATGATGGTCCCTTGCGAGGGAGCAGCTGTGATCAGAGAGTCGATGGGAGAGATCGTGCAGCCCTCCAGTTCACGAGTACGAGACACACGCTGAGGGAATCAAATGGAGAATGGACTGGAGTATTCTCACCCCCTGCACCAGCATGAGTCTCTGCCTGAGAGCCATAGTGGCATCGTCCACTTCCAGTTCCTCCCTCGTCTTCCCCCCGTGCAATACCATCTAAACCATTGTCTATCCTTCAAAATATGAATAATATATGATTAAAGAGTAGAGTATTTTCACAAAGTGGCAACAGCTGACCTCTCCATCGGGAGCCAGATCCCATCGAGGTACTGAAGACACGTTGAAGACATTCAATATTGGCACGCTGCACATTTTTTTTGCTCAGAGGATGCAAGTGTTCACTCACTTCTCATTTTTCGATTTGGAGACGGAGAAAGCCACGTTTGTAAGAGTATCCAAGTCTACGACATTCCCATTCACTGGCCAAGATAACTCATTCAATTACAAAAGACGGTCAGCTTACAATTTTCTTTCCTTAGTCCTTCAACAAATCTTTTAATCCAGTATTGTCGTTTGTCCTTATCAAATTCCTCCAATTTATCCACCGCGAATTCTAGAGCCTCCCTGAAAATAAGATATTGGAGCTAGTCATTCGTCATCGCACCAACTTACTTTTTAAGGGTGAATGCATGAATCTTGAATGTATTCGTAATACTCTTCTTCAATCGATCACGATCACTCATCTAATAATAAATTATCAACAGATTCTGTCAATCCAATCAGCCACAGATATTCACACACGACATTAGTACGTTGGCATCAACACACAAATCAGAGACAGTTGATTCGATTTTTAGAATTTATTCAACGCAGTTTAAAACTGATAGCCTGAGAAACAATGCTAACAACTGAAAGAATGCGGGAGAGGGAATATTTGAATGCGATCGGCCATATGGAAGAAAATAAATAAAGTCACCATCGACAATTATTTAATACTTTTAAAAAACAAAGAAATGGTTGATTTTTGAAAGTGATTCGATGGATATGGACGTTGAATTTTCGAAACTACATAGGCATAGGAGGCATTCCAGGCATGGGAGGTCGAGGTCCGCCAGGGGGTCCCATCGGAGGACGACCCATCATATACGGAGGGGGAATCGCACCCATTGGAGGACCACCGAAGGGAGGCATGCCTGCACACATATCACTCTCCACGAGACATGTACAAACAGTCCCTCACTACAATCCGTTATGCACTAAGCAGTGCAGTACGGTAAGGGAATATTGCAAAAATCACAAGATAATAAATTATCAAACTTCAATGAAAACCCTAGAAATACGTGGTTGCATTTTTCTAGGAGAACTCGAGAACATCAGGATTTTACTTTTTTTTAAATGGTTGATTATCATGTGAATGACAAATAAATATTGTAAAATGTAACCTCTTCCCATAGGAGGCATCGGTCTCATCCCCGGAGGCATCATTCCTGGTGGCATTCCACCCATGGGAGGGCCACCCACTCCACGCCCTACAATTTATTACAATTAGTAAATGTTGAGCCATGCTCATTTATGTAAACAGTCATTCCATGAGAAAACGTAGGAATGATATTTAATTGATTATCGATCATTTGTAATCTTCCCATCCATGTACCCGGGGGGGGGGGGGGGGGGGGGGCATTCGCACAACGGAGAGCAACTCGTTTGGGGGAATGGAGTACCGTCCCAATCGATTCTACATTATCCCCCCCCCCCCCCATTAACTATACCACTAACTACGTATAGAACCGATTCGTTGGGTCACATATAATTTTAAATTCCCCTATCGATCCAACAATGATTATATGCCGTAACCTACCGTACATGTACGAACATTTAGAGAGACTAGGGTTTTTTTCCCCATTTTTCCAACCGTAAAGACATATTTCCACCGAATGAAAACAGTCTTAGATTCACGCCGCTATCATCCACCTAATCAATGAGATTGGGAAGGCAACGGAGATTCCGCCAATCACTGAATGAATTCCATTTGGTACCTCTTCCAGCTGCGAATGCCTTCGCTGTCGCATCCACCAATTTTTGGGCCTGATCTTCCATCCATTTCTGAATTGGATCCTCTCTCTCTCTCCTCCGATAATCCTTACCTGGTAGTACATCCTCACATTCTCCTTGTGCTTCCTTCCTCCGTTGTGTGTCTTCCTCACTGAGGGTGAGTCGTGAGTCAGGAAGGTATCGCAGTAATCACAATAGTACTTCGGCATACCTTCTACTCACAATAGTTATGCAACTGGTATTAGAAATGCGTATTAGATAAATAGGTATTTTAAAGAGCGTTGTTAACGCTTCCCGCACAAAATAATTCCAGAAATCATACAAGATGTTTTATCCAAAGGGTTTCACAACGAGTTATCGATAGCACCATTGGTTTCTACAGTAGATTGCTAAGTAAACCCATTAAAAGGACAATAGTATGGCAAAATTACAATTTAAAAAAGAAGCGATAACATGCATGGCAAATTGGCAAGTGCATAAGAGATCAATTGATACATTTAGTAACGAATGCGAAAGGTTTAGAAAGAGTAAATTATATGAATGTACAATCGGCCGTACAAATAGTTTTGAAGAGAGGAATGAGTAGATAAATCGTACAAATGGGCAAGGGTAAATTGATACTCGCCACTAGCATGGTTTATCTAAAGAAGATGAAAGCCACACAGGGACAGGGAAATTGTGTTTAAGAAGCATTTTATGAAGAACAACGTTATCAGATTGAAACAAAAAACAGAGACGAGAGGATAGAGAAGGAGAAAGAGAGGGATATGATCTACCTTTCGACGCGCCCAAACATGAAGGAATACCCGAGATTATCTGATTAGGAAGATTAGTGTTTATATTAGAGAGACAACTCACTTTACAATGAAAACCTTTCTTGTGGTTATATTTGATGGAAGAGTGAAAGTCGAAAGGAGGAAGGCCAAGCCATCGAGTTAAATCCGTTAATGTTCGGACAGGATTCTCTTTCAATTCTCCCCCATCAATAAGGTAAAACTGAGAGGAGGGGAACCATTCCAGCCATCGATCCAAGTGATGAGCATATCTATATATCAACAGTTATCACCTACAATATTGCCGTATTACCGTCCGCCCGAAATGCATCTACTTCTGATTCTCTTGGCGCTTGCGCTTTTCCCATCGAGTACGTCATCCATCGATAGGCCATTCACAATAGACTCATTTCGTGCCACCAAGTGGTTGAACCAGGAATAAGCTCTGTAAGACATCAAAGAGGAGCATCTTGTGGAAGGGAGCCATGGGTGCATCACTCCCTCCTACCTGAGTACGGGGTCGTGCAGTATCACGACAATCTTAGCGTGAGGGAGTAGTGTAGCTGCCCTCCGAGGCCCTTCCCACGAATCAAAATACGTTGCACTCTTGTCCAGCACGATAGTTCCTTCAAATGCAATTACAATTACAACAACAGGACAAACTCCGCAGCAAATTGCCTTTTCACATTGATTAATTTCCAAAATTTCCATTTGTTAACAATTATGTTGCTCCATAAAAAATTTAAAAAAAAAACTAACTGTTTCTGAAGAGTTGGCTGTACCACCCAAAACCTTTGTAATAGTTTTCTCCAGAGAAGAATTGAATCTAAATCATAAGAATTATAGCGTAAGAACGATAACTGAAGAAGGCAACTGCTTGGAGAGACAGAATCAGAAATTATGAAAATTATGTTCACTGGTATCGAAAAACAATATTATTAGATTAAAATGGTCAGCGTTTAACGCGCGTTACGGACCACAGCCGGAATATTTGAATACGGAATAATGAGCTACTACTCCCGACGTAACGCATTTACTACATTTACTTCGAGACTACTGTACTTTTTGGCTCATTTTTTTGTTTTATTACTTTATCGTTAAAAATAAAATAATGTATAATGAACCCGGGAAACATGGCAAGATAGAAGCATCCATCAATAAATCAAAATATAGTGGTTTTCAAAATTTAAGGTAAACTCGTGATTTCCACAAAATATGTAGATCATGGCTAATAGGGATGACGGAATAGATACATATTATTCATTTAGACGCATCGAGTGGGGGTAGTCAAATGGACAATACAAAATGACAAAAAAAACTAACCTCCTCAAAAGTTCTCTCGAGTATTCCATTTGTGCTCACATCGGGGTGTAATTGGAGGAACGAGGCGAGAGCTGTCGTCCCTCAACACGCAACACTCAACAACACCTATTTGAAAATACTTCAAATTTTCGCAAGATATATTTAAAACCATCGAAGCCGTTGACATTAAAATATCAAAGATAATTTTGTGACAATTATGTAAGTTCTCGAATTTAAGGCAAAACTTACACCCATGAATACATGATAACATGGCCTTTCATTTGGGTATCATTTTTCTTTTAGTATGTGTAATATTTAAGTTTTTTTGCTACACACCATTTTGTGATGAATTTAACAGCGTTATGCTACAAACTCGCGGGCGAATATGAATAATGAATCTGATTTCTGCCTCACAATTGGCGGCGTAAAGCTTATATATTCATCACAAATGTGGTGTATAGCAAACACAATCCAATTTAAATACCACACATATACTAAAACGACTTTCACGAAATTCTCACAAACAACTATGAGCTTTTAATGGTCTAGACCTACATCCAGTCCGGCATGGCTGGGCGAGATAGAGCAAAATGAAGTTGTTCACGATGATCAGCACCCAGGATTACTACTTTAGCCGATTTTTAAAAAAAATAGTATGCCAAGATTTGTTTGACTCTTATTGTTGGTTGGAATTGCTCATAAATAACCTGTTTTTTGAGGTCCAACGATGAGTAAATTGGGAAGAGTGAGGTTGGAACAGTTGAAGGATGGTGGTAAGATCGAACGGTGTCTATCATCTAGACAAGGATTCTGAAGTCACATTATAAATCAATATCATTTACAATTGCAGAACACAAGTCTTCTGTGAGATTGACGAAACATTGAGGAATCAGTAGATGATAGTAGGAACAATATTATCGAGATATTTATGATGGAGAAAATCAAGACGAGAAAACTTTTGACGTTGGTTACATTTCCTAGATCCGGCGTTTAGTAATTTCCCGGTTCCGAGCCCGGCTCTATCTCAGGTCTCAGAAGTACGAGATATGCATATTTTCAATAAATTTTATGTTTGAATGGAACATCAAAGAAACTTTTAAAAAAAGGAAGATTTTCAGGTAAAAAATATGAAATTTTTCGACTAATAATTTTTCTCTTAAAGTCGTGTTACTCGCGGCGAAACTTGTCTACGCGCGCTTTCATTAGCGCAGCTCGTTTTCAAAAAAAACTTATTTTCCGGATGCCTTGCGTGCCACAAATCTATAATTGGAAATATGAGTTTCTATTGAAGCATTTTAACCAAATTCACTCGCGAGCACAAAATCATCGATTTACCAGGCCTCATATTTCCAAAAATGTTTAAAATGCATCAATTTTGGTTATTGGCTAGAAAAAGCATATTGCCACGCACGTCTGTTCATAGAATACGAAGCTGCACAAAAAGTACAAAATAGGGGGGGGGGGGGGTCCTCGCCAAACGATTTCACGTTCATACTCTAGCCATCCATCTCGAGATAATATTGTTCTTACTTTCGGCTCCTTCCTCAGGGTCCTTCATTTTTCGATTTGTTATATGTGCAAAACGATAGATTTCGCTCGATGTACTCTGCCGACGAAATGTCTTATCAGTATTTTCTCCCTATTATATTTTCATTATTATTATCGATTCATCTGAGGTTTTTTAGTTTCTGTGTATGTGAGAGAGAATTGCAGGATTGCTTGAAATAAGTTTTCTAACCCTTAGTAAATATTAATGCTCAAACAAAACTAACACTCCAGACAGGCGTCTTCTCCATTGGGAAAATGTGAAAGTATCGTTCGGCAACAGAAATAGGGTCCTCCCATCTGAATCGAAGCCTCGTCCAGCACTCAAGAAATGAGAGGACGTTCTCGAAGGTATACTCAGCCAGTCGATCATGGGCAAAATTCTGCTGGTGAGTCATGAAGATTGAAATCTGCAATGCTACTCCATGTCCAGCCAAACATTAATCTCTGAGATGTGCATTAGATTATTTAGGAATATAAAAAGTCCGTGAGGAAAGAGCGCAGAAAGGATAAAATAAAAGTAATAGAATACAGACGCTAGAAACGGGGGCTTTCAACCAGTGGCGGGCTTCTTGGCCGGGGGGACCATCGCATTGACGTCAATGCGATGGCTCGGAGGGTCGCAGCCGCTCCCCCCCCCCCCCCCCGGTCAGCCGGAAGGTCGCAACGCAAAGGGAACCCCGTGCCAGAGGGTCGCAAAGAAAAAATGGGCCGGGGATTCGGCAAATTTTTTTGTCATATTTCCTAGCCCATCACTGCTTCCAACCTACTTGCTTCTTAATCTATATAATCTATACACCTGTTGAATATCATGTAGATAAACTATGCATCGAGCTCTCTCACACTTCTCTCCATGAACCGTAATATCTTCAACTTCATCATATTTTCTCCACTCTATCCTCAAGGAAAATCAAAAGGAATAATGTAATACTGGATTGAGAACGATGGTCCAGAATAGATCTCCTCCTTGGATGGACGAAATCAGCTTATTGACCCCTCCAGGGTAGAGATGGAAAAGTTGAGTGTGTGTATACAGACCGCATGTCTGTCGTGGAAGGACCTCAATTAGCAAATATATAAGAGGAATCGCGAGAGAAACGACCTCCCGCGGCGGTAGGAAAAAAATGTGCCGTATCTGACAACAAATTTGCCAATAAGTATTTCAAATTGTGTTGTCAGAATTTTGATATCGGTCGTCATCGTCGAGATTCAGAAGGCCAAAGTTGGTACTGTCACTTTTCGACTATCAAATCGCGCTCACTTAAAAGATCGCAAGTCCGTTTAAAATTAAGATAAAGCCTCGTTCTTTTTTTCAAAAGAAAGATACCATCATGCCCTACAACTTTACTGTTGACGTCATCATTCCTATCATGTATGTACTACAACTTAAGCATGAAAACCCAGAAAGTTTTTCCGATTTCCAAAGTTACGTTACTTTTGGTCCACACTACCGCCCCGCAATAGAGTGAAGACTAGGAATGATGACGTCAGCAGTAAAGTTCTAGAGCATGATGGTATCATTGAATTACAATAAGTTGGCATACACCATAAAAATTTCTCACTACGTGTACGATCTGTTTTAATGAAATTAGGAATGCGCGCGCGCACGCGGAACGCACCACAATTTAAAATTCTGGTGCAACCTAACGGCCCCGGCTGACAACTGCGTGTAAAAATTGTGGGCGTGACCGCCAGTTCCGGGAATTAGTGAGCTGGAGCAAAACTATCGCGCATCTATCTAGCTATTGCGTATTTCGGTGTTAAGGGTGGACGTGGTGTAATTGTTCGAACCATTTTATTTCTGTTATAGCAGTGGCGGGCTTTAAATATGGCTTTTGCCGGGGGGGGGTGGTGGCAAATTGGGAAGGTCCGCGGTCCCGGAGGGTTGCAGTAGAGGGCCATAACATTGTCATCAACCGGAGGGTCGCAGCCGCAGCCCCCCCCCCCCCCCCCGGTCACCAGTTGGGCCCGATCCGGGGGGTCGCAAAGCAAAAATGGTCCGGGGGTCGCAAAAAAAAATTTGGTCATATTTCCTAGCCCATCACTGGATGGTAGCTTCCTTTTGAAAAAAAGAAAGAGGCTTTATCTCAATTTTAAACGGCCTTGTGCCGCTAGGACGCCTAGCGAGGGGGGGGGGGGGGAGTTCGCCAGAGCTTACGGCTACGTTCAATAGACCATCCGCAAAAATGGTGCCGTGTCGCATGTGTTCTGGCCACCTAAATTGAGCACGTAATATTCTGAGAATGAAAATGCACATCAGAGAAAGCATGCCGTGCACCGCTTACTTATTTACCTTCTCTAGTGTAAAAACAGCGCAAGTTTCGAAAATCTCTCGTGCAACAAGGGTTATGATTTTGTCCTATAATTATTGGACTTCTATTTGCAAATACGGACAAGCATCAAGCAGAAAGTGTTATTACGAATTGAATAGAAGGTAATATTTTCAACAAAGAAAAACCTCAAAAAACGCTCTTCTAATTTTCACATACCGAATAGGGTGATAAGACATCTCGGAAAAAACATTTAGGAAAATGACTTTTCGGAAAAAGACGTTTCGGAAATTCCATCTCGGAAAAGGACATCTCGGAAATTCCATTTCGGAAAGATTTCGCAAAATTTCAAGAGCGCGCACATGACTTTCGAAGCTATTTTCTCCTGATTAAATATTATTTTTGTTTTTGTTTTTTATCGTTTGCAATGTAAATCAAGTAGAAGTATCTGATAATAACAATAAAATTGCGCGAAAGTGGATTTTCAGTGTAAAGTTTCCGAGATGTCCTTTTCCGAAATGGCATTTTCCGAGATGGAATTTCCGAGATGTCTTTTTCCGAAATGTTTTTTCCGAGTTGTCTTATCACCCCGAATAGCATTAGGAATAAATCAGAAAGAATGTGGCAAACACAGCAAGTTATGATTTTCTGAGCCATTTGAAAAGCTCTGTTTTCGCATTTACATTCGTGTGAGATATAAGAATTAGTGTCGCTAACGTGACGTTCTCAAAAAATAACATATTATTAATTCGCGAACAATATTATGTTTAGCTTTTAGTCATAAATTACATATTTCGATTCTACATGTACCACTGACTTCAATGGGTAAATGTATCGTATACTTTCTACAGGGGAACTTTTTGACTTCGACCTACTTTAAGGCGAAATTTCGTGACAATCAGTAGTCGAAAGGGTAGGTCACAAAATTTGTAAAAGGTGGGCACGTTTCTAAAATTTTCATATGAAATTATTGGGTATATTATTCACAATTTTAACAAAAAATACATGGAAAATGTGTACGTTTTCTGCTTTTGCACCGGTCCGAACTCCAATAAACGGGCACGTTGTGTCGTTTTGGACCTACTTTTCGACCTCTGGTGATAATTCAATAACTAGGTCAGATAAGTGAGGGGTACTTGGAAACAAGAAGGACCTAAGAGCTATGCAAACTAGAGTTTTGGGTAACAACCATGTACGATTTGATGACCAACGAAACCAAGCTGAATATTTACCAGCCTATAGAAAAATGTCACCATATTTTTGGCCCACCCTGTAACTAGATATAACAGAGGAATTCTGAGAGAATCGAGCAAATCCCTACAGGGTCCGTACAACGAAAAACTCACCTACCCTGAAAATTAGCGCCCAGGGGTACTTTTTCGCGTAGATCACGATAATCGACCTTAGGAAGCCGTATCTCTGACCCCTCATTCTCTGTGGTGCGCCGAACTGGGCGATCGGTTTTTGAAACTTTTGAACGGCTTATCCGAACCCCGTAAATTTATAGTAATTCTGAAAGATCTCGACGAGATAAGCAGTTTTCCTGTGGGAAGTGAAGGGCTAGCTCATCTAAGAAAAAAGTTATGATCGTTTGAATTTTCAAAATTGCCACCCTGAAAATTTTTTCAAAAGATTACATTTTAGTTTCATTTCCATTGGATTCAGCGTGCATTTTTACCCTGGAGCATAGTTCCCCACGCCGGCGGCGACCCCCATGACCCCCTATTCATGGTTTCGCACTGCTCCCCTCGATTTGAGGGGAGCAGTGCGAAACCATGAACCCCGGGTCATGGTCAAAAAGCGATTGGTAGGTCAATGGTAGGTCAAGACTAGGTACCGTACCCAATCGATAGTACAGTACCCCCAGATACCGTATACCACTACCATATCCCGCTATTATCGCAAACTAACTTTATTTTTAAAAAGTGCTGGTACCGTGTCTAATCGATTCTACAGTACACAAGTGACTACCATAACCCAGTTCCTTGGGTCAAACATTTTTCTAAAAATGTCAAACATTTTTCTAAAAATCCTATCAGGTTGGCATGAAAGTCTTTGTCACTTTTTCAAAACTTTATTTCTTTGAGGAAACAATATCATGAGTTCAATTATAATTGCCCACTTTATTGACAATACGTGCCCAATGTACCTGCAATTTATGGATCCCCTCCCTTTAGAACCGGACTGGGTGTGAATGAAAGTATTGCTCGAGTTCAACCTCGAGACTTCCACGTGAATTGAAGGCCCTACCTCAAACGGCATGGGTCAGGTCAGCAAAAAGCCACTAATCGGAAGGGGCCAAGTCAGGAGAATACGGGGGGTAAGGGAGAACCATCCGTCCATATCCAGCCAGTTCCTGCTTGACTTGATTGGAGTCCTGGGGACGGGGGTCAGTTTGCTGATTATGCACTTTCTTGTCCTTCAGCATTGAACGATCGACTTCAATCTTCAAATTCTGTAATTGTGAGACGTACTTGGCCCCGGTGATTGTCATGCCTTCAGGTAGTAGCTCCGAGTAGATCACGCCATCCACTCCACACAACATAGAAAAACGTATTTTTCTTGAGGTGCAGGTCATGTTTGGGGATACCCTGTGGAATCTCTCCTTCTCCAACCCACTCGGCTCTAATGTGGTTGTTATCGTAGAGGACTCACTTCTCATTCCCCGTTATGAGCCGTTCCAGCCATCGATCCCCACTTCGGAGAATGAGGAAAATATTGGAATCGTCGACTCGAAGGTCATGACTGGCTTGGATCAGATCATGGGATTTTAATCGTCCGATTAATTTCCTCATTCCAAGATATCTCAATCCTTCGTTGACAGTGCAATGGTGGACTCTAAGTGCAATAGTCACTTCACGGGCATTTTGAAATGGGCTCGTTTAAGCAGCTTTCTACAAAGTCTCAAAAATGTATCAAACGCGGTCTCCCAGATCGATCATCATCATAGAGGGAAAAGTCGTCTTCTTCGGAGAGATGGATCCAATTCCTGCAGGCGTTATAGAGGGGGCATGTGTGTGATAAACATTCTTCAGTAGGGTCTCCGAATCCTTCATCGTGGTGTAGGATAGAGAGAGGCAAAGCAGAACATGTCGGACGTGAGTGGCACCAGTAACATACATCGTTGTTCTACTAGAGCTTGATTGAAGGAAAAGGAATGGGAAGTTGTTTACTATAAAGGCCAATCACTGACTGCTATTCACTAGGAACGAGGCAACACCAAAGGGCATTTGCGGCGAGCAGTGTAAAAACAAAACCAGTGACAAAGACTTTCATGCCAACCTAATAAATCGAATGCAAAATGATTCTACAGTAATAAGATATACGGTAGGATACTTTGGAAAAATTTATCGATCGATTTTAAATTTTTAGAAAAATGTTTGACCCAAGGAACTGGGTTATGGTAGTCACTTGTGTACTGTAGAATCGATTAGACACGGTACCAGCACTTTTTAAAAATAAAGTTAGTTTGCGATAATAGCGGGATATGGTAGTGGTATACGGTATCTGGGGGTACTGTACTATCGATTGGGTACGGTACCTAGTCTTGACCTACCATTGACCTACCAATTGCTTTTTGACCATGACCCGGGGTTCATGGTTTCGCACTGCTCCCCTCAAATCGAGGGGAGCAGTGCGAAACCATGAATAGGGGGTCATGGTGTGAAAACACCTCGCCGCCAGTGTTGGGCAACTATGCCCTGGAGCCAAATTTTCAGGGAAATTTAAAGGGATATATTCCGTGAAATTTTCGAAAGAATAAGACGAAGTCGAGATTTTTTGGCCAAAAAAAAATGCACGCTGAATCTAATGGAAATGAAACTAAAATGTAATCTCTTGAAAAAAATTTCAGGGCGGCAATTTTGAAAATTCAAACGATCATAACTTTTTTCTTAGATGAGTTAGCCCTTCAATTCCAACAGGAAAGCTGCTTATCTCTTCGAGATCTTTCAGAATTACTATAAATTTACGGGGTTCGGATAAGCCGTTCAAAAGTTTCAAAAACCGACCGCCCAGTTCGGCGCACCACAGAGAATGAGGGGTCAGAGATACGGCTTCCTAAGGTCGATTTTCGTGATCTACGCGAAAAAGTACCCCTGGGCGCAAATTTTCAGGATAGGTTAGCTTTTCGTTGTACGGACGTATCTCGGTTCTCTCAGAATTCCTCTGATAATACGAACTATGATTTCGGGGAGAAAGAGAAAGATACTTTGACATTTCTATGGATGAATCCTCGTCTGCTGGCCCATGGACGAAAGTGAGGATACTCTTCCGTTGAAGTCGCTCGCACTCCCCATACCTGAAATAGCCACGGTCATTCACTGTCGGGGCAGTGAATCAATTCGCTCTTCTTCAGCGACTTTTGCGAAAATAGCACACTTCGAGAAAATGGTAGAGGCGCACATAAAAAAGGGCGGGACTTTTTGCATCAACTAATGAAAACAACGTTGCTATCGCCAACTGATCTCGCGTCCCTGTGTTTCGTTAGAAGAGCGGCATTTCTCGAAATAATGCACAGGAAGGGAACGAGTGGATGGCGGTGAATAGTTGTATCCTACCACCCTGTTTTGATTACTAACTCCGAAATAGCTCCTTCTGTCCCTCTCACTCTTTCTAGCCCGTACGTTCTTGAGTTTCCAATCCGGCATCGAGGGAACTCTCCTGTGAGCAAGTATCCCAAGCAGGCTTCACTATATTTCAGGCCGGCATTGCGCGCGTGAAAATATGCTTTTCCGAGCAGAATTCCGATGTACTATCGTTAGAAAGTACCTTCTCCCATGCGTCGAAGAGGGCCTCGTGCACGGGATACACTCCTCCGTGTTGAGGAGAAATCGCGTATTCGAATGGGACTTGCAGATTATTTTCCTGTGATATAGGTATAAGAGAGATGGCGGCGATTGATTGCCCATACATGTACCAATATTTTCATATCAGGCTTAATCAAACAAATATTTCAGGAGAACTATTTTTCACATAGTCGATTTTAAAGAAGGCAAACTTAGTTACTAGTCTAACAATTTATATGAAATGTCTACTAAATCTAGGTGTGGTGTTGACTCTTTCGGTTCATCAAAATCGAAATATATGAAGTGTGGTGTCTTTAAACGCATAATTTAGGGCTTACGAAAAACAAATAACACTTAGACATAGCAGAGATAGTTGAAACAGACGTATATTATGTGTAGGGGCCCTACACATCTTACAAAAGAAGTCCAAAATCGTCTCATTTGCAAGATATTTCCCATGGCAGCCGTATTTTCCGAGTTATCTTTTGTCTTCACAAATATTATTAGGTTGATGCATAATTTTCTTTACAAGGTATTTTGCAATTTCTCTGGCGAATACTTCACATGTATCAGACACCACTTGGGTATTATTTGAGGCAGTGTTGGATCATAACAATGAGTGCTTTCTGCCCTATCGATCCAATTCCATTCCGCAGAAAAACAATGATAACTGAAAATTGACAAAAATGCCATGTTTTTGGGTTTTCGACACAAATCATCGCAAAATGTATACGAATTCCATACAGCTCCCACCCCTTTGAGAAACTAATGAGTAAGGATAGTTGCTTCCACTGAACACATGAAATGGGAGTTTCGCGTTTTTCCGGTTAAATAGAAAGGCGAAAAATGGCGATTTCGACGTTCAAAACAATAATTGCGAAATCTCTCGAGTCGACAGATGAATCTTCACCAATTTTCTATGGTAGCATCCTCATCATATGTACTTCTGATTATGTTTCATTTGAGACCACAAACGCATCCAGCAAAATATCACTGAGCATATAATCAAAATCTGCCAAATACAACACCCCACAATTCCGGATAAAGTGGCTATTTTGTCAGATTGTTTTATGGCTAATCCCGATCATTCACCACAGTAGAATATCTAGTCATAATACTTAACAAAAATGGTGTTGCTGGGGCGCAATTATTGTTTCGCAAATAGTAGCAATCAATCGAAAAATTCGTGAGAAATTTAAATCTCAGACTTTGGAGTGTTGTCTCATCGGTATTACTGACTGATGAAGCGCAATTCAATGTGCGCTATATAAAGCACACATGTACTAATACCATAAAAGAAACCACACGTGGATTGCTCAAGACCGAAGCAAGATAGTGCTCGAAAACCTTAATCGTGATTTTGTAAAGAAAATTATGCATCAAACTAATAGATATTGTATGCATAGGTGGGCGGGGGTTGAAGCTGGAAATCGAAAACCGGGGTGTTTAGGGTCAAAGGGGGGGGGGTGATCGAAAATGATCGTTTTTGTGACAGCATTTCCCAAAAACCGGGGGTGCCCAATCCGAAAACCGGGGGTGTTTCACAGCTGGCTTCGATGGTGCCCACCTATGATTGTATGGTTTTTTGAGGCCAAAGAAAGTTAAATTTGATACGTATGCTACTGGTGGAAAGCAACAATACTCACCATTCCGAACTGCTTATTGAGTATCATAGTCGATTCGAGAAACGATTCGTTGTGATCTTGAGGGTGGTTGTGTTTCCACATGTGAGGAAACCACACAAATTTACCAGCATTTTCTAAAAACGTATATTATATTCAATATTTTTATATTGAAACATTACGAAGTAGCTTTCGATCTCCATCGTCCTCTAAATCGTCTCCATGTAGAAAGTACGCACCAGAGTACCCCAGGAGAAAGGAGAAATTAGAGATGTGAAGACGCAGGCGCTCTTTAAAAGTATCCAAACATATCTCTAAATACTGTTAGAATGCCTAGCCTAACCCCAAGTCTATGCCTAAGCATCCTAACGACAACAACCTTAAACCCATCGGAGCCCCATTCCAGGCGTCTGCAGTAATGCCGAAGAGAAGGATCTCACCCTGTAACTCGACGAGTGCCTTCACGTCATCAGGGATCATTCGGGTTCCCCTCGCTCCCACAAACACGTCATCTATGTCGATTTGGATAAATCGATCGAGAGAGTTAACACCACATCTACATTTTGTAGACCACCTGAAAGAAATATTATCTTCATCGGAATATTTTAAACATTACAGTAGCAAAAATATGGTTCTGACCCCCCCTCACCCCTCTTACTGTTCCTATCTCGATAACACGTGTATCACGAGTCAGTGGAGGAAAATTGGCCTCTTCAGGAACAATTTGCAAAAAGTTTGCAAGTTTTTGTCCTTATATATGGTAAGTAAATATACTTCAGAAACGTTTCCGAAAAATATAGGTCATTGGTCCCAGAGCCGGCTTTTAGGAAATTTTCGGTTTTGAGGTTTCTTATGTTGTTTCAGAGCTCACAGAAGAGCTAGAGAGATGGCATTAGTCTCAAAATGTGCGGAATAATATTTCAAGAAACTTTTATGTTTTCATCAAAATCATATGACTGAAACTGAAAACGCGTTGGTCGAAAATCCGATTTACATTGTAAAAATACAATTATGCTATTTTTGCGACATACGAATTCTCGGAATTTTATTGCAAAATAAGAAATATTAACCCCATAGGTGCATGAAAAAAATATAAAAAGGGGCACTTGGAGGGGATGAAATTTGCTAGGTCGCTCTGAGCATCGCCAAGTGATTTTTTTTTCGGAATTTCGGTTGTTTTCAATTTTCTCGGAACTTTCGTTAGAGGCTTACTAATTGTTAGAAAGGTGTGCAGATACTGTATTATGTGTGTTTGAAACATTTTAGCACTGTTCTTGCTAATCTCAAAAGTTTTGTAAAAAGAGTTTGTAAAATCGGTTAAACTCCGTTGCGTCTTCCGGAATAAGAGTTATCCGACTTCAGAATAATAATTGTCAGAATTTTATTGCAAAATTAGAAACAACAACTCCTTAGGTGCATGACAAAAATATAAAATGGGGCACTTGGAGGGGGGTGAAATTTGCAAGGTCGCTCTGGAAATCGCGAAAATCGATTTTATGAAATTTTATATTTTCCCAATTTTCACGAAACTTTCGTCAGAACTTTACTAATTGTTACAAAGGTGTGAAAATAAAATATTTATGGCTTTTCTAATAATTATTAAGATACTGGCGAAAGTTCCGCGAAAATTGACAAATACGAAATTTTCAAAAATCGCTTTTCACGATTTTCAGAGCGACCTAACAAATTTCACCCCCCCCCCCCCCTCCAACTGCCCTTATATATTTTTTTCGTGCACATAAGGAGTTGTTCTTTATATTTTTTCAATAAATTTTGGAGATTTCATATATCGCAAAAATAACATTATTTTTTGAATGTTACAAAAAAACGAATTTTTCAAAAATCGCATTTTGCGACTTTCAGACCGACCTAGCAAATTTCACCCCCTCCAAGTGCCCCTTTTTATATTTTTTTCATCCACCTATGGGGTTAATCTTTCTTATTTTGCAATAAAATTCGGAGAATTCGTATGTCGCAAAATTAGCATTATTTTATTTTTACAATGGAAATCGGTTTTTCGACCAACGCGTTTCAGTTTCAGTCCTATGATTTTGATGAAAACATAAAAGTTTCTTGAAATATTATTCCGCACATTTTGAGACTAATGCCATCTCTCTAGCTCTTCTGTGAGCTCTGAAACAACATAAGAAACCTCAAAACCGGAAATTTCCTAAAAGCCGGCTCTGGGACCAATGACCTATATTTTTCGAAATCTTTTCTCAAGGGTATTCCTTTACCATATATTATGACAAAAACATGAAATCTTTTTGCAAATTGTTCCCGGCCACCTCCACTGACTCGTGATACACGTGATAAGATTAAAACAATAGTGAGATACGGCAGCACAACGATGAAATCAAACGAAATTTCATAATGAGAAAGAATGGTGTATGTTAGGTTACAACAAAAGCTTTGGCGAAACATTTTGAAGGTTTATATTGACATATAAATGAATTACCTGAGAGAATCAATAAATCCCAATCCAATCATCCAATCAGTGAGATTGTGTCCGAAGACAATTTTCTCCACACCATCAATAGTACCTTAAAAATATTTTCGATTCTAATGGTCAAGTACGATACCTTTATCTCGAATGATTGCAGCCCTTCTCCTCCCCTCTATATCTTCTGCAACCAAAACAGACTCGTAGAGAGGAGATTCTTCGAATAGTGTCCATTCTCTTCCTTCCGAAACAGGAAAGGGAAGGACGACACCAGGGCGAGCAGTGAAAGGGATGATGGACGATAACGAGAACCGAGCATTAAACGCCTTCAATGCATAACCTTAGTCATGTCATGTAGAGATTAGTTGACAAGCCTTTTGATTGTGCCATACTGTCAGATTCATCCCGCTCACATTGGAGCTGGAGAAGAACTGTGCACGACCAGGTAGGAAAGACACAATGGGGACTCTGTGCGAAATGACAGATTAAAAACAGCCAAGATTTTGCAAATAAACTAACTTGTAGTCCTTTGAGTATTTATCTAGCAATTGGCGATTCCGTTTAGGAAGATTGATATAACGATTGAAGTTCTCGATAATAATAGTTGAATAGCGACCACGAGTGGAAGTAGTTAAAAGGAGTAGATTCTTAGAGAATGTGTCGATCTAAAGATAATATTTGTTACCTTACATCTACACAAAAGCTTACTTTATATGAACATTTTGTGGCATTTAACATCTGTGTAATGAGTTTCCCATGACGAGACAATACATCCTCCAACAAGAGAAGTATTCGAGATTCAGACAATGCCGTTTCATTAGGAGAACATCCTTCGAAGTGTGCATAGTCTCCAAAAGCTTTTGACGAAGGACACACGAAATTAGATATATGCTGTGGCGGGAAGCGAGGACCGGCAGAATCAGGCCAGCGGGATATAGAAGTGAAGAGGAGTACGTATAATAGTAATAACGCCGGAAGAAACTTGACGGCTTTCAACAGACGCGCCGGAATATATGGTACCATAGAAGAATTCGAAGAGAACTTCACATCACAGTTGTGAACCTAAATAATGAACGACTAATCGCGATTGAAATAGAAACATAAAGAACAAGACTCAAACAAAAATTAGCAGTGCTTTGTTAGGCATACAATGTGAACTTGGGAACATAGGTGTCCCGAAAAATGGCGGCGAGGGGGGGGGGGTGCTGCGCACGCCGCCGGCGTGGACACCTATGCTTGGGAAAGTCGACCACATTGTAGTAACTACGAAAATTCTATGGATATAGTGTACAGGGAAGAGAAAAATGTACATATCTATATCTATCAATATATATCTATACTATTTATAACTACTAGCCCGATTGCACCCCCGCCTTCGGCAGGGGCTCCCGTGCTAGCACAGTGAATTTCGAAATCGCTAGTGACGAAACTTGACGCGCAATCTCTCTCTCTCCCCGTTTCGCAATCTGGTCACACACAGACACTGCTCATTATATATAGGTATATCACGCCTCTCATGAGAGAATCGAGCTGAGCTTGGGAATGGTGAAATGAGTTCTAACCGGTTTTGGTCGGATCCCAGCACCTCCCACTTTGAGAGCTGTTTTATTGAATACAGTGAAAGATCGAGCAAAATTGACCTCTGAGTGACCCCAACTCATTTTTCGAGCTCTATCGATCTATCGAAACCATTTTTTCCGAAAGCCATTTTGAACAGTGGTACACTTCGGGCTACTTTTCTTAAAAATGTAGGTGAAGACGCAGCCCAAATTGTCACACTAGATGCAGCTCAGCGAGAGCTTTCCAGTGAGTGGTTTGCGAAAACAATACGAACACTTGGGTGCGAGTTCCAGTAAACGTTATCTGAATCGTTTGAACTTCATTTTCAACAGTCAATTTCATTCCACACCGCTCATTTCCGAGCGCGCGGCCAAAAATGATCGATTTTTTATCGAAATGACAGTGGAAAATAATATTCAAACGATTCAGGCGAGGTTTACAGGACGTAACTCGCACCCAAGTGTTCGTATTGTTTTCGCAAACCACTAATTAGAAAGCTCAGGCTGAGCTGCATCTAGTGTGACAATTTGAGCTGCGTCTTCACCTACATTTTTTGAGAAAAGTAGCCCGAAGTGTACCACTGTTGAAAATGGTTTTCAGAAAAAATGGTTTCGATAGATCGATAGAGCTCGAAAAATGAGTTGGGGTCACTCAGAGGTCAATTTTGCTCTATCTTTCACCGTATCCAAGAAAACAGCTCTCAAAGTGAGTGATGCCGGTATCCGACCCTACATAGGGAGCTCAAAAATGAAGTGTGCACTATATGACTTCAGGGGTCACTCAGGGATGCCTCAGGGAAGCCAAAACCGGTCAGAACTCATTTCACGATTTCCTACCCATTCCCACGAATCGCGATTCTAGCTCGATTCTCTCGTGAACGGCGTGATATATCATGCCTCTCACGAGAGAATGAGGACAACCGTAGTACAATCTGAAAAAAATGAATTTTGGTTTTTGTATGATCTAGGGGTAATCCAGTCTCCTGAGTCCGATTCCGGGCAGAGCGGCTTCCTATCTCGATCAGCGGCTGCAGCAGTTTGCTGCCAACATTTCAGACCCTCACTTTGTAGCCCCTGATAATGGGTTCAAAATACTTCATTTGAGCAGAAATTTGGCTTGTAGGCATCAATTATGATCTACAATGAAAATCAGGATCGATTTTTCGGTAGATCAAAATTTGACCTCTGAGCAGTTTTCGGTCCATAACTTAAACAGCTCGGAGTGATTTTTAGGGAGTCCTCTTTTTTTATAAACCAACTTATACCAGATGGGAAAAATCTGCAAAAAATCAAGTAGATCAAGAGGACTAAGCGACCTGAATCATCTTTTTGAATATTTGAACATGTGCACACGATGGAAATTTAATTAATGAACGTGCAAAACATATTTGCCTCAACGGGGAGTCGAACTCGGGATGCCCCGATTTCTAATTCAGGGTCTTACCTAATCGAAGCGCGGTGCAGACACGCTTTTCCGGCGCGTTTTTGATGTTTTCCACTTATAAACCAACTTATACCAGATGGGAAAAATCTGCAAAAAATCAAGTCGGTGCAGAATTTAATCCTCTAAAAGATGCAAAAGTTTGGTTTGTGTCCACTCCGAGCTGTTAAAGTTATGGACCGAAAACTGCACAGAAGTCAACTTTTGATCTACCGAAAAATCGATCCTGATATTCATTGTAGATCATAATTGATGCCTACAAGCCAAATTTCAGCTCAAATGAAGTATTTTGAACCCATTATCAGGGGCTCCAAAGTTAGGGTCTGAAATTTTTGCAGCAAACTGCTGCAGCCGCTGATCGAGATAGGAAGCCGCTCTGCCCGGAATCGGATTCAGGAGACTGGATTACCCCTAGATCATGTAAAAACCAAAATTCGATTTTCCAGATTGTACCACGATATCACCGATTTGTCCTGAATGATTCAGGACCTGAATCTCTCGTGAGAGGTGTGATATACTAGATATATTAATCGCAGTGTGTGTAAATACGTCTGTTCGGATTGTGAAATCGGTTGGGAGGGGAGAGAGGGGGGCCGAGTAAACAAGTGGCATGACGAGCGATTACGAAACCTATTCCGCTAGCACGGCGCAACCGGGCTAGTACTCCGGTTTTTCAACGCAGGATGCACGCCACTTTTGCGAAGTGGCGTGGCCACGCTCTTCTCATCTTACATAATCTCTCGTCGATTCTCGTCGTGGGAGGAATGGTCTGAGATGCTAGTGGGTCGGCCACTGTGGCCTTGCCTTGCGATGCGGCTTTGTATACTGTAGTTCGTTGTGTCATATTTATTTATTTGTATTATTATTTTTTATATTTATTTAAATAAAGAATTTAATATATATCTCTCTCTTTACCATTCATTACACTCACGCTGATTGTCAAAATTATTCACTCTGACTCTATCGCTCAGCCATAAATAAAATTAGAGGAATAAAAATGGACAGTGAGATGATGGAGGGGATGATCTACATGTAGATTAGAAATTCAGCCAAGATTGGTAGAAATGAGTTGCGGATGCAGCAGAACAAGACAGCACAAATAAATTGAAGGATCAAAGATAGGGGAAGCGATAGTACATGGAGTACCGAATGGGGGCCACTGTGGGTGCCCACAGTAACAAAGAGGAGTACATCCTGATAATGAGGGGATACTAACGAAAAAAATAGACCGGAAAGAAAATCACATATTTAATTTTAATTGCTTAATAAGTTGCATGCATTAATAAACTTTTATAGTTGTCGATTGAACTCCACGCTCTCTCACCACTCCCATATGGCTAAGGATGTGAGGATAATCTGACCCTGTAGTAATTCCGGATGAAGTATTTAAGACATGAAATAGTGCCACGAGTTAGAGAGTATGGGATAAGGGGAGAGCTGTTCTCTTTTCAGAATGCTAGGAAAGAAACTGCCCGCATCTTCGCCTCGATCTACTCCCAGATCAAACGACTCAACGATCTTCAGAGCCGCAGTGGTCTCATTCGAGATTGAGCAATATGTGCGTCTCGTTTGCCACGGAGATTCCGAACTGGTGATGGGCATGGCGAAGTCGGACATGAGAGCAACAATGGGGAAACTGAAGGACACGACCTCGAGGGTGAATACTTTACATATCCGACTAGGGAATGCGAATCTGGGAGAGTATTTCTCTTCTGACTTTCCCCTTGATGATCTTTAGAGTAATGGTCCAACTCTCCTCGATTTGCATGCTCTCTCGCCCCCGAGAGTGCGCGGTTTGGAGAGAGCTAGACCATTGCTTGCCTTTTTGAGGTGCTGAAACGCCACATTAATGAACAAACGAGGCAAATAGAGCGATGAGTCTGTAACATTATAGTGTGTCACTCTTCCTATGGTCGATGTGACTGCCGTCAAGCAGAGCACAGATGCTCTCGAGCGAAAGCGGGCGATCACCGAGATTCTGGAAGTAGAGCTGCGGCCTCGAAAACAGTTTTACGACAAGCGAGCGCCGCCAGCTTTCTGGGACGCATCCATCCCCTACAAAAGCCCATATACCGATGGTGTGTCCGAGCTTCAGAAAGAGGGAGAAGATCGGGAGGCGGGATGGGGGGGGGGGGGGGGGAGCCAATGGTCCTATTGAGGCATGGATGCTCACGTCGACGCTCTCGTCGATTCGTATGTGGGCTTCCAGGAGGAGAGATGGAGAGCAATTGAGAGCGGAGCAGACACTTCTGCGTACGATAGGACGGCGGAACTGCTGGTGAGGGAGACCATCAGAGCTGTATCGAAACAACTAGATAACGGTTACAGGCGGAAGATAGTAAGCGCCTATCTAAGAAGCAGCGCGATGCTAAGGAGGCGAGGATGAGTTGCATAGGGGTATACTGTAGCCGGCGAGAGAGCGCGAGATGAAGAGAGTACAAACCAGTTCAACTGAATGAAATACCATTGAAGGAGAAGAAGAAGCAGGACCTGCAGAATGAGTTGCACGAATCAGGTGAGGTGAAGCATAAAACTAAACGCCACTTTATCATATGGTTACAACAACAATTACGTTTTCTTTTCAGGACGAGCCTGTCTCGGATCTAACACTCCATTCCGAGGTCAGACCATGTCTACTTATCCTAATCGTAGATCAACCATACCATTCCAGGCAACAAACGAGGCGACCGTCGCACCTCCATCTACGAGCACTGTAGCTGCAGGAACGCCCATCGTCCCGTCGTTCCCATCCTCTCAACTGCCTCTCACTCCCGCTGCACCCCCTGCCCTTCCACTTCTCCCGACAATCAAGAAGGAGAATGAAGTGATCAATATCATTATTTAATTCTCTCTTGCCTCAAACTGTATCCCCTGCTACATGCTTACTCAACTTTTTCTCTACCCCAACCATACTACAGTTATCCATTTGAGACCACTCTTCCCCATCCTTCCTCGCAGTCCACCCTCCATTCCAATCTCACAGCGCCGGCGTCCGTAGGCGCCGTGAGTTGCTTCTACCTCCCACTTATACTACAGTAGCTACAGCAAACAATTTCTTCCCGTCTTTCAGACTTCATCACACCGTTATGTCCGAGTAGTCAGACCTGCTCTCGGAAATAGGCCCAGAGAAAGAAGCCAGCGGCGGCCGTCCCCGACGAGATCGAGAACAACCCTCCTCTCTCCACGGCAGCACTCTCCCCCAAGGTTGAACACTAGAAGAAAGAAAGAAAAATTTAAAAATCAGGGCCCGGCTCCCAAGCTGCAGAAGCGTCTGCCTACCGTACCCCAGCTCGACATTCAGCAGGAAGTGAGGATGGGAAGGATACCCCCTCTGGACACGTCCAAGCTAGTGCCGCCCCACAGGGTGAGCACTCAATAGTCCTTATCGGCATCCTCTTCCGTAGCTATTGTACCTGAATTAACTATGTTATAGTTGGTGAGACCACCTGGTCCCGAGATCGTCAGAGTGAACCCCGTGCCCATGATCATGCGCAAGGTATTTAAATGTAATACTATTTCCAAACCAACGTCACTTGCTCAGGGCGGCCAGGTCTACCACGTGCAGTGCGGAGAGAACGACACTGGATCGGATCTGCTCCAACAGATCCGCCTCGACGTCCCCACGGTCCGGCTGTACGTGGATGGAAGTCCACTCTCGAAGAGTCTGCCTACCCGCACTTGCCCGTCCATAATGGACTATCTAAGAGATGGCGAGGAGCCCGAGATAGAGATTCGCCAGAATTGAAAACAACGAATCTCCTATTCCCTTGTTAATGATAAAAACTTTCCACATTCAACACACGCTCTTGCAGATTAGAGATATACGAGAAACCAGCATTTGCCAGGTACAAAGTATTACCATGTCAGTTCATTGAAGATCCGAGATTGCAAAAAAGTGCGAAACCAACGGAGTCAGACAATTCCCTCCCTCCCTCAATCAAACAGGGCGAGAGAGCACGTGATTTGAGGAGGGTAAGAGGGCCATAGTGGCCGTCGTCCATTGAAGGCCACAGTGGCCTCTATCCAAGGAAAGTTCGAGAAGACAACGAAGGCCACTGTGGCCCATATTCCCTTAATGATTTAGGAACTGAAAACAATGGCTTTACATTATAGTTGAACTAAACGATAAAATATCGATTATTTTCACTATTCTAGGTCTAAAATCGATGCAATTCAGATGAGCATAGTACATTCGAGTCAGCTTAACATTGGTGGACTGGAAGAGTGCGCCATCCCTAGACGATCCTCGTCTAGATCTCCGTCTAGACCCAAGGTCACGCGAGTAAGGAAGGTGAAAGAGGCGCAACCCGCACCCGTCTTAGATAACACGACGCTAGATCTGTGAGCCTGCATAACAGTAGAACGATATGACAGAATAGCTTCGCAGGAATGATATCCCCACTTCTTCCCCCCTCCTTCCAGTGGAAAAATATGTCAATGATCTGAGAGGGGAGTACGTGCCGAGGGTGCTACACAATGGTCAGTGAGGGATGAACATTGGATGATGTGCCAGAATCTTAGATCGCCGCTACATTATGATGCCAGCTGTGAACGAGATCACAGGAGAGCTAATAAGAGACGTGAGGAGGCTATCGTACGTAGCTGTGGAGATAGGTTAGGCACGGATTGCATTGCAAAGTAAACTGTGTTACTGAGTTTCAGTGCCTCCAATCTACCTATGCTCATGCAACGCTCCTCTATCCGCTCTGCTCGAGGTGCTCTCTCACTTTCCCACACTCTCTCGCCTGCAGATCAGAACTACTCTCTCAATATTACATGCTCTCTCGTTACCTTGGAATATGCTACATAGATATTACTAGGATTATCAAATAAGAACACAATCCACCAGCTTATACAAAATAAATGATTGACAGAGTCTCGATCATCGCCATCGAGAGCACTCCGACCAACTTTCGGAGATGGAGTACATCCATACGAAGGCCATTCGAGCTGGGGAGTACGATCAGCCAAAAGGAGGTGTGTGCTAATCGCTCATGAATAGTCTGAACCTTTTGGAATGAACACACCTCAAACTATAATGTATAGGGAAAGAGAACACTGAATGGAAATTAACAACCACTCACAGAGCCTTACATCGACGGCGGAATCTCGCTGATCTCTGACAAACTCCGCCTCTACCTCGTTTGTGCAGAGAAGATCCAGCCTGCAGTAGTCAGGACATACCGTACCCGAGCCACATGCATTCTATGCCATAAGGACACATGCCCTCATGTCAAGTAAGAGAATTGTACCCAGTAGCCCCCTCACATTCATACTAGGGCTCTGAACGGGTCATCTCATCTCGATTTGCAATCGGAGGAAATGGATGGAGAGGGCGAGGGTACGGTAGTGATCCAGTGGAAGGATGTTGCGAGCACTCGGTGTGACCATGCTCAACCCCTCCATCGGAAGACAAGGGGTTGGTCAGGGAGAGTACTATGAAATCATAGATCGATTGTTCAGAGTGCACAGTGGTAGATGACCGAGGGGTTCTCTCCAAAACATTGGTCACCATCGAAACATCAGTTTGCTGCAAAAACATCATCTATCCATCGAGTGTATTTTGTCTGAGCGAAGGAATGATCCTGAACACTTCGCTCCTCAAGTTCTACGAGAGCATGCTAGCCAAGGCAGCCATGACTCTTTCAGGTACTCTACCACATGGCCATGTCAGAGGGGTTCTCAATACGAGAACGCATAATCGAGCAAAGAATATGTCCTGAAACATTAAGGTTACTGGCGTTCTCTAGTGGACTACGGACTGGAGATGGGCCGATCTCAAGAAGAAATTCTCTCTCTCTCTTCCCTCTCTCGAGCATGGAATGCTTACCTTGCCAGGCTGCACATCCCCGACCACAAGTAAACTATTGCGGGAATGAAGAGGGGGATTGGGGTATCTGTCTTAGATTCGGCTGCGACCAGTGCGGCAAGTACCCTCGTGCACTAGTTTTCGACGGCATTCAATTGGGAATACAATCATCCGCGGCCAACGAAAAAGAGATCCCTAAGGGAAAATATGTAAGCACACAAAAGCCTTTACAACGGTAATTCGGCTGTGGTAGCTACAAGATAGTTCGTGGATGGAAACATTTACAGACTTTCATCGAGTCACCCCTACCGTACCTCGGGAAACTTCAAGAGAGACAAGCGATGCTTCTCTTCCTTCATGGGGAAGTAGAAGCAGTCCCCGATATCTGCTGGCCTGCACCCATCACCATCCTTCTTAACGAGGCAATCGACGAGAACGGCGAGGTCAAGGAGGAATATCGAGCATTTCTGCTTATGCTCTTCTCCAACTCTCCTCTTCCTCTCCTCCTGCAGGTACAGTACCACTCTCTCACTTTCCCACACTCTCTCGCCGCATTGTAGGCAGGATTCACTGGCCATCGCAGAACTCTCCTCGACAGTCTCATAGATGGTTCTCTAACATGGAAGGAGTATGAACTAGCAGTACAAAGACCCTCTACATTAGCTTACGTCCCTTGATTCGTGCTGATGATTCCTTCCCTGCTTGTATCATTTCTGCGCTCGACTATATTCGATGCGAGAGTGACTACCTTCTGAGCATTGGCCCGCATAATGAGTCCTACTATGGTCTCCTCAATGAGAGTAGAATGGAATCATTCCCCATGTGGCCTCTACAGCGCGGACTGACGACATACCGCAAGGACAAGAAGCTGGATGAGCAATTGGAATGCGCCGAGAAAGTGATAGGGGAAAACAAGAAGCTCAGCCCCGGTCTCATGCTTGTCATGTGCACCCACCGCCGCCCCTATGGTTTCCGAGTGCTCAAGACCCCAGAGTCAGTTCGAGATGTCTTCCAAGTAGTCGTCACCCGACTTGGTTCGAATATGCCAGCTACCATAATATACGATAACTCGTGTCGTCTGGCTGTATACTCCCTGGCACGAGAGCCAGAGAGATTCTCCAATGTCCGGTTCCTTGTTGATCGTTTTCACCATCACAACCACAAGAGCTGCGCCATGGCCCTCAGACTACGCTTCTATGACGCTGACCCCGCAATGGCTGTTCTCAACTCGCAAAGCTGCGAGCAGACTAACGCATTGCTTCGCCATTTGGGGAACAGTCTACCTTTCATGTCCCTGCCTAGATATATTAAGACCATTAAATTATCGCTCTCTAGAAATTAGATGCATAATCATCCCTCTCGACGTTAATTATATGCATACTTTCTCTCTCTATGTTCACGTTTCACAAGAAAATGATAAATAGAACATCATTACTCTCTAAAGTACTCGCTCTCACAGTTCTATCACTCAGAAATATTCCCCAAAGAGAGAACAATAAAATATAAGAAGAAGGGACATGGCATTAATTCAAAATTAATTAGAGTAAATATTATAAACGATCAATCAATCGACGCGACGATAATAATAGCGGTATATTAAATATATATACAAGGTAAGGCCACAGTGGCCCCAAAAAGCAGGGCCACTATGGCCTTTAGCGGAGCGGGCCACAGTGGCCGACCCACTAAAATTCAAGAACATTAGTGCGTCGTGGATTCTCAGAGAGAAGAGTGTGCAAACGAAGAGTGCGTGGCCGCGCCGCTTCGCAAAAGTGGCGCGCATCCTGCGTTAAAAAAACGGAGTATGTATAATGACCATTATAATGAAATTCAGCTAAAAATTTGAATTCGAAAGAGGATAACCTCGGATATGTCGGGCAAATGCACTCGCACACAAAATCATATAGTGACATTCACCGGCAGCATACAATATTGTTGTCCGATAAAATGTTTTTAATAGTTACCACGAAAAAGTATTAACAATCTATTGCAATAGTTAGCAAAAATCTAAAATACAAGTAATAGGAAACAAATTAATTTACATGCATCTCTAGACAATTATGCCAAAGTTAATACATTTTAAAGAAATTATGGGCGAATCGGATTTGATACGAATCAAAATTTTTTGCCTGATATACCCTGATATATAAAAGCCTGTTTTTCAAATCGTTATTTAGCATTGCATGATACGCAGATATGCCAAAAATGTATTTGAATTTCATGGTTACTCTGTTTAGTGGCTGCGGTTCACCTCTATTCACCGTAACTTCTATTCATTCCGTTTCACCAATTGAGGAGCACTTTCTGCGTGCGTGTACATTATCGCGCACGAGTGATGACAATTTTTTTATATCCGAAAATCTGAATTAATATATTATTGTAGTATCGCTTGTTTAGTATTTTAACCTGAACTTGCAGGTTGGTAAAAAAGGTAACTACAGCTGACGCTCCAGTCATAATGAGCAAGAAGTGAGCTTACTTTTGAGTATATATTTTTGCACGCATTTCCTTGAGATTCGCAACTCTTCGTGACGTAGCTGGAGGAAGTAGAGGGACTGATTCGGGAAATAAATCAGATGGGGAAGAACAATCATTCTTTGTGGGGGGAAGTGAACACAGTGGTCAACAGGTATTATTATTGAATGCTAATGCTTAAATATCATATTTTTCTATCAGGTAGTGGGACCGAGATCAAAAAAGAACGAGGGAGAAGTTGCCGATGAACTCTTCAAGGCAGCCAGGGATGCTGGAGCTGAAGTTGACGAAGTGACGTCTAAAAACGAACTCGCCTATTCAAATTAATGAGAGTCTTTACAGCGTGGAGTCGGAGGAACCCCTTCTAATTCGGTGTCTTTCTCTGGCGGAGGTCATAGACTGGGAGATAACGTTGGAGGAACGGAGCGAGTTGAGGCTGCTCCATCTGCTGAAGTTTGTTATTGTCATTTATTAGTTATCTAAACTATTTTTCACTTTTCTAATAATTTATAGAAGATATAATACTTGCACATATGAAAAAAGCAGGACATTAAAATATTGGAAAAGGTTCAAAATTATTCACTAGAAGACTTTTCACCCGCTGCCTCAATGCAACGGGAAAATATTCCTAATGTACCATTGAGAAATTCGCAATTAGGATTAGATTCCATTGAAAATCGTAGGGAAACTATATTTGAAGACAGTCAATAACCGTCTTAGATGCAAGTTCCGTATCTCAAACTACAAACCCATTACTTTAACGGGTATACTACACGGCATGGGTTAAACCAATAACGTAGGATCTAGATTCAATTTCACCATTGCTTTCCCCCCTGAGCGGCAAGAATATAAGACATACATAGAGACCACAAGCTCCGCCCACTTGAACGGTACTCAGTTTTGGGCAGATCCTGCGCCGAGAAATGACACCGCGAATACTTAACCATTTTGGGCGATCAAGGTCGCTTTCGGGTCTTGGGGTACTTTATCACGGGTCTCCTGCAAGAATGTAGGAACGCGGGCGACTAGAAAATATTTTGTGTCTCCGATTTCGATTAAACGTTGGTGTACACTATGGGGGGGATTAGACTAAGGTCCATCCACTTGGTTTGGTCGAATCTGCGCATTATTGATTTTTGTGATCTACCTGCTACAAGAAGCATAAGTCACGACTTTTGTAGGACTCACCGATACGAGTAAAATGCAAAAAAAAGTTCGCTGTACGATCAAAATTGAGCGACTTATGCTTCTTGTAACAGGTAGATCACAAAAATCGATAATGCGCGGATTCGACCAAACCAAGTGGGTGGACCTTAGTCTAACCCCCCATAGTGCCCACCAACAAAGTTTAATCGAAATCGGAGACACAAAATATTTTCTAGTAGCAAAAACGACTCGTTTTCCTACACTTTTACAGGAGACCCGTGTTATAACATATGTTGGGTGCAGCTGAATCGGACGACTTTGGATAGGCGAAAATCCTTAAAATATAGCGAGAGCTCGGGAAAATGACGGTTTTAAAGGAAAATGAAGGGTTCTAGCATTCAAATACAGATGCGCCTTGGATATGATGTTAACAAAGCATTTAGACGATTTTGAAAGAAAAGAAAACGGAAATAGAACGCTTCTCCTGCGTGTCATTTTCGTTCAACGATTAGGGACGACGCGCGCTGACTGAGTGCAAGGGGACGGAGTCAGAATACACTTTCTCGCCTTGGCTCTCATCCGGTGCTTGTAGAAAGCTGATTAAAGCTGAAGCTCTGCACAAAAAAAGGTCGAAGCTCTGCACAAATTTTTGGCGATTTGACTGGGGAAGGGTCCGAATTGGCTCCGCCCCTCTCTCCCTCGTCTCGTTTTCTACCGAGCCCTAATGCGATTCTGAGAAAAGATATCGACAAACCGCCAAAAGCATGATCTTATTTCGATTCCAGCGGGCAGTTTGAGCATAGTTAGGGTGGCATAACTTCATTTTGGCTATACTACTTGTGGTCCCTAGACATACAATACCAGTTCCTCTGTTTGAGTTTAGTCGGCCAGTTCATGAATCTCAACAATAATAGTAATCGTTCATGTTTTTGTCATACTTTCTTTGCACTCGCGGTTCTAACTGAACCGCATAAATATAACGCCTGTCACGAGAGAATCGAGCTAGAGCTGGCCGTGGGCCCGAAATCGTGAAATAAGTTATCATCGGTTTTGGGCATCTCTAGGCATGTTGTTTGATCCCCCAAATTTTCGATCCGCTTAGAATTTTCTTAAGGTCGCTAAGCGAGGATTTTCTTAAGGTCGCTAAGCGAGGCACTCAGCATGAGTCCTTAACTTTATCAGCGCATATCTTGCTTTGGGTGCATTTTTGATAGAAAATGACCTTTGGGGTACCCTAGGTAAGTTTTCATGCACTATCGATCTATGCAAACTACAGGGTGCGGAGAAAGTATGGCAACAGTGATTTAACCATGTATTTTCTTTCAAAACCATCGAACACTTTTGAAACGGTACACAGCATTTATCAGCGATATTAGGAACATAACAACGAGAGGTTATTCTATTTGACCTCCGTTAGCCTTGATAACAGCCTTGAGACGAGAAGGAACTGACTCGACGACGGCCCGAAGGTTCTTCTTGTCGATCTTGTCCCATGACTTCTGAAGGGAGCTCTTGAGACTCTCCAGATTCGGGTGGCGAATGGAGCAAGCTTCCTTCTCCAGAACAGACCACACGCTAAAGTCGGGGGGATTCAGATCGGGACTGTTGGAGGGCCACTCATTAGATGGGATGAAGTCGGGAAGATGCCTCGTGCACCAGTTCTGGGTGAGTTTTGCGGAATGGGCGGGTGCAGAATCTTGCTGGAAGGTCCAATGGGGCCCTTTGAAGTGGGAACGTGATCAGGGAAGAAGAGTCTTCTCCAGGATTTGCTTGATGTAGTAGTGCTTATCGACCTTCACACTTGGCTCGGCGAAAATAAGGGGAGTCTTGCCGGTGGCACACACTCCTGCCCAAACCATCACTGACTGCGGGTGGGAAACTCGAGAGACGGTTCTGCCCTAGCATTGGCTTGCTGGGCAGACTGGGCAATCACTCTCGTGTTCTGACTGTTGAAAGCCTGCTCCACCGTGAACATCTTCTCATCCGAGTAGACAGTCGTGAGATGTTCGGCCCACGCCAGAAGCTTCTTGCATCTCTTCAGTCTCTTTTCCTTGTTGAATACCAGCCAGACCATGGCCCTTACGCATCTTTTAAGGGTAGGGCATGAGTCCAGAATGGACGATCTTGCGCACTGAATGCTCGTCAATACCGAGATCACGGGCCATCTTCATCATAGATTGCTCGGGATTGCGTGCGACTCGCTTCTGCGCAATTTTCTTGTTCTTGCGAGTTACAGCGGAGGAAAGTCTGTCCATTCTAGGACGGTCCTTAGTCGTGCCTAGCTCCTTGAAACGGCGGATGGTGTTGAAAACGGTAGGACGGCAAACCCGGAGTTTCTTCGAGATTGAACCAACGGTCTCGCCGGTGCTCCAAAGGTCAATAATTGATTGTCGGAATTGGTGGGGTCGAACCATGACTAGGGGAAACAATTTAAAGTGCGCCTTTAATACACCGAATTATTAGGCAAAACCTGTTATAACATGTATTAACAGGTTTCCAGGACTGATAAAATATTTGAGTTCAAACTTTGTTTCCATACTTTCTCCGCACCCTGTAGAACTCATGAAAATGCCTTAGAACCGAGTTGCAGTTAAGGTAGCTTAACTCAAAAGTGTAGGAAAAGATTCTCTAGCTTTTTTCAGTATGTGATAGCCCTCGAAGAGATCTTTCGAATAAGGTATTTGCGGTTATCAAAAGCTGGGTATGGCGTATGTTTTTTCCCTGTTGAAAATATTTTTCAAATCAACTAAATCTTTAGGGGGCTAAAACGCATACGTCATACCCAGCTTTTGATAACCGGTAATACCTTATTCGAAAGATCTCTTCGAGGGCTATCACATACTGAAAAAGCTAGAGAATCTTTGGCACTTTCCTAGTTCCGCGCCAGGCTCCTCCCCCTCCCCTAGCCTCTTTCTCCCCCGCGCCTCTCGCACTTGTCCTTCTCACACTCTCTCTCGCCTCTCCCCACATTCTCTCACCCGGCGTGACTAGAGCGCGCCCTCCCCATAGCTGTTTTAACTCCCGCCCCCTCATGAAACCATGGCGTTTCCATGCTCGAGGGGGGGGGGGGGGGGGCTCTCGTCGAATTTTTGGAGGGTGCCAGACTCCATCCCTTCTTGGGGTGGTGTCTGGCTCCCCCCCTCCCGCCCCTTCAGGGGGCGGGATCAAGGGGGTGGAGCCTGGCGCGGAGCTAGGAAAGTCCCGAATATTTTCTTACACTTTTGAGTTAAGCTACCTTAACTGTAATTCAGTTCTAAGGCATTTTCATGAGTTCTATTTTGGATAGATCGATAGTGCATGAAAAAATAACCGGGGTACCTCAAATGGCATTTTCTTTCAAAAAATGCACACAAAGCAAGATATGCGCTGTTAAAGTTAAGGACTCAGGTTTAGTGCCTCACTTAGTGACCTTGAAAAAATTCTAATAGGATCGAAACTTTGGGGGGATCAAACACCATGCATAGGGATGCCCAAAAACGATGATAACTCATTTCACGATTTCAGGCCAATGGCCAAGAAAGTGAAATCTTGCTCGATTCTCTCGAGACAGGCGTGATATTAAGCAGAAAATTTTTCCCCTTTTCAAAATCAGAGAGATAAATTTACTACAAACAATAATTGAGCAATGTATTGGGGGCATCATCTGTAATTTAAAAAGCTTAGGAACGGGAAAATGTGTGTACCAGAGCGCTGCTTCCAATCGCTCGCGGATTCAAATTTCCACAGAAAACGTGCTTTATAAACATTTATCGATTTCCAGTTTTGAGGGAATGATAAGATCTGCTCTCCGAACAAAAAGATCACATCGGCAGACCCTTTTTAATGAGCTATTCATAAAGATACTATTCAGATTTTTATTGTCTTTCTAACGTTTAAAGAGTTGCGCCTCTTCAATTCATTTATGCAGTTGTTCACGATACTCGTAGTCGCGGCCATTCACTAAGGAATTTCTAAGCTCGCTATTCTTCACCGCATTTCAAACAATTACTTTAAATATGATCAAAGCATGACGAAACTACCGTATTTGCACCGCGCGGCTAGTATCCCTGTACTTTTATAGAAATTGGGAAAATTGCAAAAAATAGGTAGAAATTGCAATTGCAACCTGATACTACGGTTTCGCGGGGACAAGAGTCAAAAGAGCCGGGAAAAAGAAATCATGAAACCCGAGAAAATAATCGTATTATCATTTTTTGAACGGGACCCTTTCTCTAAACGAGGTGTTGAAAAAAATTAAAATAAAATAGCCATAAACTACGATAAGAATGAACAAAACACCATGATTCGTGTAGAATTTTCAAATTAATAGTTAGGATTGCGCCACTGAGATGAGGAATGTTAAAAAACAGTAAAAATGCAGCCTTGAACAAAACTGCTAAAAAAGATTCGCAGAGCACACAACTGTTAAAAAAGCTTTTTTGCTGCCCCTTCCCGCTTCCGTATATCACTACAATTCAGCCTACTGTCGTGTCTGTGACAATGACTGCTTACGAGAATGGATTCCAGCTCGATGAGGGTGAGCTGAGGTGAGGGTATCATCACTTATCGTCGTATTGTTCTTTACCATGCAGGCCCTTCGACGATCCTGCCAATGCAGCTTTTCTCAACGACATCTCGAGAGGGTACTCATAGACCGATCAGAGTTCTTTAGTGTCTATCGAATGGTTTTAAGTCGAATTCCTCGTGAGCTGACTCTTCAATATCCAGGAAAGGAAATCGATATGAAGATGGTTAGAATGCCGGGGAACTACGAACCTCCTAAGGTGAGACTAAATCTTTCAATTACCAAATTTCTGGTTGTTGTGTGCTTCAGCGATGCAAACATATGTTGAAGTTACCCGAAATCCACGAAATTCTTTGAATTGGCTCACTCCTTTTGCCTGGATCAGGCACGGGCGTTCATTCATCTTTTGGTGGGTTTTGAGTAATTATAAGAGAGAAAATCTTGGTGAATGAAAATACGCTTGGCACTAGCTGAAAATCGGATTCTTCCAAAATGACATATATGTAGTATTCGGTAGGTATAGTTCAGATGTGCACGGCCCGTTAAACAATGGAAAAGTGTTTGGTCAAAGAACCGCGTTGCTGCCGTGACGCATATCAGTTTTCTAATTTTCATTGGGAGTGTAAAAAAATACGGTTCTATCAGGTTGGTTGGAAAATCTTTGTATATATTTTTGTGTTTAGGCTGGTCGTTGCAAAATATGGCTTTCCCTCCTTCCTAGTAAATAACAATCAATTAGGGGCCTTTTTAGCAAGCAACTCTCCTTTCACTTACCTTCAATGAGATTCTAATTATCGAATTTTGATTTTTTTTCAACAGTTTTTGTCCGAATGTTGTCGCACGGCACCTAACTCCTCGACGTTCGTGACACCAACTCCGCTCCCTTGACCATGCTGTAATTTTTGGCAATTTCTCTGTGTAGCGTTTTGAAATTTGAACTTTAATTGGGAAGCGATGCACAACTGCCATTCCAACGCTATTCAAATTGAAAAATAGTGACTGATCACTGATCAGTGATCATCAGTGATCAGGGTCAACATGATGCCTGATGTGTGAATTTGAATTTTTCTGTACAAGACCCATTAGGCGGACCGGTGTCACGATTGTCGATGATGTAGGGGGCGCGCTCTCGCACTATTATGTATTTTAGCGATACAAATCATTCGGATCGATTGCGAAATGACAAAGATCGAAAATTGACGTTTTCGGACTAAAGTACCGCGCATTTCTCAGTGAGTGATATAGAACACTAAATAAGCCAATCTAAGCTATACTCACCGAGTGCTACATGCATGCCAATTTTACTGAGATAGTCTCTCATAACATCTTCCAATTAGGTTGTTCTCTTCGGTGGATCAGGTGCTAGGCTGGGAGCTGTCGTGCCCGAGGTCGTTGCTCATATCCCTCCTGCCGTATCTACAGAGGGTAGGTTCTTTATTATCTAAAAAAAGTAATCAAGTTTTCTCTTTTATGAAATGCACCACTGGCCAACCCCGGCAGACTTTACGGGAGATCCAAATCTATTTTCAGGGGGGTCTGGTGAAAGAAGAAGGTTCTCTCGAAACTCATATAGAGGGCGGGGTTTGATAGTTGTCAAATCTGGCACGCTGTTTATCTTCCTGTATTTTCTGCCGCTGTACCAATCGGAGTTCATAGAAAAATGAGAGAGCGTGGAGAATGAGCCGGGTCCCTCTTTAATTTCCGCACTTTCTGATTTTACTTTGAACTCCAATTAGTATGGTGGCTGGTTGTTTTGCGGTGTTGTATTCATGGTTTTATTTTGTACCGCCTTTTTAAAACTCTAGAATAGGATAACGTATTTCACTGTGACCAGTTAGACTGGCCTAAGTGAGTTGGGGAACGTCCATCCACTTCGATTGTCCAAATTTACATGTTGAACGGAGTTATGACCTACCACATTGGAAAGCCTTATCTCGGTCTATTTTTTTTTGGGGGGGGGGCGGACATTCCCACATTGGAGCATCATTCGCTTGACAGAAGGAGTAGCAACATGGGAGTTGTTGCATTGTTACCAGTATGTGCTCCCCCGCATTTGCATATATAATTCTTGTTACCACGCGATCTTGAGTTTCCCTCCAAATCAACGTATCAACAAATCAAATCCAAATCAAATCAACGGGTTCATGGTTTATGCGTTTCCATACGTTGAAACTCAAGATCGCTTGGTAACAAAATTTATATATGCTAATGCAGGGGAGCACATACTGGTAATAATGCAATAACTCTCATATTGCTACTCCTTCTGTCAAGTGAGTGGTGTGCCGTTCCGGAAATGTCCGCCCCCTGTTTTTTTTAACCTACAGTGATCGAGTTATTCCCCACGGTCATTATTCGTAATATCGTACGTATTCTAATTTAGAACTTCGAAATGTCAGAAATAGACAAATGTCGACGTCCTTAAATGTATAACAAGAAAAATGGATGAAATAGCCGTAATCAGTATCGACCGGTTTTAGGGACCATCAAAATAGAAGGTGTGGCGAAATTGTGTATTAAAAGGGTGTTGCAAGCCCATTTTTAACAATCGGATTTAAATCACAACAGTGATTTTGTTTATTTCAGGATTAACAAATTTCGGAAATGTGCTCCTTTCTAATTTTTAGCGAATTATGAAAGCCTTGTCAACAGTGGTCGAAAGGGTAGGTCACACAAATTGTAAAAAGTGGGCACGTTTCTAAAATTGCATATGAAATCCTTGAAAAATGGGTATGTTTTAAAGAAAAAATACTAAAAAAAGGGGTACGTTTTCTACTTTTGCACTGGTCCGAACTCCAAAAAGCGGGCACGTTATGTCATTCTGGACCTACTTTTCGACCACTACTTGTCAACCTTTTAATGCAACCAAAAAATCGAAAAAATCTATTTGCGTAAGTCATTAATTTTGTCATTCGCGATTTACGATTTACGATTTTAACACATTTATCTAGAGGTCATTAAATTCTCGGCAGATCAGACGAGAGCTCTGATGTGCATGGTGTTCCAGTTAGAGCTTCGTGCTTGGTTGAGAAAATTTGGGCCTGTTGCTTTGCGGAAAGAGTCGCTCCATCTCGTGATTGGGCGGCCGCGTCTCCTCTTTCTCCGCGGAATCCATTCGATCATAGATCGGCTCCTCTTCCGGCAATCATCATTCGCGATCTTATGCAACTAAAACCATTTCCTTTTCTGAGCAGTGCGAACGAAGTTCTGAACTCTAGTTGAATCTCGCAACCGCTCATTAGAGACATGATCGAGCAGCCAACCATCCATTTTTCTTTGATAATCGATTATTAGCGACTCGTTTTTATTATTTTGCGGATGCCATACGGAATGTCCTTCTCCTATTTTGTAGTTAATTTGACCTCAGTACTCGAGCAATGCTATATACAAAAAATAACATTCTCTTTGCGCAAACTTCATCAGATTTGTCGTTGAAAAAAAGGAATTTCATGATGTCGGGAAAGAATTATCTAACACAGGTATCATGAGTCAGTGGATGGAAAAACCAACCCCCGGGAACAATTTCCAACTTTTATTTTTTGTTCTAATTCATATTATGGTTGTAGCATACAGAAGGGCCAACTTCTTGAAATTTCTAGGTCACAGGTCCCAGAACCGTTATTTAGGAATTTTCCGGTTTTATTTCCGGCCCTACCATATATCAGCTCCCAGAAGTGCTAGAGATGCAGTATTGGGCTCAAAATATGCGGAAAAATCAGATGAACAACTTTCATGTTGAAAGTGAAACCGTAGCGCGCCAAGTTCCGAAAATATAAACGAAAAACTAAAATTCCAAGTACAAATAAAATCATACCATCTCGGGGAGCCGGAAACAAAGTGAATTTTATTGCAGATTATGGAAGCTTAAAGTTACCCAACACCCTTGAAACCGCCTTTCTATATTATTTAACAATGTAGTAGAACGGGTTCTAATCAGTTAAACTGGAATAATGAAAATAATAGAAAATCAATATTAGCAACAACGTAGAGCAAAGTTTCAGTCTGAGTTGCCTGATCACGCCCGCACTCTCTCTTTTACACACTCTCTCGCTCGTTTTGTCGTGATCAGGGTACTCCCGCCAGTTCAAATTATTTTCTAAACTTCCAAAAATTCTCTAAACTTCCTCTAAACTTCCAAAAATTCGATTTTCAAGGCTTCATTATGGCCAATTTCGAGCGATTCCCCAATATCCATGAAAAAAAAAAAAATAAAAAATAAAAAAAATAAAATAAAAGAGAGAGTGCGGGCGTGATCAGGCAACTCAGACTGAAACTTTGCTCTACGTTGTTGCTAATATTGATTTTCTATTATTTTCATTATTCCAGTTTAACTGATTAAAACCCGTTCTACTACATTGTTAAATAATATAGAAAGGCGTTTTCAAGGGTGTTGGGTAACTTTAAGCTTTCATAATCTGCAATAAAATTCACTTTGTTTCCGGCTCCCCGAGATGGTATGATTTTATTTGTACTTGGAATTTTAGTTTTTCGTTTATATTTTCGGAATTTGGCGCGCTACGGTTTCACTTTCAACATGAAAGTTGTTCATCTGATTTTTCCGCATATTTTGAGCCCAATACTGCATCTCTAGCACTTTTGGGAGCTGATATATGGTAGGGCCGGAAATAAAACCGGAAAATTCCTAAATAACGGTTCTGGGACCTGTGACCTAGAAATTTCAAGAAGTTGGCCCTTCTGTATGCTACAACCATAATATGAATTAGAACAAAAAATAAAAGTTGGAAATTGTTCCCACATACAGTAGCGCCGGAAAGTATCCGTACGATTTGATTTTTTCACATAACTTTTTCTGCAGTTGACTTAGCAAGTTAAATGTTGCAGCGCTATATAGCAAATCCATAGGAGAATACGATGTGAGTATTGCGTCATAACTGATTGCGTAGTGATGACGCAATCGAATTTCACTTTTTCAAACAGGCGTTATTCTTACATAGATTTTTTCCAGCTTGCCAAACTTTCTGACTTTGGAGGTAGGACCGAGGCCTATCTAGAATAAAAATTTGAAGTTGCTGCTCGGTCGTACAGTTGCTGCAGCCTTGCTGCAAAAACGTGGTCGCAAATTCAGTACTCGGCTCTAGACTAGCTAGAGACTCGTTCAAAGCATGAAAATGATCGCCATCACAATTCCCGATGATCCTGAGAATATGAAAACGATCGATCAATATTTGCCCTCAGGGCACCCAAAAATTACTTTTTTGAATGCTCATTTTTTGGACATTCATAACTTTGTGGGCAATTTTTGTAAAAATTTGGTTTTTATGTGCGAATGTTCAAAATGTATTAAAGATATGCTTCCCACCTTTTTAGACTGTTTGGATAACTTTCCTGCCCGCGGCGACCGTTTTTCGGAGGCATACTAGGGTCGGAAAACACCTTGTTTACCCCTATGGGCGAGAGAGTGCAGACGATGAGAGTGCGTAAACAGGTTGATTCCCGACCCTAGTATGCCTCCGAAAAACGGTCGCCGCGGCAGGAAAGTTATCCAAACAGTCTAAAAAATTGGGAATCATATCTTTAATACATTTTGAACATTCGCACATAAAAACCAAATTTTTACAAAAATTGCCCACAAAGTTATGAATGTCCAAAAAATGAGCATTCAAAAAAGTAATTTTTGGGTGCCCTGAGGGCAAATATTGATCGATCGTTTTCATATTCTCAGGATCATCGGGAATTGTGATGGCGATCATTTTCATGCTTTGAACGAGTCTCTAGCTAGTCTAGAGCCGAGTACTGAATTTGCGACCACGTTTTTGCAGCAAGGCTGCAGCAACTGTACGACCGAGCAGCAACTTCAAATTTTTATTCTAGATAGGCCTCGGTCCTACCTCCAAAGTCAGAAAGTTTGGCAAGCTGGAAAAAATCTATGTAAGAATAATGCCTGTTTGAAAAAGTGATATTCGATTGCGTCATCACTACGTAATCAGTAATGACGCACGTGATGACGCAATACTCACATCGTATTCTCCTATGGATTTGCTATATAGCTCTGCAACATTTAACTTGCTAAGTCAACTGCAGAAAAAGTTATGTGAAAAAATCAAATCGTACGGATACTTTCCGGCGCTACTGTACCTCCACTTACTGGTGATACCCGTTTTAAATTTAAGGGACTTCTTTACTTTAGGGGTAACCCCATGGCCCCCTCTCCGACCCCCTGAGGAGGGACTTTCGTCGGACAGATGCTGGCTGTACGCACCTTTCTGTGCATATCGCCGGCCTAAGCCGTCTTTAGCCTAAGCGGTTTTGTGGGGATTATTGCATTTAATGAGTTATTACATTTTACAATTCGAAGATAAAAAATATCGAGATTTATTATGCCCTTACGAAAAGATGTTTACACAAATGAAATTAACCCCGGATCTGCTACCCCCAGAGTAAATGATTCCCACGAGATGGGCAACTATTTTCTCCTGTAGCATCGGTCCCTGCTTTTTCACCGGAGATCCCTTCAAATCTGTTTTAGATGCGGCATCTGCTCTGAAAGCTGCGCAAGCATCACTTGCCGTGGATGAGAATCAGCCCGTTACTCAAGTGCAGGTATGTCACACTTGAGCAGCGTCATAAAAATTTGTGCACTTTCCTACTTCTGCACTAGGCCCCGCCCCCTCCCTCCCTGATCTACCTCCCGCCTCCTTATATATATTTTATCTACGCTCGGCGGCGCAACGAAAGACGAATAATTACTTATGTGTTATGATACAAGAGAGTTGACTCTCCTCACACTGAGGTCGAATACGATAGGAAGGGGGGAATGGGGGGGGGGGGGGGGGGGGAAGGAGGTGCAATCGTAAAATGCGAAGATCCAATCCAATCGGAAGATCCAATCATCTGTCTTCGTCTGTTTTCTGATGGGGAGTTTTATCGAGGAGGAGGCACTCGAGGTAGACCAGGTAGACTCTGCTCCGAGATCGAGCGTCAGGGGATCTCTAAAGGGGGGAGGGGGTGAGAATGAAGGAATGTGGTAAGGTAGTGGAAGGAGGGAATACTATTGGAAAATATATTTCCGAAAATCAAATTCTAGAGTTATCAATCTCTTCTTGAAGACAGGGATACTGGGGGATGACAATACATGGGTGGGGAGAGCGTTTAAAATCCTAGCAACTCTACGAGAAAAACAATGATATCGAGGTGTGTGGAACCCATCAGGCCTCACAATCAGATATTATGAACCCATCATGTTCCTATGCTCGAGGGGGAACCTCTGGGCCAATTTTTGTAGGGTTCCTAATTATCCCTTTTTGGGGGTGGCGTCTGGCTCCACCCCTGTCCTGGAAGGCTGTTTTTATACCCATACCATGCACTAGTTCGTACTTCGATTGTATGCCACCATACATGGTACATATGAGCCCGTTTTTCTAAGAATCGAGCGGGATTCGGCACAGCTAAAAAATGCCGATTCTCTATAAGTCCGAATTTTGGGGTAATCGAATGTGCTGAAAACGATAGATACGCCCTTTTTGACCCCACAGTCTTCATTGGCTCTAGACATCGTCATGTCGAAAACAACTCTTTTGAGTATATCGCCCCTCCGGAAAGTTCTAAAATTAGGCGAATAAGGTTTCCGGGGTAGAATTTCATGCTATCCACTTAATTTGTCATGAATTATTAAAATAAAATTTTAAAAATCAATTACAAGAAAATTTTAAAAATCTTTTTTATATGTCCAAAGTGAGTTACATGGTTGGATGTGCCGTGACGAGAGGATTCAGAATCTGTATTTTCGTCCGGCTGCGAAACCGGAAAATGAAAGCTTTTAGTGAGCCGAGATCCACAGAAAGCGCATGAGGGGCGAGAACGGGTATCGTGAGGGAGTGGGAAGGGGGTCGTAAACTGCCAGAGGAAAATGGACGAAAATATAGATTCTGAATCCTCTAGTCACGGTGAATCGAAAAATGTAACTCACTAAGCCCACTTTGGACATAAACAAAAGTTGATTTTATTTTAATAATTCATGACAAATTGAGTGGATAGGCGTAGGCAGCATGAAATTCTACCCCAGAAACCTTATTCACATAATTTGAGCACTTTCCGGAGGCCCGATATACTCAAAAAAATTGTTTCGACGAGACGACGTCAACGAAGGCTCTAGGGGGGAAAATGAGTGTGTCCATCGTCTTCAGCACATTCGAATACCCCAAAACCCGGAATTATAGAGAATCGACATTTTTGCTCGATTCTTAGGCAAAAGGGCTCATATATAATTTCGTATGGAATAATATAAAATAACTTAACCTTGAACTAATGATTGCAGATTCGTCTTCCGGACGGCAACAGATTCGTCGCAAGACTCAATCAATCGGCCACTGTCTCCGAGTTGCGAGCATTCATCGCTGCGTACGTTTAACAGAAGTCTATTGAGAGGTTGCATGAAATCGAGACCCTCATTTACAAACTGTTCAAAGTGCTGCAATCTTTAAATGTTTTTAGTGGTTGATGTATCTGATTGTGAGGCCTAATAACATTCAGTTAACTCGATGGTGCCGTAAATTCAACACTGCCTAAAATCAGGCACTGGCCATTTCGAACATTCAAAAATCATAAGTTCAAAGTTGAGTAACAGATTCGTTCAAAAAAGAAAAATAACCGCCTCATCGAGTAGAATAAATCGATGAAACGTCGAAAGTTTAGAAAATTTGCTTTTGGCGTTTGGAAAATGCATGCCCTGAAAAAACCCCCTTTTACCTAAGAGATTATTTCATCACGTGGGTTTATCCATGTACAAATACTCGGGATCGCTCAAGCCGTTTAAACGTTTTTGCGGGAAAACACCGTATTAATTTCTGCGAAGTTACGTTTGTTGCGTCGCAACACCATCCCTTCCTTCAGTTCGCGGTAGAATACCGTAGCGCTACGCGTAGCCGGGACACTCAGCCGGCTTTTACACATGCTAACCATGCTGTTGTAAAAATATCACATTGCCGGTATTCATGGAGGATTTGGTCTCATAGCGGAAATAATTAAAACGCGTTCTCTGTAAGAACGCAGTGGAATGGTCAGATAGTGGCACAACTCCGTCAAAATGATCGCCCGGGGCTCAAAGTTTCAGAATATGACCCCTAGGGACAAATAAACTTTTCGCGTTGGACCCCAAATTCCAATTCTGACATACTAAAATCGATAATTTTAAATTTTGGATTTCGGCCTCAAGATATACCTAATTCGAAAGAGCGTGAAAAGTTATGCCAGAATCTACATTATCGCCAAAAATGATCTACTATGACGCGTTTTACATCAATTCAAATCATATTTTTCGATATTTTCCTTAAATATTGTGGTTGCTTCCCATCTCAAACACACCAGCACCCTCCAGTTTCGATATATTTTTCTCCAAATGTAATGCACAATCAAATTTTGTTCTTGAAAGTCCACATTTCGAATGCCAAAATACAAATCTGACGGCAAGAATGGCATGAACTTGACGATATTTTGCTAATCGAGACTGTACAAATTGTTTTTTTGGTGAAAATATATCCATTTTAGGTTCTCATTTTTACTTTAAATATCTTAAGGAATGTGTACGAACATATTCCGACACTTTTATCCATTTCACGAAGACTTTTCAAAATTTCGATTTTCGAGCTCCAGCATATCATAAAAAATTCAAAAATTCAAAATTGAGAATTTTGAATTGAAATGATTTCCACAATGCTCTAAATAAGTCGTAAATATGTTTTAAAATGATTTTTGCCTTAATTGTAGCTATTTACCGACTTTTGAAAAAAATCGAAAATTCATTGCAGGGAAAATGGAATTTTATAAATGTGTCTATCTAATGGAAAAACGTGTCGGAAAATGTTCGTACATATTCATGAAGATATTTAAAGTAAAATTGAGAAGAGAATATTGGCATATTTTACCAAAAATTGAATTTGTACATTCTCGATTAGCACAATATCGTCAAGTTCATGCCATTCTAGCCGTCAGATTGGTATTTTGGCATTCTAAATGTTGACTCTCAAGAACATAATTTGATTGTGCATTACATTTGGAGAAAAATATATCGAAACTGGAGGGTGCTGGTGTGTTTGAGATGGGAAGCAACCACAATTTTTAAGGAAAATAGCGAAAAATATTATTTGAATTGATGTAAAACGCGTCATTGTGGATCATTTTTGGGGAAAATGTAGATTCTGGCATAACTTTTCACGCTCTTTCGAATGATGTATATCATAAGGCCGAAATCCAAAATTTGAAATTATCGATTTTTGTAGGTCAAAATTGGAATTTGGGGTCCAACTTCCGGCGGAAAGTTTATTTGTCCGTAAGGGTCATATTCTGAAAGTTTGAGCCCTGGGCGATCATTTTGACGGAGTTGTGCCATGCCAACATCACTCTTACGAAGAACGCGTTTTAAAATCAATGCAATAGCTAGTGCGAGTTGGGACGAATGCATATATCAAATTGCCTAATCTGTGGTCCGTCTATTGACGACATGTTATGCCTTGTGAAATTTATTTTAAACCCTCGTGTTCATATTCGAATTCTGCATCCTTTTTTGCCCCGGAAAAAGTTGGTTTCGTAAAAATTGCGAAAGTGCTTTTTCTGCTTTTGCACAGAAGTCTGTTTTGAAGTCATAATTTAGCTAAGGCACATAAGTAAATATCAGGTTGTGAAAAAAGTAACGCTCGATTTTTAAATTTTCTTTTCTGAGCTACCCCGCATTTGGTTGCCGTCTGATTATCATATTGTTATATATGTACGTTGAGTGCTTGGATACTCTTTAAACCGCGCATTTGTTGAAGCATGTGCAATTGGCATAGAATATAAGATGGTGGCAAAGGTGCATCACCGACTACGTTTGGTCCTAGCAATCTACGGAGAGTTATGATTGGACGCATATTATGTCACATGAGCAAAGTATGTCGTACGGATATCACAATACAACATGTGAACCTGGTTTGCTGCGAAAGTCCTGTCAGAAAATGCACTTAGGTATGAACTTGACCCTAACCGAACATCAATAGAAAAGCTTGTCTTTGCCGTTTATCCGTACCAATTGATATATCGATTTCAAATGTAATCATAATCATAATCATTTATTCGAGCGTCAAGGCAGAGGCCTGTCGAACAATGCCAGTCTTCCATTCAGTCGGGTTTTCCCTGTATACGCGTTGCCAATGAACACCGTGTTCTTTAGTGAGTTCGTCTCTCCATCGGACCCTAGGTCATCCAACGGGTCTTGTGAAATCCCACGGTATCCACTCGTACACTCTTTTGGACCAACGATCATCGGTGAAGGTGGCTAGTCTCTCCGCCCATCTCCTCTTCCTTATCATTACTCGAACTCGGATATCGGTTAAAGGGATACGTTGAGACAGCGATACGTTTGATATTCGGTCCATCCTTGTGACACCAATCATCTTGCGCATCATGTTTCTTTGAGCAACAATGAGCCGTTTTCTGTCTCTTGCCGTGGTGCTCCAAGTTTCACTTCCGTAAGTTAGCGAAGGCTCGACGCACATACGGAAAAGGCGTACTTTCAGCCCAACGGCGCATCTCCGATTCGTAAAGAAGTTGATGAACTTGTTATAGGCTCTCTAAGATCCTCCTATTCTTCTATTAATTTCAAGAGAGAGAGAGAGAGAGTTTGATCAAACGATAGACGCGTTCCCAAGTATATGAATGAATCAGCGTAATCTATTTGATCGTTGCAGATGAACATAGGGACTCGTGTTGTATTGGACATTATGACTGTTTTGCCTGTATATATTATATTTTATCTACGCTCGAATGCGCAACGAGATGTGATACAGTATATATTGTATGGTGTTACACAATAATTAGACACAATAACTATGTTGATCTAAAAGCCAACCTCTTTGCTTCTTCTTGATAGTTCTTGCAACATAGTATTGCTTTCGGTTGCATTGTGAGATATGAGAACTACATCATCGGCGTAGCGAAGTTGGTTCATTCGCTGGCCGTTTACATTCACTCCATAGGCTGACCAATCCATTCTTCGAAATATTCCCTCCAATACTGCATTGAATAAGTGCGGGCTAATCGGATCCCCTTGGCGTACTCCTCTCCGAATGTCGACAGGCATTCGATCACTGCCGACTCTCACCGAGACTTTTGCTTTGGAATAGATTGTACTTAGAGAATTTATGATCTTGCTATGAACGCCTTGATTATTCAGAGCCTCCCAAACATGGTGGAATTCTACCGAGTCGAAAGCTTTTCGGTAGTCAATGAATATTAAACATAGAGGAAACTGATACTCATTTGACTTGCTGATTAGCTCCGAGAGAGTGAATATGTGATCGGTGGTTGAATAGTTTCGACGAAATCCTGCTTGCTCACTCGGCTGGTTCTCTGATAGTATCATTTCAATACGATTGTCGATAACTGAGGTGAAGAGCTTGTATGTCAAGGTCATCAGGGCTATTGGGCGGCAATTTCCAATCTCGAGTGGCGATCCTTTTTTGAATATCAATGAAATTGTCGAATCTGAGAGCTCGTCGGGAATCTCCTCCCTTTCAATCCACTCGTTAAACAATACAAGGAAGTGTTTCGTTAGAGTCTCCGCACTTGTCTTTATCATTTCTGCACTTATCTTATCTTGCCCTGGAGCTTTTCCATTCTTTAATCGAGCTATAGCCAACAGAATTTCACTTGAGAGGATCGAAGGAAATGTGTCATCGCTACCGTATTTTGATTGGGCGGTTTGAATAGTTGATGAATATAGGCGGTTATAGTACGATTGAACCGTTTGGGATACTTGGCTTCTATTGGCGGCTTCACTTCCATCATCTTTCATAAGTCTACTTAACGTAGTTCTTCCAACTTCTGATTTCCGTAGAGCCAATTTCGTGCTTCTACCGTACCGTACCGCCTCCTCGACAAACAGCACATGCCGTCGATGTAGATCGTCATTGAGTGAAAACCTTAGAGCTTTGCTAGTCACAGCTAGATTTATCCTATTCAGTGCGGTAGGAGGTTGCTTTCGTAGCATGTTTCTACTTCTCATCAATTGTTCCGTCTTGTAACTCAATCTCTTTGGTTTCGGATCAGGAATCATGCAAGTTGCCGCTATGTTATTCATCGAGCTCACGATCTCTTGGTAGTTAGATAGATTGGTTTGCTTGCTTGCCATAGATGCAGCGATTGGAGGAATTGGCAGTCTCTGATTGATTCTTGGTGGTCGGTGTCGCTTTCGTTCTTTCTGATTGGTTCGAATCCTTGCCATAATAAGGCGATGATCAGATGAGAACGAGTGAGATCCAACTATGGAGACATCAAGAAACAGTGAAGACAGAGTATGAAATCGATCAAATTTTTCGTTTTCATATCAGGCGATTGCCATGACCACTTGCGACTCTCTCGCTTGTCATATCTCGTACTCAAAATCTTCAGCTTGTTAGCACAGCAAAAATCTCCCAGAACTTGTCCTCTTTCATTACGCATTCCGAGTCCGTGTCTCCCTATCCACTCTTCATGTTTGGCGAGCCGTGATCCAACCTTGCAATTGAAATCGCCACAGACAACCACTCGACGTCTCCCAACACCCAGCAGGTGAGCACGACTGGAGGGAGCGTCTAACAGTGTCTGCAGTTCATTCAAAACACCCTCATAGTCAGCATCGGGAGAGGCGCTTGTTGGAAGGTAAATTGATACGATCCTCAATCCCATTTTGTCGACATCGAGATAAGAGAGGCGGTCGGTCAGATAGTGAAAATCGGCGTGAGTTGCCCATTTCGAATGAATTAGAAATCCAGTTCCATAGAGTGATCGTAAACCGTAGGCGTGGAATAGATGGTTGGATTGCGATAGAGTCATAGAAGTAAAGCCAGTTCGGCGAGTCTCTTGAAGGGCGATAACACCGAACGACAATTTACTCACGGACTCCTCGGATTCCACTATTCGCTCACTTTTGCATAGGCTTCGACAGTTCAAACTTCCGATCTTGAGCTTGAGTGGCATTGGTTGGACAGATACCTCACCAGGTTGTCCAAGCTGACTGGGAGGGAGACTCCAGAGGGAAGAAGGGGAGAGGGGGCCGAGAGGCGACCGCCCAGTGGTGGAAAAGGTAGGTAGGGAAAATCGAAAAATCTGGGCATGTTTGGGTCATTTTGGCAAAAAAATGGGCATGTTTTTGGCAAGTTTAAAAAAAGCATTACGCAATGTTATTGTATTCATTAGAAAAAGCGTGTTCAAAAATACATAAAAACATGTTTTGAGCAATTTTTATCCACTCATTCAATCACATCAACAATTATTGCAAAAAACACGACGTGTGCACGACGTACTTGCGACTTCACCTTATAAGGTCATGTTTTTAATGGTAAAGGTCATGTTTAAAATTTACTTTATTAGTTATATCACAATCCGGGATGCTCAGGCTTGATTTTCCTGTCTTGCGATTTTAAAAATATTAATGGGGAGCTTCACAAAACATGCCCAAAGGATTACCTATGCGATAAAATCGAGTTAAATATTCGTGGTGTGCCATAGCATGCACTCTCGAGTGGTTTATTTTCCCATTCCATCGTATACTTTTTCTTTACTAAGTCCATACTCTTTCCCTCTCGCTTGCACTGCTCTTTCGAGTCGGCCTGGCATGGGCATGTTTCCCACTCCAACCCCAAAAATCTGGGCATGTTAGGTCGCGTTTTACCTACTTTTCCACCACTGCGACCGCCCCTCACCGACGATCGAATGGAGAATTTCAAATGTAGTAAAATGAAAAGCACTTTACATTGTCAGCTTAAAATTATATTTGTGTGAGCATGCAATACTTCTACCAAAAAATGTACCATTTACCATTTTGACTGTGAAATGTGAACGTTGAAATTCGAATATTACAAAACTTCCTGTTTCCAGCATTGGTGAAAAGTCCTAACTTTTGTGGTTAGCTGTTAAAGCATCTCTTTATATGTTAGTGCCGACTGGGCGAAGTCAGGATATAGATCCATTTTGAGAAAATGTATTCATTCACCATACACCAAAAGCCGAAATTTCGGCTATTTTGACCTATATTTAACAATTCAGAAAATCTTTGTTTTCTAAATGTGGAAAAGGCTTGTGCTTAAATGTTTCTCTGAGATTTGTAGCACCATAGTGTACCATGGAAGTGCACTTATCTAGGCACCAGTTTGAATGATCCTCTAAGCAGGACACATGATCGCTTGGACAGTGTTACCTCGGAAAGGTTTGAATTCAATACATTGTAATTCGTGCTATTTTGTAGCACGCATGATCTCAGGCGTATTTTTCGAAAGAACTCACAATTTTCTTCTCACTCCACTATATGAAAATGTATGGCCATTTTTTGCAGCGAAATACGAGCATCAGAAACAATTTTTAGAAAAGTGTGAAAATGTCACAATTGAGAAAACTTAGAAATTCAAGTTGCCCAAAAGGCATAATGCGAGTCGAGCAGGTGCATATATTGGTCATGTGTTCCCCTACTATACGCTACCGAGCCAGCTTAAGATATTTAACGAAATGAATTTTAGACGGGCTCAAACATCATGCTTCAAATCGAGCGTTACTTATTTCACAACCTAATAGTTACATAAATATGATCGAGATACAGTAGCGCTCAAAAGTATTGAAACGATTTGAATTTTTCATATAACTTTTTCTACCGTTGACTTAGCAAGTTCGATGTTGGGGCGCTATATACCAAATCAATCGAAGAATACGATGCGAGTATTGCGTCATCACGTGCCGTATAACTAATTGCGTAGTGATGACGCAATCGAATTTCACTTTTTCAAACAGGCTTTATTCTTACATAGATTTCTTCCTACTGGCCAAACCTTCTGTGGTTGGAGTCATGTCCGAGACCTACCCAGAAAAATTTTTTGAGGTTGCTGCGCGACCGCACATTTGCTGCAGCCTTGCTGCAAAAAGGGGGTCTGAAATTCAGATATCAGCTTCTAGACCAGCTAGAGACTCGTTTGAAGCACCAAAATGATCCTCATCGTGATCCCAGGTTATCCTGTGAATATGGACAGGATATTCCAAAATTTGCCCTCAGGGCATGGAAAATCACTTTTTCACATGACCACTTTTTGGAGATTCATAACTACGTAGGAACTGTATTTAAAAATCTGGTTTTTGCTTAGTCATATTCATTATGTTGTATATATATGGTTCCCTACTTTTTAGATTGTTTGATTATCTTTCCTGACTTCGGCGATCGTTTATCGGAGGTGCACCATGGTCCTGATTGCATGACCCTTCGATATCAAGTTTGTGGGAGACTTAAGGAAAACTTTTGTTATTGTGTGTACAAGTCCAACTTGTTCTGGGGAACGGATCCCCAACTTTTTTAAATGTTTGAACAACTCTGGGCACAGTTGGAGATAGAGCGCAGACGAAAATAGCGGGCCGGGGACTCGAAAGTGCCTCCGAAAAACGATCGCCGAGGGCAGGAAAGATATTCAAACAATCTAAAAAGTAAGGAACCATATATATACAACATAATGAATATGACTAAGCAAAAACCAGATTTTTATATACAGTTCCTACGTAGTTATGAATCTCCAAAAAGTGGTCATGTGAAAAAGTGATTTTCCATGCCCTGAGGGCAAATTTTGGAATATCCTTTCCATATTCACAGGATCACTTGGGATCGCGATGTGGATCATTTTGGTGCTTTGAACGAGTCTCTAGCTAGTCTAGAAGCCGAGATCTGAATTTCAGCCCCCCCTTATTGCAGCAAGGCTGCAGCAAACGTGCAGTCGCGCAGCAACCTCATAATTTTTTTCTGGGTAGGCCTCGGGCATGACTCCAACCACAGAAAGTTTGGCGAGTAGGAAAATATCTATGTAAGAATAAAGCCTGTTTGAAAAAGTGAAATTCGATTGCGTCATCACTACGCAATTAGTTACGAGGCAAGTGATGACGCACTACTCGCATCGTATTCTTCTATTGATTTGGTATATAGCGCCCCAACATCGAACTTGCTAAGTCAACGGTAGAAAAAGTTATATGAAAAATTCAAATCGTTTCAATACTTTTGAGCGCTACTGTATATCTAAGGTATAAAAACTTGAAGGAATACTTTTTTTTGAAAGATAGGCCTTTCCTGGGCATACGAACAAGTACAATTCTTTATGTCGCCTTAGAAGGATAAATAATATGATGAGTCCATATTTTTTTCCTATGAAGTAAAATCATTCACAAGTCTAAATATGTGTTCAATTGTGCTATCAGACTTCAATTGTGCTATCAGAAACCCTGATCCCGTCGCGTTTACGAGAGATTATGCAAAAGTGATAGAGCACGGTATTACGCTGATCATTTCCGGCTTTCCCTTGAGGCTATTATTGATTTTTAGCATTTTTGTATATTTATTCTATTCTAATTCAACCATGGGCTATTCGATGGAGGACTAAAAATATTGGGTCAATTTCGTCCTTTTTGGGTAACTTTAAGAAATGGTATTTCTCAAATATGTTAGCTATTGAAATGATTACATTTTTTGCATGATACCCCATCTTTATTGATTGCGAAAATATGTTATATTTGGAGGAGAATCCAGAATCTACTTCAGAAAATGCTGAGCTATGCTGAAAAGTAGCGCTATGAGTAATATTTTGGTGTATCTAGTTCGGTCATTAATTCAACGTTCACATTCGATTTGATGCAATTAAACATCATATCTTGGCTCTGCTGTAAGGTATGCAAGGTTATACGACGCTATCAATAAAAAATCTCGAAACAGCTTTTGAGCAGGGTCATGACATCAGGTCATCAAATGTGTATTTCTTGTCATCCAGAGATCACAACATATTACTCATTACAGACATATAGTGGAAGAGTTGCTCTTCATATTCATCCCCGTTTCAATATCCGTTGCTTTTGGGATAGCATTTTAGAACTAAAATTATGAACGACACAGTGAGCAAAATTTACGATTTGTTTTTGCTTTCATTCCATGACGCCATGCATGCGCATCACACCTATGAATAATATATTAAATGTCATGCACTGAGATATATATAGGTGCAATTAATGTTCGCGAGATATTAGGTTGAGTAGAAAGTTCTGTCGCATTTATATATATATTTATGCTATTTCGTACGAAATAACGTGAGATAACATTTAAAATAGAACAGAAAATTCATGACGATGAGAATCAATAGTTAATGACTGGATTAAAGGGTCATGAAGTCAGGAGGATCTACTCAGGGGAACTGGTTTTATTCTCGGTATTTACTAAAAGCCTTGCCGCTCTTGGAAAGAAGCTATTGTGTCTGTAGTTATGATTCGAACCAGGGTTGTTGAAGTTCATGCCGTTTCGCGTGTGGTAAATTTTGAAATAATGTTGTTTTCGGTTGGATATACTATATTTACCTCGGATGAGATTTGTGGCTAATCTAACATCAATCGTTATTCTACGCTTCTCTAAGGACTCAATGCCTAGTTTCTTATTGCGGTCGAAAGCGGTAGGCATATTTTCCCAAGTATGATCAAAACAGCGCATAAACAAACGACGTGTGAAGTAGTTTTGTACCTTTTCGAGTTCCTTTTTATCCTTGTTTTGGTAAGGGTTGAAGACGAAGGAAGCTCTGGATAACATTTTTTTTTTTTCTGGATAACAAAACCGAGGTCTTTTACTGTTTGTTTTTGTTCCAAAGTAGTGGTTCCTATGGTATATGTTCGCATTGTATTTGCTCTGCCTAGGTGCAATGAGTTGCACTTATGTACAGCAAGAGGAAGTTGCCATTTTTCTGACCAGTGTACGATAATGTCAATCGCAGCTTGTAATGGTACAGATGAGTTTCCCTTCCTAAAGGACCGATATATTTTTATATCATCAGCACTCATTCTTGCAACTACGCCATGGTTTTGCACTAGAGTGGGAATTTCTGAGGTGTAAATAAGGAAAAGCAAGGGACCTAGGACTGAGCCCTGTGGGACGCCGCTTGTTACAGGCATTGGGGTAGAGAGCACATCTTTTACTCGAACTTGGAATGATCTATCTGAGAGATATCCTGTAATCCATTTGATTGTATTTTGTGAGAGACCTATTGTGCTAAGCTTGAGTTTTAGCTTGGGGTGGGAGACTCTATCAAAAGCTTTTGCGAAATCAAAGTAGATAACGTCAACTGGTTTCCCATCACTAATCGAGGATGTCCTGTGTTCGAGAACTTCTAGCATTTGAAGCTCACGCGACCGTTTCTTGCGGAATCCATATTGCTCATCGGGGAAAATTTCTAATTGCTCACAATGGGTAATAATGGATTTGCACAAAATTCGCTCAAAAACTCGGCAGAAGAAAGAGGTAATTGAAATGGGCCTGTAATTTAGGGGATTGGAAAAGGGGGGTGATTTCTTAACAGGGGTTACTATGGAATGTCGCCAATGGGAGGGAACGGTTCCAGTTTGGTAGGAGTTCCTAAAGATGATTTCGAGGGCTTCGGAAATTGGTACGGCAATTCGTTTGATGAAGGTGAGGTCAATGTTCTCGGGGGTTTTACAGGAGGAGCGTTTCCATTTCTCAATAATGGCGCAGATTTCATGTCTAAGAAATTGGGGTTCTTCGTATGTACCAAGCTGAGGTAGGGCTCTAGTATTGGGCAGTTTTCCGTCATCGATGGTGAATACGCTTACGAAGGTCTCAGCAAGTAAGTTAGCTTTGCCTAAGTCATCCATGACTAGAGTACCGTCAGCTCTTTTTAATCCTTCTACTCCCTTGGATTTATTGGCACAGCGTTTCATAAAACATTTTGAGGGCCCATTTCAATACTTTCCTTTTTTTTTTTCTTTGTTAAAAGCAGAAGCCCTATTTTTCAAGTTAATGAGGTACGCAAGGAGACATTTTAGATGTGATTTAGATTTGGTAATCACTGCCTGTCTAAACGAGTTAAATCTAAAAGTTCGTCAACGAGGGCTCCAGTTGTAAAATTTAGGGCCTAGGGGGCATACAGTAGCGCCGGAAAGTATTGATACCTTTTGTAATTTTGTTATAACTTTTGCGCTTATTAATTTAGCAATGTGGATGTTGTGGCACTACGTACGAAATCCATAGAGGAATACGATGAGCATATTGCGTCATCACCTGCATTATCGCTGATTGCGTAGTGATGACGCAATCGAAGAACACTTTTCAAACATCCATTATTCTTACATAGATTTTTTCCTACTGGCCAAACTTTCTGACGTTGGAGATAGGACCGAGGCCTATAAATAATATAAATATGAGGTTGCTGCTCGGCCGCACGGTTGCTGCAGCTTTGCTGCAAAATCGAGGTCGGAAATTCAGATCTCAGCATCAAAATGATCGTAATCACATTCCCAGGTGTTCCTGAGAATATGAAAATAATCGGTCAATATTTGCCCTCAGGGCACCAAAAAATCACTTTTTTGAATGTTCATTTTTTGGACATTCATAACTTTGTGGGCAATTTTTGTAAAAATTTGGTTTTTATGTGCGAATGTTCAAAATGTATTAAAGATATGCTTCCCACCTTTTTAGACTGTTTGGATAACTTTCCTGCCCGCGGCGATCATTTTTCGGAGGGACACTCGGGTCGGAAAACACCCTGTTTACCCCTATGGCGAGAGAGTACAGACGACGAGAGTGCGTAAACAAGGTGTTTTCCGACCCTAGTATCCCTCCGAAAAATGATCGCCGCGGGCAGGAATGTAGCCAAACAGCCTAAAAATATCTTGGGCATCATATCTTTAATACATTTTGAACATTCTCACATGAAAACCAGATTTTTCCAAAAATTTACACATAGTTATGAATGTCCAAAAAATGAGCATTCAAAAAAGTGATTTTTTTGTGCCCTGAGGGCAAATATTGACCGATTATTTTCATATTCTCAGGATAACCTGTGAATGTGATTACGATCATTTTGATGCTTAGAACGAGTCTAGCTAATCTAGAAGCTGAGATCTGAATTTCCGTCCTCGATTTTGCAGCAAGGCTGCAGCAACCTCATATTTATATTCTGGATAGGCCTCGGTCCTATCTCCAACGTCAGAAAGTTTGGCCAGCAGGAAAAAATCTATGTAAGAATAATGGATGTTTGAAAAAGTGTTCTTCGATTGCGTCATCACTACGCAATCAGCGATAATGTAGGTGATGACGCAATATGCTCATCGTATTCCTCGATGGATTTCGTATGTAGTGCCACAACATCCAAATAGCTAAATTAATCAGCGCAAAAGTAATAACGAAATTACGAAAGGTATCAATACTTTCCGGCGCTACTGTATTTATGGAGGTTTAAGGGCACTGAGCACCTCTGGGGCTCACAACATTTACAGCTAGCGGCCTCCCCCCCCGGTCGTCAACTTGGCTACCGGGGCCGCGCAGGTTTGTAGCCGGGGTGCGCATTTTAAAAAGCTTAACCTTTCATAGCACACCACTGGAGGGCTCACATTTTCATGGCATAATGATGTTCTTATTTATTTACTTTGACAACGAAGGTACGTAAACATCAAATAGGGCATCCATATCAGGGACTTGTCCCTTCGCTACCGCTGTGCGAAGTTCGTTCGATACAGTCTTCAATAATTGGTTTAACCTAATTGATTAGATTCAGTCTGATGAATCTGCATCGTCAGTCGTTAAGTGCCCTCTTTTTTAGAAGCAGGCAATTGCCTCAACCCCACTATGCGCAATCTCAAGATCACTATTAGGGGTAACTATTCCATCATCAACCATTGGCTTTAATTCTTCCGAAGCGTTTGAAAATATGAAAAATATTTTCACGGCTGAAACAGGGATTCTCACAATATCACAATGATGAATGTGTCTCTGACTTTGTCTCTTCTCCGAGGCAGTTCCATTTGACCCATCCGGGATGTGACATTTTCTAACTCTCACTCCACATGGCTTGCGCGGTCCCTATAAAAGCTTCACTTCCTGGGAAGGCCTGTTGTTGATGATACCTTTTACTAATTATTTTATGCCTTGGTTTTTGTACATTTCAATCATCACTTTCTCGCAGCCCTGTCAAAGTTCTAAGATGGACAACAAGTCACAGATCACGAGTCATTGAAATGCAAATGATCAACTTATTCGATCTCAAATAAAACAGTGGACAACCACACCGGTTAGGGAAAAATCCCGACTCTCATTTTGATAGAAAAAACAATTTCCCGTACGGTCTACAATATGATATGTTCGACTGTTGGATGCATCTTGTTATGCCCCAAATGCGAAAACAACTGGTGTTTAAAGTGCTTTGTGATGGGCGTCCATACTTGTTGATAAACTTTTATTGTGTTTCCGTTCTGCAAAAGCATTTCCCAGTATGGCAAAAAAGTGCAGCGATCAGGCGGACTCGAACTCCACACTCCTGCACGTTAACCTGACACCTTACCACTTGACCACGCTGCTGTTGGTATCCGTTCTCCAAACGACACGTGAAGTAGGGAGCGATACGACGCGCAGGCGGATCCTTGCAAAACTTGAAACATGAAATATCATAATTCCTAGAAACATTTAGTGAAATTTGATTTATCGATTCTTATACTATGCCATAGTAGATGATACCCTGAAAAGAAGAAGAGGATTCGGATATGTGAGTTCTGACCAATCCCATGTTAAAATGAAATTTTATTTTATTGGCGAACAAGTTTGATCTCCGATGATTCCTAAGCAGTTTTGAACATTCCTATACTAGGGAAGTTTAAAAAACATTGCGAGATCTGCAATTACTACTAGTTATGAAAACCCGATTTTTACTATCTCGATTGCACACATATTTGAGACACCTTAGCATGTCGATATTTAGCGTCAATCCAATAGGTTTCAGTCTTACCTTGGAGTATACATTGTGTTTTGTTGAAAAATCGAAAAATAGGTCATGCTAACGGATGCGAAGTTTCCGATATCTGGTCACGAAAATTCATAAATCGTAAATTCGAAAAAATGCAACGACTGAAATTATATGTGTAAAACCTCTTTTTCAACTGTTCACTATGTATATGTATTATTATATTATTTCTCGATTACAAAAAGTCCAACTTCTCAAATTTCGGAAAATCGCCTTTCAAGGTCGTGATTATTCCAAAGTTCGTGCTTACCTATTTGAAATTGCATGTTGCCAATCCCATAGTATTGGCTTAAATTCTGAACTATGGTCCAGTGTGAGTGTGTATCAAGTGAAATGGAACACGTAAACGGTTGCGAAGGTTGAAATTTATGACTGCGAAAATGCAAAAATCGTAATGACAAATATCACATATCAAACTTCTGAGCAATAAATGAAGAATATCATGAAATTAATATCATACGTTGAACACTATTGGTATAGAGAAAACAAAAAAGCGCTGCAAAATTGGTGCGGTTGTATTTATAAAATATCCAAATTTTCAAAATAATTAATCGGAAAACATTAAAATTTGGGATCGTTTCACGTTTTTCGAACTCGTCCGTTTTTAAGATATGCAAGATGATGAATGGAATCTCTGTTTTCTCAAGTTTGTAGTCAAAATCGATTTTTGAGTAGTATATCGTCGTTACGGTTTTGCATATTCGCATCCATAAATTTCAACCTTCGCAACCATTACGTGTTCCATTTCACTTGATCCATACTCACACTGGACCATATTTCAGAATTTAAGTCAATACTATGGGATTGGCAACATGCAATTTCAAATAGGTAAGCACGAACTGGAATAATCACGACCTTGAAAGGCGATTTTCCGAAATTTGAGAAGTTGGACTTTTTATAATCTAGAAATAATAAAAATATTACATATACATAGTAAATAGTCGAAAAAGAAGTTTTACACATAAATTCAGTCGTTGCAATTTTTCGAATTTACGATTTATGTGTTTTCGTCACCAGATATCGGAAACTTCGCATCCGTTAGCACGACCAATTTTTCGCTTTTTCAACAAAACACATGGTATACTCTAAGGTAAGGCTGAAACCTATTGGATTGACGCCAAATCTCCACATGATAAGGTGTTTCAAATATGCGTGCAATCGAGATAGTAAAAATCGGGTTTTCATAACTAATAGTAATTGCAGATCTCGCAATGTTTTTTAAACTTCCCTAGTATAGGAATGTTTAAAACTGCTTAGGAATCATCGGCGATCAAACCCGTTCGCCAATAAAATAAAATTTCATTTTAAGAAGTATCAGTTCAGTGAATTCGGAAAAAATTTTCGCGAACTTCGCATCCACTCCAGACTTCGGCGTTGTGGGCTATTGATGCGTGGCTCAGTGGACTACAAGTTGTTCATGAAAGCTATTGGATTTGACTTAACTGGTTGAAATTAGGCTTGAAAATTTGAATTTTTAGATCGATTTTCTGTCTTAGGAAATGATCACATTTCAATCGGAACAGCTTATTTGCAGTTTCTAACCACCACAAGAATAGTGCAAAAGAGAAAACATGTCCATCTTTCCCCGTTGAGAAGTTTTGATTTTCGACTTTTTTCACAGTCTTTGTTACTTTTCTCACAGGCTCCAGGCCAAAACATGAACTAATGGCTATTTTGTGCTATGCGGGTGCAAGGTACTCCTAACACCCAAGTATGGACTCCCGGATCTCATTGCTAGAGGACGTGTCCGGGGGGTGGTCGAGTCTTACCGAGCAGGTCTCTTAAATGTCAAAAATACGACAAAACTTTCTACTCAACCTGGTACAATTAGAAATGAGTGGGGCAAGATTTAATGAACACCCTGTATAATCTAAAATATCATAAAGATCTTTCAAAAAAACAAGCGATCCAGCATGTAAACAACAAAAAAGAACGCTCGCAATTTTTACGAAACCAACTTTTTCCTGGCCAAAAATGATGCAGAATTCAAATATAAAATAATCTCTTAGGCAAAAGGAGAATTTTTTTTCATGGCATGAATTTTCCGAACGCCAAAAACAAACACAAATACAAATACAAATTTTTATTCCATCCATTCATAGTGCATATGAGACTGTGCGCGATATATTCAATAAGTGCTCCGCACAGCTCAAAAAATGAAATTGCTGCAAACTTGCTCCTGGGGACAGTTTTTGATTCTGAACAACATAGCGTCGTCAGTTTTTAGAAATTTCGCCTCTGGGTTCCGGTATGGCACCGGGTTTGTTGGTACCAAAACTGGGGTTTTTCTCAGTGAAAGCTTCAAAATAAAGCTAGATTCACAAACATTGGAAACCTGGGGTAGTTTTTCATGAGGAATTCGCCTATGTAATTCATTTATGATGAAACTCAAAAGTACGGGTCAAAAATTGACTTTTTGAACCAAATGAGTGCGAGGGTCGTCACATAGATCATTCTATTCGCCTTGAAATTCTGATACTTTCATGTGTTGGAAGTTTTTCTAAACAAGGGGGTCCAAATACGTTGCTCTCGCTTTTATGGCCGACACCGCGCTTGGGAGCCTGCGCAGACAACGCACGCACGCAATGGCAATCGCATTGTGTGTTACGACTGATAACCCACAGGTCGCGGGTTCGATTCCCATCAAGAGTAACCCTTTTGCCACTTTTTCCCATCATTCTATGGAACATTAGTGATGAATTTGGTCGTTTATACCAAATATTGATTAATAATACTATCACACAACCTGCTAGCATTTTGTTTTTCCTCAGATATTCTTGGTCACACATTTTGCTTTGTACTGAAATATCTCAATATTGTGACAATGAAGCTGATTATTTTTTTCGGGCATGCAGCGAGAGGGACGTGGTCCTCTTCTGATCCGGGGATCTTCATCTCTCTCAGCTGGGCGTCAATGTCACGAGCGAGTGCAATTCTTACATCAGATCGCTGCTTCTCTAAGTACTGCTTCACTTCCACTCTTTTTTCCTTCCCGGCTTCCTTCCCATTTCGTCAATGAGTGAACGAAAAATAGTATCATCGGTAAAGTTCAAAGCAAAATGTTCAAAGCAAAATGTGTGCTCAAGAATATCTGAAGTAAAACAAAATACTAGAAGGTTGTGTGATAGTATTATTAATCAATACTGGGCATAAACGACCAAATTCATCACTAATGTTCCACAGAATGATGGGGAAAATGAGGCAAAAGGTTGACTCTTGAGGGGAATCGAACCCGCGACCTGCGGGTTATCAGGCGTAACACACAAGGCGATTGCCATTGTGTACGTGCGCTGTCTGCGCAGCCTCCCAATCGCGGTGAAAAAAAGCGAGAGCAACGTCTTTGGACCCCCTTGTTCAGAAAAACTTCCAACACATGAAAGTATCAGAATTTCATGTCGAATAGAATGATCTATGTGACGACCCTCGCACTCATTTGGTTCAAAAAGTCAATTTTTGACCCGTACTTTTGAATTTCATCATAAATGAATTACATAGGCGAATTCCTCATGAAAAACTACCCCAGGTTTCCAATGTTTGTGAATCTAGCTTTATTTTGAAACTTTCACTGAGAAAAACCCCAGTGTTGGTACCAACAAACCCGGTGCCATACCGGAACCCAGAAGCGAAATTTCGAAAAACTGACGACGCTATGTTGTTCAGAATCAAAAACTTTCCCCATGAGCAATTTTGCAGCAATTTCATTTTTTGAGCTGTGCGGTGCCCCACTATCGATTTGTTGAATCTATCGCGCACAGTCTCATATGAGGTATGTGAGGATCCGTTGATGGTGTTGATGGAAGTTACGTCGCTCCATTGCGATTCGTTGCGTTGGGGGTCGAGGCAGTAGGGGTGGGATAAGATACTAGATACGTATTACTGAAGGTGGGAGATCTTTTTGGGTGAGGGAAATTACATGACTACGAAATTGATGTGCGGGTGAGGATACAATATCATAGGGTAAATTATTCCAAATATTAATAGTTCTACTTACAACAGTGGAATGAGCACTTTTAATTAGGGACTCGAAAGCCGTAAAGGGTGTGCTGATTGTGAGCGAACTTTTTCCGGGGCAAAAAATGATGCAGAATTCAAATATAAAATAATCTCTTAGGTAAAAGGAGATTTTTCAATAATATGTGATTTATTCTACTCAATGAGGAGGTTATTTTTCTTTTCTTGAAACTTTGAACGAAATTATGGTTTTCTGAATTTTCGAACACAGTATTATGCCCTGTGCACGGCCCCCGGAACATCGACATAGACCAGTTGAAAATGTGTCACCTCATCAGGTGAAATCAGGCAAAACGCGCGCATGTTCAAATAGCTTACAGTTAAATTTGCCTGATTCGGCAAGTAAGTGCCTGATATGCAAGGAGGATAGCCTGACTGTCAAGGAGGTTTAAATTTCATACAAAAATTATTTCAGTTCGTGGTTCATTTATATTTCACATTTGTAAAATATTTTTCAATTAATTAATTCAGTCTAGTTTCATCGTACTTATTGCTATGCTAGTGCAAGGAAGTTTAGTCGCTTTTTTCATGGATGGTCGCTGGATGCGGAAATATCATTTCTATGTTTAGTGCTGCGCGATTTTACAGCGCGACACAGTTTCATGAGGCCAATGTCGATCTTCCGGGGGCCGTGCCTGTGCAAATGGAGCAAAAACTCGATGCACGCATGGTGTGCCTCGTGGTGTGGTTGCATCGGCGGGGAGTCAAACCCGCGACATTTGCGTGCTAGCCCCGCCTCACCCGACTGAGCAAAATTGGGAGAGCTAGGATTTCACGTGCGAGAGGCATCTTGTTGACCAGTCGATTGGGCTGAAATAATAGAAAAATCACCTTCTTTAAGTACACGAAAGTGACACATTGTTGCGCAATATTGCGAAATAGCGCAAAGCGTAACGAGTTGTTTACGCTCGGTAAACAATGCGCGTGCGCTCCAACTGCGTTGCAAAGTTACAAATATAATAAAAAACCGAAAATGAACTTTATAAAACGAAAATAGGTGAAAAATATACGAACCGGTTTCCTGTCGGGCTGCATCGTAATTCGATCATCGCTCATTATAGTTGCACCATTCCGAAGTAGCCTGGCAAAACACTCTAGCATGATTCAAAACAAGGAAAACGCATAATGGTACACACTTAGCAAAGAAAACGTGAAAAAAAACTGTGCTAAAACGCGTTTGGCGACGAAAATTCTTACCTTATATGTATTGCATTGTCAGGGAAATTCCGTGTAAGACAAACTTTACAAAATTCATAAATCCCGCTCTGCTTTCCGCGCTTTTTGCTTTTGCAGTCACTACGTTGAAAGCATTATACTGTGCGAAATGACCAGTGCCGGATTTTAGGCAGTTTTGAATTTACGGCACCACCGACTTGAAAGTTATTATACCTCAGATACAACTAGAAACTAAAACGAGGACGGGGGCGGAGCCGCATATTTGCATCACGCGAAGCCGCGCTTTTTTACCGCTCTTGCCACGCGTTTCTAGTTTGTCGGATCTCGCAGTTTATTTTCTTTTTATTTATTTTTGATTGGTATAATTTTTGGTGGAAGTGATTAAACGAGTATTCATTGTAAATACATTTCATCCCACTAAATTATGTTCTTTATAATGGGTTATTTCTTCATAATCGGCGACTAATAGTATATTTTTTGATTAAATATTATGATAAATCGTAATTTAATTCATTTTATTAAATAACTGCTTTGGAGCAAAAATATTTTAAAATTGAAGACGTTACCATAACTCAAGAAATCGCGATTCGCGATTACTCATCCACATAAAAAGAAAATGACTTGAATTGGCATAAAAATGGCCCTATTGGCCCTAATGGCCCTAATTGTAAGAGGGCCATTGCGTTCTAGTTAATAGCCGTGTTCATGAGTCAGATGAATTAGCCCCTTGTCTCCAGCACTCTTCTACTGACGGAAACCTGAATTGCAAAGAGGTTCGTAAGGTAAGGGAGGATGAAAAACAAGGGAGTATCATTCATTTACTCTGGAGAATTATGTCACCAATATATATTGGACACTAAGTACTTTTTCAGACCCATTATAAACAAGAAAATATAGTGGCATGTCATATATTTGCATTGAACAATCATTTATAATCATTTCCTTCGACAAAAATAAAAATAAGATCAATCAAAAATAAATAAAAAGAAAATAGACTGCGAGATCCGACAAACTAGAAACGCGCGGCAAGAGCGGTAAAAATGTGCGGCTTCGCGTGATGCAAATATGCGGCCCCGCCCCCGTCCTCGTTTTAGTTCAGATACATCAACCTCTAAAAACATTTTCAGATTCAAGCACTTTGAACAGTTTGTAAATGGGCACCTGCGATCTCCTAGTATGTCTCTGTTAAAAATATAAAACTCCTCCGTAGAATGATATCTATTCTGCGGATGGAATTGCTGCGCATAAGAAAACCATTTCAGCAGAGCGATCCTGGCCTATGGACTTTCATTTAATGTTTCATAGCTTATAGCTGAATCGTATTAAACATTATACAGTAGTATGCGGAAAAATCTCGTATTAGATCTGAATGTGAGCGAAACCACGCGGTTTTGTTGTTGATCACTCTGGCGTATGGGGAACTGTCATGTAAGCCCACTCCCCCAATTATTCGTGCAAAATAGATTGGGCATGGTCAATTTACTGTTGTGTGGCAAGTGGATGTTTTTGCAGTGCCCATCCCTCACTCGCCTTCTCCCCCTTCGAACTGCGTACTTCTGTCCCCAATGCAGTGATTGAGGATGAGTCGATGACTCTGCAGGGAGCTTCTCTCCTCAATTCAGTTGTTCTCGTCAAGATGACTTCTCCTTGATATACTCTCTGTGTGCATAATTCAATATTCATTTTGTTTCCTTGTCTCCTAAGTTATTCGTACTAGTTAGCAAGTATGAAGCATGAAATCGGTATGTATGATAAAATTCTTATAAATTGGATATGGTTTTGTATTGTGAGGTTCTCATCCTCTGTTATATCGTAATTATCACGAAATGAAATTTACTGAACCTGATCTCAGATGGGCGTTAAAGAGTTGCTCGGGTTGGACAAACTGGCCAAGTTGGCAGCTACTGTTCAGAAGATTGGAGGAGTGAAAGCTGCCCTGAAGCAGAGATACCTGTGAGACATTCTATCGAGAAACTTCTTTGTATGTGTAGTACATTTTCATACATTTCATTTATTAATCCATTGGAGGGGGGGGGGCACACTATTACTAGCAAATGGTAGCTTAGCATGTTGGCTCTTCTAGCCAATTTCGGTTCGTGAATTTTTAGGGAGCAGAGGTATCGACATAAAGAACTCTGGTTTTATAGGACTATTACACTATTACTATTAAAGTAAGTATAGAATGTAAACTATCTCGAGTACTACTAGAGCGGCAAGAACGGATCACGGATACCCGTCCTGCAGACTCCCTTTTTCGGGTGACCCTCTCCGCGCGTCGCGTGTCGCGACCCCTCTTATTGTTAGGATGACCCGCTTTCGCGCGCATGACCCGTTTTTCGCGGTTCCAAAGGGGTCAGGAGAGACAGCGGGGGTCGAGGGAAGGGCGCGAATCATCGCGCCTCGATCAATTGTGATTGCTACGCAATTAGTTGTCGATATTATTATTCGAAAATGATCATATCACGCCTCTCACGAGAGAATCGGTACAAACCGGAGTTTTCAGTTGGCATTCAAATTTTCGATAATCTTGCTACACATTTAAATGCGAGTTCAGGATGATTGTTTTCGTGCTCTCTCCAATTCATTTCTTCTCACGGGCAAGTGCTCTTGTGCGATGCTATGCGGCAAGCTTGTACGAAGTGTCTCCTCCCTTGCTAAAAATAACTCGAAACGATACTCGAAACACTAAAAAAGTGCATTTTCAGTTAAAACATCATGTAATGATAGTACTCGTCGAGCTGATTTAAATCATTACATAAATTTTACGTTTTGAACATGCGGCAGCTGTGAAAAGGCAGCATGACCCGTATTTGACCCGTTCTAAAACGGGTCACCCGAGAGAGAAACGCGACACGCGGCACGGGTCACTGCCGCTACCCGTCTCTGACCCGTTTTAGATGGTCGAAAGGTCGACCCGTGATCCGTTCTTGCCGCTCTAAGTACTACAGTAAATTGCTTCGATTGCTTATTTTTAATTGAGTAACCATGCTGTCGTGAAAAAAAGTAACTTATGGGCAAATTACATAAATTAATAAGGAACTTACTTTTTCGGCGCGAAAAATCGGACTAGAGAAATTAAGCTATTTGTAAGATCATTGTCATCACGGCGCATAGGTGACCAGAAATGGTGGCGAGGGGGGGGGGTGCTGCGCACCGCCTCACATGTGAGGCGGTGCGCAAGGCATGTATAGGGGGCCATGGAAAAATCGGTTTGTAAGTCATGGTAATTCAAGACTAAGTGTCGATAGTACAGTACCAGTAGATACCGTATATCACTACCGTAACCCGCTATTATCGCGAACTGACTTTATTTTTAAAAAGCCCCGGAACCGTGTCCAATCGATTATACAGTACCCAAGTAACTACCGTAACCCAGTTCCTTTTAATCTTAATCTTTAATCTTTATCACCGACAGTATTAATAGTCGTTGAGGAAAGAATAGGGAAGAGCAGGTCGGTCTTCGTGCTCGATCACAGCGAGCTGGGGGGGGATGGGGTGGTATGTGGCAGTTATATGTTACAATCGTATTCGTGAGATAGATAGGGCTAGGTCAGGGGATTTACTGATTTCTCTACGGAACAAGAGACGAGGTGAGATAACTAATGGGTCAGGGAGTGTGTTCCAAAGCGGTAGGACTCTATTGGAAAAATTTGCAATCGAGACCGGTACTCTGAAGGGAATAGAAATGCGTTAACTATTTGAGGAGCGCAAATCACGAGTTAGCGGAGTGATTATGTACAAGTCAGCAGAGTCGTGGTGAACGTGATTATGAATGGAGTCATACACATAGAACATATCCCGTAGGGCGCGGCGATACTCAAGGGTTTCAAGTGTGAAAGTTTTCAATCAATCGGGATAGGACAGTGGGGGAACAGAGTATCGTTGCAGAACTCTCCTGGTAAATTCTCTCTGAACAGATTCAAGCTCATTCACAAGACTTACTGAAGTGGGATTCCATATTATACTGGACGATTCTAAGAGTGGACGAATGTATATTTTGTATGCCTTTAAAAGAACATCGGGGGATGTAGAATGAAATGATCTCAACATCAGATTGCACATTGATCGCGCTTTCTTACTAATTGTATTTATATGGTACCCAAAATGGAGGTTTTTAGTAAAATATACGCCAAGGTCTCTTACTATCTCTTTGCTCGTTATAGTTTGATCATTAAGGATATATTGAGCTCGGTTCTTCAGATTGCCTAGGTGAATGACATTGCACTTAGGTGAGCTGATACTCAAATTCCATTGGGCAGTCCATTCAGATATTTTGCAAATCGCATTTTGAAGGTCATTGCTATAATCAGGGACCACCCCATAAATCTTGAGGTCGTCAGCAAATATATTGTAATGAATCGTCTTAGGAATGCATGTACCCAAATCATTGAGGTAGATAATGAATAGCAAAGGTCCGATAGAGGAACCTTGGGGGACGCCAGACTGGATAGGTGAGGGAGGGGATAAGTAGTCTCCGATGAACACACGTTGCGAGCGACCCAAAAGATAAGACTCGAACCATTGAGTGATAGCGGGCGATATTCCCATTGAGGAAAGCTTATGGATAAGCAGTCTTAAATCAATCGAGTCAAATGCTTTCTTATCAAAGAGGATTGTGTCAACCGACTTTTTCAGATTCAGCTGCTTAACATAAAATGAGTGTGTTTCAGATAATGAAGAAGTTGTGCTTCTATATTTTCTAAAGCCTGCTTGTCTAGTATCCAATATGTTATGTTCGTCTAGAAAATCAACGATGGAATTAACGAGAATTTTTTCGAATATTTTAGAGGCAGTGACCGTAAGAGAGATTGGACGATGATTAGAAATAGAGGCATCTCCAGACTTTTTGGGATGGGTTTTACATGAGCAGTTTTCCATTGATTGGGTGACTTGCGAGAAGAAAGAGAGATGTTAAAAATAATGGTAAGGGGAGTGGTGATGGAAGTCTTACACTTGCAATACACTAGGTTGGGTATCCTATCGGGTGAACCATTTACCCTAGGGATCATTTGTGAAATAGCAGAGAGTATCATTTCGGGACCAATAAAGGGTAAGTCGAATGAAGATCGGGGAGGAGGGAATTGTGGAGGCATTATATCTAACATGTAAAGGCGGGGTTTGAACCTTTGCAAAAAAATCAGAGAATGCGTTAGCCTTCTCGACATCACTTAGAAGGATATCTCCATTGCTGTCAATAATACCAGGTAGTTTTGAGCTATTAACCTTCAAATCTATTTTTGCTATAATTAAAGAAGGAATTAGGCTTTCCCGAGTAAACAGCCCGTGATTTGCGCTGAATTTCATAAGTTTTAAGAGCATGGTCAAAACGCTCACGTAAAGAGTGTGTTAAGTTACTATTCGGAGCCAATTGGTCGAATTTCTGCAACCTCATGAATATCTTGTGAAGGAATTTGGGATAACCAGAGGACAAGGATGGTTGTTTAAAGGGGACGTGAGCATCTAAGATCTCATTAATTAAATCGCTAAAATGAGATCCTTAGCACGAGCGCGAGACACTCGTTCCTGCTCCAGTTCACTTGGCATCAGATCTCTACGGACGAACATATTGGGGGAGAACTCCGAAGGACGGCCTTCATTGCGAATGCTACTGAGCAGAGTTCCCCCGATTGGGCCATTCCGTCCAATCAGGCTTTCTCTGAGCGGTCAACTGGCCCAATTGGGCGCAAAACTGAACGACGCCCAGTTGGGCCGAATCCTTTGTTTGCCCAGTGGGCCGAGTATAATGGTGGTCATTTGAAACATATTTGAAAACCAATGAAATGGAGTAATCAACTTTCACTCAATCTCATTTTGATATGTTTTGTTGGAATGTGTTTCGGGTGAAATATAAAAGCACCGCCCTGGAGGAACGAGAATGAATGGGATGGGCGCCCAATGGGCGCCCAGACAATTCCTTTGTTCGAGCTGGGCAGATTGGGCAATATTCATCACGTTCAAATAATTATTGGGCGGACTGGGCGCCGACCAATCGGGGGAACTCTACTACTGAGTAGCTTGTCACGGAGAGTGGAAGAGGGGAGGGACAGCTTAATGATGCGTCTCGTTGAAGAGATTTTCTCGGGAAAACGGGCGTGGCTGAGCTGTCCGGCCTCATAAGATGTTTTCAATTCGGCGTCCTTGGTGTGCATAACCAGTTTTCTGACGAGCTCCTCATCATTTTTGGTGGTCTGAAGGGGAGTTTCTGCCTCAAGACTACCCACCACAACTGCACGCTGACTCTTGGACTTGATCTTGTCGAAGTCGGTGATTGCCTTGACAACATACGCGTAGTTGGAGGCAGGTTGGGGTACGGTAGGCTTGGCGGAACCGGTGAGCAGCTCGAGGATAGTGTCGAGTTTCTTCTCCAGTCGATCGATGTCCCCTTTCGTGGCGGGAAGATCCATTAGAGAGAAGGGAGAGGGAGGAGAGGAGAAAATTGGGGGAGAGACCGCTCAGGACGACTGACAAGGAATGAATCCAACATCGAGCATTAAATTATTGTAAAGTATCCTAACATATATCTCATTACTGTAGAATCATTTTATGATCGATTTTGGATTTTTAGAAAAACGTTTGAAATTTTTAGAAATATGTTTGACCCAAGGAACTGGATCTGACCCATGTAACTGGGAACGGTAGTTACTTGAGTACTGTATAATCGATTGGACACGGTGCCGGGGCTTTTTTTAAAAATAAAGTTAGTTTGCGATAATCGTGGGTTACGGTAGTGATATACGGTATCTACTGGTACTGTAGAGTCGATTGGGTACAGTACTTAGTCTTCACCTAGCATGACTTACAAATCGATTTTTCCATGACCCCGCACCGCCTCACATGTGAGGCGGTGCGCACGCCGCCAGCGTGGACACCTATGTCACGGCGTCTGAATAAAAGTTTCGGTTCATGAATTTTTAGAGATTGGAGGCATCGGTATAATTAACTCTGGTTTACTCAAAACCTACTTCCAAAAGTAAATTACCTCATTACTCGAAGTACGTACCTCTTTTCTGGAGGATACTTACTGTAATATTATCCTACATTTTCGGAGAAAGGAAAAATGCCAATCAACCGAAAAGAGTTTCCAACGTCCTCCTCCTTTAGTAGTCATTGCATAGCATCTAAACATCCCATTATCTGGTCGCTATTCTTGTTCATGGAGGATGATTCGATTGGTTGTCAGGATGGACGTGACTCGCACGGGAACTCTGGTGGGCGAGGACAAATTCGGGAACAAGTATTTCGAGGACAACTCGTACTTCATGCCTCGTAACAGATGGGTCGTCTATCCAGAGAGAGTCTGGCTAGACTATGATGCCACTCAAGTGCCGCCCGAGTGGTAAGTGCACCCCTCCCTCCCCCCTCCCCCCCCCCTCTCTCCCTACCCCCCCCCCCCCCCTCTCTCTCTCTCTCTCTCTCTCTCGGAGGAAGGGGGGGCAGCCGATCATAGCTCGCCCAGTTCCATGGGTCACAAATAACCCAATTAAATTTAAAATGATTCCGCGTAGTTCGAGAAACACTATGTTACGTTAGAATGTGACCGGTTGAGGAATATTGGAGAAATATGTGCCTCATCAAACTGGTATATGATAGTTAATGAGGTAGTGCAGTACCGAATGGGTACTGTGCTCCCAAGTTTCTCCCCCCCCCCCCCCCTTCATCCCCCTTTTCTCTCGCACTCTCTCAGGCATCGTTGGCTGCACCACATCGGGGACGAGACTCCCACTGTGAATCCCCCCAAGAACGAGAAGTGGGTGCTGAGCCACGAGGAGAACTCGTCCATCTTCGCGTCAGTTCATCATTTTACACATATGGGAATCGAGATAATGAGGAGGGGTAGGGTGGGGGGGGGGGGGGGTGGTTGGATAACATGCCTATCAGAGAATCGAGCGATTTTCGTTATTTGGGAATTGAGCCAAATTTTAGATATGAACTGGTTTTGAGCATTCCTTGTCATGCCTTCAAATCCCCACAAGGTTTCGTTCCCTACAGATCATTATTAAAGGTCATTGTTCTGGCCACTCTGCTCGAGAGCTTAATGTTGGCCACTCATAATTCGTTTCTGGGGTTTTTTAACGGGAAAATGTCGCTCCTAATGAATTTTTGAAGTTATTAATGCGATTCTTAACATAGCTACAGGTAGCGCAAATCAAACGTGTTGGAAATCATTCTCTATTTTTTTTATATGTGATAGGTCTCGTCGAGCTCTTTCGAATAAGGTGGTCCGAAAGGTGTATTTAGGATGTGTATTGCTCTTTGAAGTGTTTTAGTTGATTTTAATTATTATACGACATTAAATAATGCATTAAAGTTCGTGGAGAACCTTACGATCATTCCCTAAGTTGTTTTATGTGCAGTATATACAGTATATTTGACATCACTCATACTTAATCGTACTCGACTTTGAGCACTAAGGAGTAGGTAAGGGCCACGGGGGTCAACGTGGGACTGGCCGGGGTGTGGCCAGGTTCGCCGAGGGGAGAGAGGATCTTCTTCTTATATACTCATTCTTGGAAGACCGGTAGATGCAGATTGATAATGAGAGAGTGAAGTAACTGAAGAGAGCGGGGGAAGTGAGTGGGATGGGATTAGAGAGGGGATATGTAAAGAGATAGTTTATTGAGTGAGAGGGTTCAGATAGACCAGAATATAGATGGTCTACCGTATTTAGGGAAATACTTATTTCCACTATGACTCCCTCTTTTTTCGCGCCATTTTACACGGCCATGGAAAATCGAAACGAAACGTGTAAAATTGCACGCATATCAACAGTCGCATCCTGTCACTTCTTCCTACACAGGGCCTTCCCGAATTGATGGAATTAGGAATCAATGAAATGATCGATCGGCACAGCTAACACTCACATGGTCAGAACTAACATATCCCTATCTGTTTCGTATTCCGCGGTAGTAATTTAGTTTCTTTAACATAGCAAGGGCAATGGACATTATTCAAAGGCGCTAAATAAATATTTTCTTTTAATACACGTATTTAATCAGTGATGCTGAAACGATCTAGGAAAATGAAATATAAAAATTATTTAAAATAACAAAAATACAGCGATCTTTCAAAACTGAATTGGGAATGATGAGTTGTGTCGGTGAGTTGGGTCATACATGCAACCGACTTAGCAAAATAATGTTCATATTTATTTTTCTATGTTTCTATTGAATTTTATTTCTTATTAATATGCACACATGCACTTTCAATAGGATAGATTTTATTTTAATGTTCTTTTCACAGAAGAGAAAAGATTAATTAGCGATTTGCAAAATTTTAGTGTTGGTCATTCAAGTGGAAATATCAGTACTTCCGAACGGCTATCAAGGCTGGTGTTATACATTGCATGATAGCCCAGTGCATGGCCAATTCGAAACAAGTGGTTTGGTTATGTGGGAAAGCCTACGGTCTCGGAGAGGTAAGAATAACCCCGATTTTGGCTGGTTTTCAAAACCCTCCCGGTTTTCGGATTTTGCTCATCATAGTTCTTCGAGTTTAAGGGTGTCAGTTTCCGTAAACACTGCCGGTTTTGTGGCTGAACTAGTAGGCACCCTCTCGGATTTTGAACCTCAACAGCAACGTCTGCCCACGTATGGTTCAAAGTCACCTAAAAAGCGCCCTTCAAATCGGATTAATACAAATCCGTAGAATAAAGTAGGGGTATAGTACACACTTATTATGATATGTCCGAATTGTATCGTGTTTATAAATCCTACAAGAAATCGAACGTTAACCACGAGTGAATTTCCCAACTAAAGATTGAAAGTTTTGGTGCTCACTATTGTTTTGCAGTGAAAATTGGCTGGGCATCTTCACATACATTATTGAGAATCCCCTTGAATGTGCTTTCAAAAAAGTGGTTGAAATCGGTGCTAGCCTAATCAATCACAGAATTATGGAACAACCAATCATACAAGCTGGAAATAAATCCCATGGGTGATATTATCTTCCTTGTTTAATGTATTCTAGATACTGGCTTGTATATAGGGGCGCTTTCATATTACACTATGGGGCTACTTTAACATTAGTGAAATTTGAGACATCACATCATTCTTTTTTTAAAAATGAGATTTCTCGAAAAATCCGAATATTGACCTAACCGATCAAAATTGTGTATAATTTCTGAATTTTCAGGGATCCCGTGACTATGCCAAGTTAATGAGGGATAGTTCGAAGGTAGTTGATTCTGATAAACACAAAAACGTGGGACCTCTACCTATCGTGTAATCAGGAAGCTGTGAAATACACTGATTTCGATGTGCAAATTTCATCATACAAATGTTGATCACTGCTGCTTTTGGTTATACTTATAAAAGTCAACCATAACGCAAATATAAGATCCTCATGTAGGAAGCTTTATGCTGAGATAGGTTTGGTTGCGATTGGTCCGTGTGCGCGGATGCGCAGTGAAGGGAACGCATTTTGGACATGATGAACTGAACACCAGTATGAAATTAGCACCTTATTTGAACAGATCGTTTGAGCTAAACCCGAATCGCGTGTTTAATTGTGATGTACGTGCATTACATTTCACGATAGTGTTGAATATTTTGCCGAGTCACGACTCAATGGAAAGATCTAATGAGAGAAAGTAGCAGCTACGTTCGTAGCCGCGACTACTTTGACCTCACACTATGGCCACAAGACACTCTCAAGGGGTCTGCAATAAAGTGCGCTAAAGAGAGTATCCTCCCCCTAAAGAGAGAGTATCCTCTCCCGTCAGCTTGGGCAACCCGGAGAGTATCGCCTACTTGGTACACTTCAAGAGGAGGAGCACGGACGGATTCCCATCGTCTCGAGTGATCTACCGTCAAGAAAGCCTCGCTCAAGTCTGCGTTGTGAGTTCCTAACCGGCGCAAGTCAGGTGTTCGGCGGCAGGATGATCTACTTCGATGCTCAACGGAGATCCGTCACGATCGTCCCTACAGTTGACCAGAGAAGCCAAAGAAGATCCCATCCATTGACCTAACGACGCTCTGATACCGAAGATCCCAATTCCATCCACACCGAAGTCACCCTCCTGCAGGACCATTGTGCCTGACGTCAGGATAAATATGAAATATGAAAAGAGAGTATCCACACACTAATAATATGTGGATATGAAAATGAAAATCAATTTGGATCAAAGACCGGAATATCGGAAATGCTTTCAAGTTCAAATTGGAAAAAACTTATGACTCAGCCTGATAAAATAATAATTTCATATAAATACAACCTAAAAATTGGATATAAAAATTGCGTCTGCAAATCCATCCGGGAAATAGTTTTGGAAAAAGCGGCCAATTTTCATTTTGCACGCTCGGCACCGTGCAACCCGCAATGCCTATGCTAGATTGGTGAAGGCGTGTGCGAGTAGAGATAATCGTATTTTCATTTTTTAATCTCCTGTAGCGGTATGGATGGAATCATATGTCTTCATATTTAGTCTCCCATTCCATCGCTAAAACCACTCCAAGATACACCACTTTGCAGAACCGTAAATACATCAATTGAAAAAGGTGGACGAGAGCTATCACATATAAAAAAAATTAAACAAAAATTTTCCTATACTTTATTTGCATTACCTAAACTGTATATCGGTTAAAAAACACTTTCATGGCTTCTGGTTATAACAAATCGAAAGAGCTTTAAAATTTCATTAGGAATATCTCAGGCGACATTTTCTCTTTAAAACGCATTATCTGTAAGAGTGCAGGTGGGGTGGATCCCTAGGGGCAACTAATCTTTCCACCAGAAGTAGGAGCCGAAATTTCAATTTTGGTCTACAAAAATCGATAATTTCAAACTTGCGAATTGGACCTCGTGTTATACATCATTCGAAAGAGCGTGAAAAGTTGTATTTAAATCTAGGTTTTCACACAATTTGGTCAAGAAGGTCGCGCAAAAAATGTAAAAGTATGAAAAAATTCGCCATTTTACTCAAACTTGGTGCCAGCTACCCATCTTAAATGCCCAACTTCATCCCAGATTTGACATATATTATGTGAAATTCATCGTAGAAACCGAATATGTTCTGAAACCGGCAAATATTCGGTGCCCAAGAACCGAAAAGATAGCCCGTATGGAGCGTACTCCACCCAAAATTTTGTTTCAAATTAACTTTTGCTTAGTTTTAAGAAGTATTTGCACATTTTCGTCGAAATATTGTCTTTACCAACATGTTGGAACATAATGCGACACATCTCGCCTCTTTATGATTTGAATAAAAATTTTCGATTTCCAGACCCAAAAATTTTCGATTTTTTGAAAAGTTTTGAAACCATTGAAATTTTGACTTATAATTGATGTTTGAGCCTGTATCCCTTCATTCTAATGTAAAAATCGGATATTTTTTACAATTTTTGAATTTTCTCAAAATTACCCCTGTCTGGACAGCATTGAAAATACAAAATTCAAAAAGTGTTGTATTTGTGCTCAATTTGCTCTTAATGCACTCTAAAATAATTAAAAATGTCCTCGAAACTCATTCTTGACTATTAAATCGAAGATTTCAAAACTTTTCAAAAACTCGAAATTTTTTTGTCTGGATTTTTTATTCAAATCATAAAGAGGCGAGATGTGTCGCATTATGTTCCAACATGTTGGTAAAGACAATATTTCGACGAAAATGTGCAAATACTTCTTAAAAACTAAGAAAAAGTTAATTTGAAACGAAATTTTGGGTGGAGTACTCCATACGGACTATCTTTTCGGTTATTGGGTACCGAATATTTGCCGTTTTCAGAACATATTCGGTTTCTACGATGAATTTCACATAATATATGTCAAATCTGGGATGAAGTTGGGCATTTAAGATGGGTAGCTGGCAACAAGTTTGAAAAAGTTCGCCAGTTGTGAGTAAACTGGCGAATTTTTTCATACTTTTACATTTTTGCGCGACCTTCGTGACCAAATTGTGTGAAAACCTAGATTTAAATATAACTTTTCACGCTCTTTCGAATGATGTATAACACGACGTCCAATTCGCAAGTTTGAAATTATCGATTGTAGATCAAAATTGAAATTTTGGCTCCTACTTTCGGCGGAAAGATTAGTTGCCTCTAGGGATCATATTCTGAAAGTTTGAGCCCCGTGCGATCATTTTGCCGAAGTTGTGCCACTATTAGCCGCTTTCACTGCGTTCTTACGGAGAACGCGTTTTAAGAATGCGGGGGGGGGGGGGGGGGGTGGGGTGACATTTGCACAACCGACATTTGCACAACAATTCACCATTAATTTGCGATTGGACTTAGCAACTTGGGAGTTGCTTCATTGTAACCAGTATATGCTCCCCTACATTTGTATATGCAAATCTTGTAGCGAAGCGAACTTGAGTTTCACTCAACATCAATCAATCAATCAATCAATTTATCATGTCAGGCAATAGGTGCTCAGATGAGGATGGGGCGGTACTCTTCATAAGTTGCATTCCACCAGTGTTTGCCAATAGCTCGGGTCAAATCATCTCTCCATCGTATGTGAGGCTTCCCAGGGGGGCGCTTCCTATTGTATGGCGTCCACACCGTAGTGGCACGGCTCCACTGCTCCAGTCCCATTCTCCTGACCTTGAGGGCCCAGCGCGCTTTCCTTTTCAGTCCTTCCTCGATCCAATCCCTCAGCTTCGTGATCCCGCGCACGCGTTCATTCCTCCAGCGATCTTTCAGCATGACTCCCAACATCTTCCTCTCCATCTTTCTTTGGGTAACACTCAGCCGCTCTTTCTCACTCGCCGTCAGCGCCCAAACTTCATATCTATGCACCCGAAACGAATTATGAGTGGCCATCGTTAAGTTATCGAGTAGAGTGCACAGAACAATGACTTAAAAGCAAAAATGTGGGTGTTATTTATTCTTCTTCAATATCATTTTCTCTATCTCCTTCTTCCTCTTTCGAAGGACTATTTAGGGGCTACCATGCATGTTGTGACAGTTCCGCTTCTTTCTCTATTTTCAACCCACTTCTTCCATTTTCGATTTCTCAACCAAAGTAGATCAGGTGTCTGACATAAACATTGTTGCCTGGTTTTCTGGCTCTTAGGTATTCTCTTGTGCAGGTATCAAGGGAATAGGGGGGAGTGTTCGATGGTGCCTCCCCACCCCTCCCCCCCACTCTCTCCTCCTCTCCTCCCCCCCCCCCCCCCCCTCTCTCCTACTCACTTCTCCTCTCTCGTAGCTGACTTCGTTCTAAATCAGCAGTCCCTTTTCGTCTCTTTCCTTCCGTTTTCGTCGTTTCTCCTTCAATCCTCAACTCGTCATATCACAAATCCTAGCGTCTCCTCTTCTTCCCTTCTTTTATATTCTATTTTCGTAGTCCCCGTACAGTTAGAATAATTTTGAGAAGCCTTTTTCATCTCATATTTTCCTGTGAAATATATTATCGAGCATATTAATCTCGTCGCTGAGAACTGGAATGATTTATCATTTTGTCTTTAATCAAGTGTGGAATATAGGGTGGGAGTCTGACTGTTCCCTCCATCTTATTCTCTCCTCTATCCCTTTTCTCCATTCCCTCCATCGTTGTTAACAGGCACTTGTCACAACTTTCTTCTAAGACACCTTCCACTCTCTGCTTACCATTTCTTTGCTATTTTCCTTGAGGAAGATTTATACATTTGTGAGAAATTATAGCCAGTGCTCTTTTGTAGAGAGACCTGAATGATGCGCGTCATAGCAGCCCCTTCCTCCCCTTCCTCCTCTTTCGTTTTTGTTCGAGTGGATGAAGCCCTGAGTTCTCCAAATTAGAATTTGTAGAAATGGTGGGGGGAGAAGGAGAGAGCTGGATGAAATTAGGAATAGAATTGAAGATAGCTTCCTAATTGATGTTATCCCTAGACATGTATCACTAGCAATGAGGGGTTGGTAGTAACTGAACGAGAAGGGAAGAAGGGTATTGGATTGGATCGGGTGATAAGTGAATAGACGTCGCACCAAGGCATAAAGTGGGAGATGTGGGAACAGCTTTGAGGAGGTAATTGACATTGATGGGTAGTCTCTTAATTCCAGGGACAAGAAGTATACCCCGTATGCGACATCGAGAACGAAGATTCAAGGATGGAAACCCCAGTAGATCGGAATAATATTTCGCAATTATTGCTCGTTTCCGTATTCTATCCCGAATGTATCAAATGATTAGATAGAGAAATAAATGCGTGAGTGCATATATACATTTCGAGTTTTATTTGATCCTTTCCATCTATTCTAGCTGGACTATTGGATGGTGGTCGTACCTCCACTTGCAGAACCCCCTCTCCCTCTCTCCATACTCATCACTTCTCATCCACCTTGCAAGGTACACCTCTCCAATCTCCCCTTCTCTCAATTGGTCTACAACCTCCCTCCCATTCCTTCTCTCTTCTCTCGTCGTATTCCACACAGATGAAAAGGGGGCAAATTGTCAAATGAGCCGAGTCCTGTGAGAGGACACATCGCTATCTCTGCATAGGCCATCTTATTCTCGTTTCGTAGCCTTGTTTCCTGTTTCCACGCTATTTTTTCACAGAAATTTTCACAAATCGTAAGATTCGTTGTGCTGTATTCTTTCTTTCCCTCAACTTTGATTGTCCATTGGAGGAAAATGGCGATACTTTCCTCTTCGTTCTTTCTTGTTCATAGTAACTCAATCTTCTAGAGATTGAACTACTTTGCCACTCCTCTATCCTACCATCTCTTCCATTTCCTTCCCTTCTATTCGCTCCCTCTCTCTCTTAGGTAGAATATCCCGTCCCTCCTAAATATGGCAGGTGGGATGACGATACCTTGTACGCAATTTGTATCTCCCTTCTTTCACTTTTATCCTTGTTGAGTGTTACGAATTCCTTTCGATTTGACTGATGATATTCTTTGAGATCTGAGTGCATGGGATGGTAATTCTTCCCTCCTCTTCATCTGCGTCCTTCCTCCGAGTGGATACCCTCTCCCCCCCTCCTCTCTCTGCCCCCCTCTCCTCCCTTTCCCCCTCTCCTTTCTCTCCCTCTTCCCCTAACGCCGCTCTGCCCGGGGGGCATGTCAAGACATCGGAAGTGTCTCGACCCTCTAGATGGCTCAAGAGAGGGTCCATGCCTGTTGTCACTTCCCTCACTACAAGACACGGCACGGAGGCCGTTGAAGGACACAGGAGGATATCGATCGCGAGAGTGGAGAAGGCAGTTGAGAGCTTCCGGGTGAGTCATTCTGCAGTGAGGAACACATTCCTGCTCCCTACAACCTCACCCTTTATGCGTAAACAATTGTAGCAACTTATAATTTGTTGTGGTGATGAGTGTAGAGTTGACGGCAGCTATCGACGGGAATCAAGTAACTCCAAGTATCTCTCTCATGGAGACATTAGAGTACGACTAAATGCATATCATTTGTAGAATGATCGTTCCCGGAAATTCACAAAAAAAAAGAATTGTGACTCAAAGAAGGCTATGGAATTCCCTAGCCTTCTTTGTGTCAACATTATTTTTTGGGTTACAATTCTTGAAGATCTGAACACCTAAACATTTGAAAATTTAACCCCACTCACGGGTTATCTCATTGGGGCATTATATTAGCGTCAAATGTATGCGAGTTTTAGAATGATTGCTCACAGAGCTATGAGTCTGGAAAGAAAGTAATGTTAGATATGGACCATGATGATTGAGCTCGCCTACACTTTTTTAATGTTAAACATCTCAAGATGGCTTGATAGCATATATTAGGGCAAGTAAACCCCTAATATATAGCATATGAGAGCGTTTGCCTAAAAGTCGAGCAGATCCGAAATATTTTGGCACAGCAAAAAAAGTCAATTTTCCAATTTTGAGTAATTTGGGGTTATCGATGGCGCTGAAGAAAATAGGCATACTCATTTTGTACGTCGAGCTTCCGTTGGCTCCAGACGACGTTGCGTCGAATTCACATTTTGAGACTTTCCACAGCTGAATTGAGCGCTAAAATTAGTGGAACGAGTTCTCTGGGGTGAAATTTTATGGCGAACACGCCTGTGTATTTCAATTATCTCGATTTTCTAATTTAAAAATTAAAAATTAAACTTTTCGCTCCATCAAAAGCGAGCTTAGCAAATACATGGATGGAACCGCCGTGACGAGAGGATTTCAAATATGTAATTTCATCTAAATACGACATCAAACTTTTGAGAAATGTTGCAAATAGTGCTCCGTTTGAACCTAATTTGGCGAGTTATCGTCCGATCTTCCTCCTTCACTTGACCTCAAACCCTCTGGCAGTCCCCTCCTCTGTCCAACCTCGCGTTTTCATCTGTTTTTAGCGCAGTTATTTTTAGTTTTCTCAAAAGTTTGATGTCGTAATTAGATGAAATTACACACTTGAAATCCTCTCGTCACGGCGGTTCTATCCATATATTTGCTAAGCTCGCTTTTGAGGGAGCGAAAAGTTGAATTTTTAATTTTTTAATTAGAAAAATATGATAATTGAAATACACAGGAGTGTTCGCCATAAAATTTCACCCCATAAAACTTGTTCCACTAATTTTAGCGCTTAATTGAGCTGTGGAAAGCCTCAAAATGTGAAATCGAAGCAACGTCGTCTGGAGCCAACGGAAGCTCTACGTACAAAATGAGTATGCCTATCTTCTTCAGCGCCATCGATAACCCCAAATCACTCAAAATTGGAAAATTGACTTTTTTTGCTGTGCCGGGCTCTGATCGAATCTTCGGCAAACGCCCTCATATATTAGGGGTTTACTTGGCCAACGTAAGGGCCAACGTAGATGTTCGTATCGCATCATGTTTTATGGGTATCCGGGAAAAACAATTTTTTCCAAATGTGATATTTAAACTAATTCGAAAAATATATTCTGCCGTTCGCATTTTGTGGGAAAAAAGTATCTGTATAGTGTGATACATTGAAGTGAGAAGACCGTCGGAAGTTCTCTCGAACAATATGTGTGAGATGGTGACTGCCTCAAGATGGCATAATGAACACACCATTGCATGTGAAACCCCCTCTCCGCACGGCCCCCGGAGCATCGACATAAGGAAAGGGAAAACGTCCAGGGGTTGTCCATGAAATTGCTTGAGTTGTATAAAAATATGCTGCAGAATTACCGCTAAACATAGGAAAAATGCCTGAAATTCAGGGTTTTGTTGATCGCAAACTGAGTTTGCAGTTTGGTTGGGGAAATTTCAGGGACATCGCTACGAGAAACATTCAACATTAGTGACGATCAGGCAACATTCGTGATAAATCAGGCAATACTGACTGTACATTATTCGAACGCGCGCTCCCTTTCCTTGATGCTTGCGGACGTTTTATTTTTCCTTATGTCGATGCTCCGGGGGCCGTGTCTCTGTACGACTGCAGACGGGATTGCACAACTCTGTCAAAATGATCGCCCGGAGCTCACACTTTGGGCCCACGAGTGCCACGCCGCAGTGTGAGGCTCATGCGTCGCGTGACGCGTCGCGGTCATTGCCTATGTTTCTCAAACTCGTCTAAATTGATGTTCCTTTTGGCTTAGGGTAGTTTAGCATGCCCGATTTCATGAAAGCAAATTAGAATTATTTTTAAAAAATATATAATAGAAGTTTCGGTAGGTCAGTTTTCTAAAAATTAAAAGTGAACGCGTTTATAAAAAGGCGCATCCGCACAAGGTTCCTGGCCATTTTTGGGTTTATTTTTTAGATGATAAATAAGCTTATGGCATGCCATTTGTGCGAAAGGCTGCAGAATGTAAAAATATTTAAAAATATGGATGCTAGGGCGTTTTGAAATTTGAATTCCACGTTAAAAATTTATTGGCGGGAACACGTAGGTTTCGGTCGCTTGGGACTCCTACCGCGAATATCCTTACTGATAAGGTTCACTCTTACAAGTTCTTGAGTCTGCGTTTCCTTAAAGTTTCCCAACACCCATGAAAAAAATTTGAACTGGCGGGAGTACCCTGATCACGACAAAACGAGCGAGAGAGTGTGTAAAAGAGAGAGTGCGGGCGTGATCAGGCAGCTCAGACTGAAACTTTGCGGCTCTACGTTGTTGATAATATTGATTTTCTATTATTTTCATTATTCCGGTTTAACTGATTAGAACCCGTTCTACTACATTGTTAAATAATATAGAAAGGCATTTTCAAGGGTGTTGGGTAACTTTAAAGGGGTGCTCCGGGGAATGTTCAGTCACCCATAGTGACAGTGTGTATGTTGAAGAGGACGCTCACCCGATCAGAAAGCACTTTGTCCGAAGTTCCTCCGACGCCTCTGAGGCTATTTACATATGCACAAAGTTTATTGAAAGCGCAGGGTCGCGCCTGGTTGGTTTATGTTCCACTCGCTCTACTTATTTATCGCATTTTTCTCGCACTAAATTCGCTACAGTATCTCATTGAGAGCGCAGAACTTTCGTTGTAGGACTCCCTAGTATCCATATCATTTTTTTCTATATTACATTTTGGTGATCTAGGATATCGAAATTCGCGTTCTACGCATAAAATACGTCAGAAAATTGTAATTTGTTCACTTTTCAATTAAATTTTTCCGTTTTAGTGACTACACTAACCGTGGACTAAGATAATATAATTGTATTGGATGTGGTGTTTGCTGAGCATGAGAAACTAATTTTCTCAGCGAAACTTCCGAAAGTGGCTATTTTCAGTGTTTCTTTTTAGGATATACTTCGAATATGTGTGACCTCTCGAATTTGCCCAATATGTCAGTAGTAGGGCAACAGGTGCTTGTTAATTTAAGTGAGAAAAATCCGATCTTCAGTAGGAGTGAGTAGAGATATACAGTGGAAAATGATGATTTCGACATTTGAAGTCTCTGAATTACGGTTCCGAAATATCGCGATTGTTCATGGATGAATGAATTCAATTGTACTGTGAGAATAGAAAGCGCAGCAAGTTGGTGTGCCTCGGTGCACAAAGGAATCAGCTGAACGGAACGGAACGTTAAATGTATGGTAGCTGCCTGCACAGCATTCTAACCCGACAGAAAAGGGAGATCCATCGAACTACAACCAGGGAACTTGAAACCCTACTGAAACATAAAATCTCCCTCCGCGAATCTCCCGTTCAATGCACGGATCTGGCGATACGGATTTATGTTTCACTCCGTCTATAAGAAGCAAAAGTGCTCAGAGCGTTCAAATTGGGGAATTGCTTTTATGTTTCTAGGGACGGAGGCGATGTCAATGAACTATACCAATAAATTATTATTTTGTTACCAATGGATAGCTCACGATGTCGAGTTTTCTCAAATATAATTAGTTTCTCATAAAAATAAATCACAAAGCAACAAAATGCGATGGAAGGTAAGAAAGATGTGCGAACTTTTTTAGTTAGTCAGTCTTGTTGGAGCGCGTCGTGGGTCAGACTTTAACTGAGATTGCGAATTGATGTCTCACATAATATTTTTTGTTTTATCGATTTGATTGATTTATGAGATCAACGCGAAATATCAGCAATGAATTGATACAACCAGGGAACTTGAAACCCTACTGAAACATAAAATCTCCCTCCGCGAATCTCCCGTTCAATGCACGGATCTGGCGATACGGATTTATGTTTCACTCCGTCTATAAGAAGCAAAAGTGCTCAGAGCGTTCAAATTGGGGAATTGCTTTTATGTTTCTAGGGACGGAGGCGATGTCAATGAACTATACCAATAAATTATTATTTTGTTACCAATGGATAGCTTACGATGTCGAGTTTTCTCAAATATAATTAGTTTCTCATAAAAATAAATCACAAAGCAACAAAATGCGATGGAAGGTAAGAAAGATGTGCGAACTTTTTTAGTTAGTCAGTCTTGTTGGAGCGCGTCGTGGGTCAGACTTTAACTGAGATTGCGAATTGATGTCTCACATAATATTTTTTGTTTTATCGATTTGATTGATTTATGAGATCAACGCGAAATATCAGCAGTAAATAATCAACAAAAAGCTCAAAACACTGGTTAAACGACCTGATTTGGATCAGAAAAGTTTGAACTCTCGCTCTTACAGTGATTGCTCCATGTGGAACACCTGGTCACATACGTGATTTCAAGGTTTAAAATTATAATTAAGGTAATTGGGCGGCTTCAAAAATTCTATTTCGTTCAGTATAACATGATCAGGATGCATACAATTTATCCTGAAAAGGAAAAATCCAAATACGCAGTTTCGTGGTTGGAGGAACTCCAAGTGCTGATTCGCCTCGGTTTACCGTTGAAAAATAGTAATTTTCCGAGCCCATAAAAACTACTTTGGGCGAGTTTATTTTTCATAATTTTGACATATTCTTGTTCTCTGAGACCTAATCTATCTCTGATTACAATAGAAATAGCTAATATGCATTTTAGATGTGCTCGAGTTTGTGAAGGACTCCATTGGTTACTTTTGAAACATTTGCTTTATTCTTTTGTCTCGATCAATTCGTTATATTTCTATTCATATGTTTCTCTCAAAATAATTGTAAATAATGTCGCATTTCAATAGAAAATCAACTAAAACGATTGCCATTCAAAAGTACTGTAACGAATTCGCAGGTAGGAGCCCGAAAAAACGTACTCAAAAATTCACGCCTCGTCCCTATATGTTTCAGAGTTTTACCATATATCGAAGCTCTTTCAAACAGCATATTCCCGCATTTTGCAGTCTGGGGTTTTGCGGGAAAATTCAAAATCGTAATCCCTTTGTTTACCCTTTTCTGGAGAGAACAATGGGGGCCAGAACGCTGTGCCTGTCGTGCTGTGCCTGCACGCACAACACAAGGCACGACATGCAGCTACCGTACATTTAACGCTCCGTTCCATTCTGCTGATTCCTTTGTGCACCGAGGCACACCAACTTGCTACGCTTTCTATTATCACAGTAAATACAATATCACGGCCAGCGTTCCTACATTCTCCTGTAAGAATGTAGGCACGCTGGCGACTAGAAATATTTTGTGCCTCCGATTTCGATGCAACTTGGTTGGTAAACCCTATTGGGGGTTAGACTAAGGTCCATCCACTTGGTTTGGTCGAATCTGCTCAATGTCGATTTTTTTGATCTACCTGCTACAAGAGGCATAACTCATTCAATTTTGATCGTACAGCGAACTTTTTTTTCTCATTTTACTCGTCTTGGTGAGTTCTACAAATGTCTCAACATCTACAAAAGGGAAGGAAGGCGTTTTCATGGTCATTTCCTCGAAAAACTGATTTTCCGAACAAATTATCGATTGTTTGATCATCACATATGTTAAATACAATTTTTTTTATTTCAAATATGGATTCTACGCATCAAATGAGTGGGTGTATATGTTGATCATTTTTCATTAGCCCGGGCGCGAAGCGACGGGGCAATTTTGGCCGGGAAACGAGAAATTCCCACGGTCGGAAAGGTTCCTGAGAGGGTAGGGTATCGACTACCGTTCAAACTCAAATCCAAGTATCCAGCTTTTGGGGGTCTTAGTTGGGAACCTAGGGGAAGCTAAATCCCAAATTTCAAGTCTGTATCATAACCGGAAGTGCCTCAGGCTGACTCAGCTTTTTGTGGCGTTCCGGATTTGAGTTGGTGCCGCGAGCATCGTAGAGAGACGTGCTAGAGCTCATTCGATAGAGCGTATGCGGTTGCCCGCCTGGAGACTTTTCATTATTGAGAAATTCCTATTGGAAAGGTGCGAAAAATGCCTTCAAAGTTCGAAATTCTGAGCCTTCTGGCAGTTCAACCACATTTTGGGCTATCCAAGCTCTCAATGGAAAATCCAAGTTCCTACCGGCCTACGGTATACTAATATTGACACGGCGAATCCAATGAGCATAATTTCGAAAATAATGGTTTCCATCTATAGGTGCTACCACCTTTGAAAGATTTTCCCGCGCGAATTTATCCCTCTGCCTCCTTCTCCTCTCTCCCTCCCCCGCGCCTCTCTCTCGGCCAAGTCACAGGTCGTAAACAACACGAGTCGTCTCAAGTTGTCAACAACCGTCGGGAACGAGATACAACGTTGAAGCTATGGAAAAACAAGTATCATATTTGAAATCAGCGTGCTAAATTACCCATGGTGGAATGGTTTGTTGGGGTCGAACGGGCACTTTCAGATTTGTCCCCTCTGGGAGTGGAAAGGGAGGAAGAGCGAATTGAAAGCTTCCCATCTGAGGCACTATAAAATAGCCCACAGGGAAAATACGTATCAAATAGAGATCCATCTCTCTATCCATTCAATGTACTAAGTAGAAAACGCTAATCACGAAAACAAATTAATCGCTCCGCACCAATAAAAGTCCCGAGATCCACCTTCCGTGGGAAGGTGGCGCATCCTGGCTTTGCAAGCAAAGTCAACAGTTGAGTGAATTTTGGCAAAAAATCAATTCAATAAAAGTAGTGAGATCCTATTACACAAGACATTCAGTTCAATAAAAGTCCCGGGATCAACAGCCAAAATTCTCTCACTATTTTTGACAATCTCAATTACAATGTTATGATAAGAATTTAAATAAAGAAAATGTTCAGATTTCTTAGTGAAATTTGAAAAAAAATAGTGAGCGAATTTTGGCTGTTGATCCCGGGACTTTTATTGAACTGAATGTCTTGTGTAATAGGATCTACTTTTATTGAATTGATTTTTTGCCAAAATTCACTCATCTGTTGACTTTGCTTGCAAAGCCAGGATGCGCCACCTTCCCACGGAAGGTGGATATCTCTTGCCCTGAAGTATCGAATGACTATGGGAGAAACTTGACTTCTCTGGACGGTTATTTTTTGTAGGATTTGGTTTTTTGGTCGTATCTTGGTTCAACGTGGTCCAATCGAGCAGTCAAAAAATGCTATCGATGGCTCTCAACAAGCTCTATCAATTTTCCAATCGCTACAATTCTTCGTTTTCGAGTTATGTTAAGAAAACTGTCTGAAACGAGTAAAATTGAGATCTTTGAGTAACAAATTTCACATGAGAAGTGTTTCCACGCTAGTGTTGCATCTTAAGAGACCGGATCGGTAAGACTCGACCATAACCACCACCCCCCGGCCACGGCCCCCCGGAATAGGAACCAGGCCCCCATACTTGGTGCATGTACACCCCTTGGCCCCATGTTGCACAAACTACTACCGATTTATCGATTTCACTTGTACGCATGAAAATACAAGGCCTCAAAGTCAAAAAATCGAAATTTCATAATTTCTGAACGGGATAAGATAGACTCAAAATTTCTTTTGCATTACTCTAGGTATGTCCAAAAACCAAAATTGAACAGTACTGATCGAATTTTATTCAATTGTAATATCGAGTTTATCGTCACAAATTTCGGATTTTGCCCCAAATTTCAAGAGTATGGAAAAACCAGGCCTACTTACTATGCTTAAAATGTAGATGGATCAAATGTACATTGAAATTGCTGCTAGTGAGATTGATTCAGTTTTTCCATTTGCTCATCCCAAATGCTCAAATATTTTGGATTTCTGGTTTTTCGTTCCAAAGGTCGTAATTTCTACTTTTTCGATTCACAATCGATGAAAAAATAAGTTTCAATATTGGGGAATGTGAAAACTCATCGAAAAGTCCGACTTTGAATCGTGCAAAAAATGCCGATTTTCGAAGTGTCGATTTCGATATATTTTGCGCCTCTCAAAGTGTAGATTTTCAACAATATCAAGATGCACATACCTCACAAAGCAAAGAACACTTCCATGTAAATAAAAAAATTTACATAGAAGCTTCTGTACCCATTTTCTGTTCCGTATATTTGTCACCGAACATTGCAAAAGTGGTCATGTCGACCTAAAGTTTTCGATTGAAATCGACTGAAATCAATGTTATTTGGTGACATCATATCATCAAACAATTAATAATGCCAAAATAATACCGAAAACTACGCGGATTGCTTATTTCGAAAAATTGATTTCTCGAATTCTCGATTATTCTCATGTGTACCCATTGAAAATTAAGGCATTTCGGTCTCAAATCCATTTCTCATTAACTTAAGCTATACAAGAGTAGTAGATAAGTGATGCCCAGTAAAAATAAGCGCAACAACTCTTTCCGTTTTCACGAAAATATTAATCAAATTTAGTCAAAATCGAGACCTGTCACAATAATTTCATCTGTATTTCACTTGTTATAAGCGGAATCGGACTCATTCAAGTGAGCCAATGTTCGTACACTTCAGATAAGTATTATTATTCAAACAAAAGTTCAATTTAACTTCATCTAAAGAAATCGAATTTTTGAAATTTCTGAAATCCATGCAATATATTTTACGCACATTGAATGAAGTGCAACTGTTTCTGGATTTGACTTGTTATGTAGTTCATAGTACCACTGAGTTTTACTTGATTCCGCTTATAACAAGTGAAATACACATGAAATTATTGTGACAGGTGTCGATTTTGACTAAATTTGATTAATATTTTCGTGAAAACGGAAAGAGTTGTTGAGCTTATTTTTACTTGATATCACTCGTCTATTACTCTTGTATAGCTTAAGTTAAGGAAAAGTGGATTTGTGACCCAAATCCTTTAATTTTCAATGGACACACTTGAGAATAATAGAGAATTCGAGAAATTTTTCGAAATAAGCAATCCGCGTAGTTTTCGGTATTATTTTGGCATTATTAATTGTTTGATGATATGATGTCACCAAATAACATTGATTTCAGTCGATTTCAATCGAAAACTTTAGGTCGACATGACCACTTTTGCAATGTTCGGTGACAAATATACGGAACAGAAAATGGGTACAGAAGCTTCTATGTAAATTTTCTTATTTACATGGAAGTGTTCTTTGCTTTGTGAGGTATGTGCATCTTGATATTGTTGAAAATCTACACTTTGAGAGGCGCAAAATATATCGAAATCGACACTTCGAAAATCGGCATTTTTTGCACGATTCAAAGTCGGACTTTTCGATGAGTTTTCACATTCCCCAATATTGAAACTTATTTTTTCATCGATTGTGAATCGAAAAAGTAGAAATTACGACCTTTGGAACGAAAAACCAGAAATCCAAAATATTTGAGCATTTGGGATGAGCAAATGGAAAAACTGAATCAATCTCACTAGCAGCAATTTCAATGTACATTTGATCCATCTACATTTTAAGCATAGTAAGTAGGCCTGGTTTTTCCATACTCTTGAAATTTGGGGCAAAATCCGAAATTTGTGACGATAAACTCGATATTACAATTGAATAAAATTCGATCAGTACTGTTCAATTTTGGTTTTTGGACATACCTAGAGTAATGCAAAAGAAATTTTGAGTCTATCTTATCCCGTTCAGAAATTATGAAATTTCGATTTTTTGACTTTGAGGCCTTGTATTTTCATGCGTACAAGTGAAATCGATAAATCGGTAGTAGTTTGTGCAACATGGGGCCAAGGGGTGTACATGCACCAAGTATGGGGGCCTGGTTCCTATTCCGGGGGGCCGTGGCCGGGGGGTGGTGGTTATGGTCGAGTCTTACCGATCCGGTCTCTTAAAGGAGTGCTCCGGGGAATGAATACTAGGGAGTCCTACAACGAAAGTTCTGCGCTCTCAATGAGATACTGTAGCGAATTTAGTGCGAGAAAGATGCGATAAATGAGTAGAGCGAGTGAAACATAATCCAACCAGGCGCGACCCTGTGCTTTCAATGAACTTTGCGCATATGTAAATAGCCTCAGAGGCGTCGGAGGAACTTCGGACAAAGTTCTTTCTGATCGGGTGAGCGTCCTCTTCAACATACACACTGTCACTATGGGTGACTGAACATTCCCCGGAGCACCCCTTTAACAATGTTTTTGGACATTCCGGATCATGTTTCGTGCCATTTACGCTCAAATGCATGCACTTTCCTTTCACAATTTCTCTCTTTCATTCGAAAATGGAGGTTTGATGTTCGCAGTTCAAGTGATATGAGGTAATATAATCGCACAGCACTTTTTCGAAACCCAAATATTTTAGTTTCTTCGCAGTAACTTTCGTTCTAGACGAGAAATCCTTCTCAAATTTGCCATGTATGCTACGACACTGATGGCACATCTATTCTGTTCATAAGAACCTGATAGCTCAATTTTTGAGAAAATCGATTTTCAAAATAGTGCTTTTTTTACCTACCAAAAATCCACTGTAACACTTAGTTGAAATCTGCGAAAAATATATGTGATAGGCAATGGCGCCTAGATTATGAATACTGAAAATTAGACGTTAGCGGATCTCCCCCTTCCAATTTCATGTCCATTCATGTGCGCGAACCACGCTGCAAAATACCGTTTCCACAACTTGTTGTTATGGTTTTGAAAAGAAAGACGGCAATTTCTAAAGCTTTTCACTTAAAAAATAAAATGTGGGGACAGAAATGTTTTGTTGGGCGCAAAATAGAAGGTGAAAGTAAACATTCTTGCAATTTTCGGTTTTGAGGATTACGGTTGTGAGCACTCGGTTCACGCACATGAATTAACACGAAATTGGAAGGGGGAGATCCGCAAACGTCTAGTTTTCAGTATTCATAATCAAGGCGCCATTGTCTATCACATATATTTTTTGCAGATTTCAGCTAAGTGTTACAGTTGATTTTTGGTAGGTAAAAAAAGCACTATTTTGAAAATCGATTTTCTCAAAAATTGAGCTATCAGGTTCTTATGAACAAGATAAATGTGCCATCAGTGTCGTAGCATACCTGTAAAATTTGAGAAGGATTGTTCATCTAAAACGAAAGTTACGGCGACAAAACGAAAATATTTGTGGTTCGAAAAAGTGATATGGGATTACGGTAGGTTTAGATACCTACGAGTTCAATAGTGCATTGCTCTTCTTTGTGGATGTCCTTTCTCCACATAAGTGGGAACAGCTGGGACCATCCCGGTAGTAAACTGGAAAATCCGAAATATTCTCGATAATAACTCGATAACGGAATCTGACATTTGAAAATCAGATTTAGTAGATCAAAATTCGATCTTTCGGGTCACGCTTTCTGTCGAAAAGTTCTTTGGTCCCAGGGTCATGTCCCCAAAGTTTGAGCTCCGGGCGATCATTTTGACAGAGTTGTGTCACCCATAACCATAGATGTCCACGCCGGCGGCGTCGGCATGGGGGTTCATGGGAGGATGAGGGGAGAACAAATAGTGTGTCCACCCCCGTCCACCCATGACCCGGGGGTCATGGTTCAAAAATCGATGGTCGGTCATGTATAGGTCAAGACTAAGTACTGTACCAACCGATAGTACAGTACTTCCTCATACCGTATATAGCTACCGTAACCCCGTTTATCACCAACTGATTTTTTTCAAAAATTGAAAATACAGTATCCAAATTAAAAAGTCAAAGTACCGTACCCAATCGATAGTACAGTACCACCAGATACCGTATATGACTACCGTAACCCCAACTATCGCGAACTAACTTTATTTCTAAGAAGTCCTGGTACCGTGCACAATCGATCTGGTGTCGTGCCCGATCGATTGTGCAGTACCGAACTGACTACCGTAACCCAGTTCCTTTGGTCAGATCTAGTTCCTTGGGTGAAACTTTTTTTTTAAATGTCAAACATTTTTAAAAAATATATTTGACCCAAGGAAAACTGTACTATCGATTGATACAGCACTTAGTCTTGACCTATACATGACCTACCATCGATTTTTGAACCATGACCAGTTCATGGGTAGACGGGGGGTGGACAAACGACCATGACCCGGGGTTCATGATAGGACGGGGAGTGGACAAGCGCCGCCAGCTCTGGACAGCTATGCCCATAACCCTGTCCACTGCAGTATATCGATTTCGGGGTTGTGAATGCTTAATGTTTAGAATTATTTCATTCTTACATAGATTCAATTTTAAGCTGTCCATGGAAGGTGAAATCGATATATAATTTGTTGTGGATACACGATAAGGACACGAATTTATGTAGATGTTCCGTCAGGGTCAAGTTCACGAAGGAGTCTTTTTTTAAACAGGCCTTTATTAGGGGTACCACATGCAAATGTTGTATTTTGATAACCGTAGGTTTCGCGTATGACATACAATTTTCCATATCTCAGCTATGCATGGACTGCTGGGCCAACACGTAATCAGTTGAACTCCCTATTGATGCATTTTTGGCATCGTCCTGTGGCCACAATACCGATTGGATTGGATTGGATTGAACAAAAAGTTACCCAACACCCTTGAAATTATTTGATTTTGCGCGCGTGTCTGATCACGCCCGCTCTCATGTTTTTGCATACTCTCTCCTTTTGACCTGATCAGGCACGATCGGAATTCAAATAATTTCACGGGTGTTGGGTAACTTTCAAAACATCTAAAAATGGACTGACCTCATAGTTGCCCAACACTGGCGGCGAGGTGTTTTCACACCATGACCCCCTATTCATGGTTTCGCACTGCTCCCCTCGATTTGAGGGGAGCAGTGCGAAACCATGAACCCCGGGTCATGGTCAAAAAGCAATTGGTAGGTCAATGGTAGGTCAAGACTAGGTACCGTACCCAATCGATAGTACAGTACCCCCAGATACTGTATACCACTACCGTATCCCGCTATTATCGCAAACTAACTTTATTTTTAAAAAGTCCTGGTACCGTGTCTAATCGATTCTACAGTACACAAGTGACTACCATAACCCAGTTCCTTGGGTCAGATCCAGTTCCTTGGGTCAAACATTTTTTCTAAAATTTAAAATCGATCGATAAATTTTTCCAAAGTATCCTACCGTATATCTTATTACTGTAGAATCATTTTGCATTCGATTTAGGATTTTTAGAAAAATGTTTGACCCAAGGAACTGGGTCTGACCTAAGGAACTGGGTTACGGTAGTTACTTGTGTACTGTAGAATCGATTAGACACGGTACCAGGACTTTTTAAAAATAAAGTTAGTTTGCGATAATCGCGGGTTACGGTAATGGTATACGGTATCTGGGGGTACTGTACTATCGATTGGGTACGGTACCTGGTCTTGACCTACCGACCTAATTTTGACCATGACCCGGGGTTCATGGTTTCGCACTGCTCCCCTCAAATCGAGGGGAGCAGTGCGAAACCATGAATAGGGGGTCATGGGGGTCGCCGCCGGCGTGGGCAACTATGACTGACCTACCTAAGTATGATTTTAATTCAGAACAATTATCTACAGTACAAGTTCGGTCTCATATTTTTCTAGGTATATCTTCACAATAAATTATGTTAATTGTACGTGCTCCCTTTGGATCTATTTGGGTGAGAGTCGCTTCCTGTACAGTCATCCCTAGTCCTCACATCAAGATGAGGAGTAGTAAATGGATAAATGGGATTGGAACTTAAGGAACGACGTTCGAAATCTTCTGTGGATAAGCCATCGAAAGGAGAGAAGAATGCTTTCACTTGTGGATTCGCTTCAATCACCAATAACAGTGATGAGGAGGGGGGAGGTCAGTCCATCCATCCTTCTTTCAACACCACTCTCAACACCATCTCTCAATGGAGACCCTTCGTGCACGAATCGTAAGAGTGGAAGGTCCTGTAGAGATTTGTAATGGTTTGAGGTTGGACTGAACCAGTGAACTCAGCGATGAAGGAAGAGAAATGCGAGCAGTTAGTGGCTAAAAGTGCAGAGGACTATCTGGAAGAACTCAGTGAGAAACAAAGGAATATTGTGAGGTGATCAAGGGGATCTTTTGCCTCATCCCTCATCCCTCTCCCACTAATCTGCATAATAATTAATGCACTTTCTCCTCCCCGAAAGGATGTATTGTTGAGGTATATCTTGCAGAAAAACAATCGAGAATGGAGGACGGAAAGATGAGGAGTACTTCATGTGGTTGAGCAAGGGTCCCGCAACGAAGGTAACGCATATCTAAAGATCTCCCATTCAATCGATATTCCAGATGGCGATTGTCTCATTGAAGTGCGTGGAGAATCATTTGGCAGGTGGCGGAGGCAGAAGAGTGAAGTGGAGGAATGTTTCCACCGGAAGAGTATCCATATACAGATATTCTATCGCAGTCATCCCCATAGGCTTCGGAACGAGGGAAGGAACTTATTCTCCACTGTAGAAAAAGAGAAAAAGTGGAAGAAGAGAGGAGCGAATGGATGGGGAGAGAGAGAGAGAGAGAGAGAGAGAGAGAGATACAGTTTCTCTCCCTCTCTTCTACTCTCACGGGGACAAATACTACTGACGTTGTGTTCGCTGATTCCTCCAGGATGATCGACTCCTTCCCACCCTCAATCACTCCATTCCAGGGTGGCGCGATCTATTCGAAAGCATCGTAAGCTGTGTCTCATTCTGGTGTGGTTGTCATTCGTCGCCCTCATCTGTCTTACTGTAGTCCTGGGATCGATCGGGAATGATTCGCCTCCTTCGGAGACAAGTACATCACAGAATCCAACAGCTAGAATCGGTTGACTCCGCCCCTTCCCCTCTCCCTTCTTCTCCCTTTATCAACCCCTTACCATTCTCTCTCGAATCGAGCGTAATCTCACCCTATCATTCACTACATGGGTACACTTGTCCTGCCCCGGCAATAAACATTATCTTGTGCATCTGTTCAACTTGTAAGTCTTTCTCCTCTCTCTCCTCCTCCTCCTCCTCCTCCTCCTCCTCCTCCTCCTCCTCCTCCTCCTCCTCCTCCTCCTCCTCCTCCTCCTCCTCCTCCTCCTCCTCCTCCTCCTCCTCCTCCTCCTCCTCCTCCTCCTCCTCCTCCTCCTCCTCCTCCTCCTCCTCCTCCTCCTCCTCCTCCTCCTCCTCCTCCTCCTCCTCCTCCTCCTCCTCCTCCTCCTCCTCCTCCTCCTCTAGAAATCGATCCGAAGTATGCACTGACTACTTTGTTGTGATAATTCCTTCTGTCTTCTATCACGGAGTCATTCGCTTTATTCAATATCGATCTCATTCTTACAATATCCACAACCTATCTACAAGTCGCATATGTTGAAGAGAGATCACACCAACTAATATTCATTCATTCCATCATCCATCATTACTGATTCTTTTTTTTCAACTAGCGTGATTGTATATACTTCATTCATATCGATTCTTCCATAAAATAGCTCACGGGTTTTGTTCATTTCCTTCACAAAATGGAAAAGAGAAAGAAAAGTTGCGATTAGAGAAAGAGATAAAGAGAGAAAGCGAGTATTCGAGTGAGAATCGACTGAATGCAAATCGAATGATTCCATGAATGCCAAGATTCGAGAAAGAAGAAGTGTGCCTTATTGATAGAAGGGAAAGGGGCGGGTAGGAAAGGGAAGGGATCAGCGGGAATATCACGAGGGATCATGTCGCCAAACCATCTCTCTATCCATCTCCCAATCATGTCATATCAGTGACGAGTGAGGGCCTATCTTATCTCCATGTCTGGAATCAAAAGTCTGGTGAGAGATCACAAAAGCCAGACGAACCACCAATAATTTAATAACAATCAAAATGATTTTCTAAACGCATTTCATGCGAGGGAGAGAAATATGACACTGAAATAGTATCGAGCCTCTCCCCAGAGAATCGAGAAACCATTCTAGGCTATTCTACTCTCGTATTTTTTTCCCAGTGGGATCCCAGTAGAAGTAGGCTTGGTCATACTCCCCCAGTGGTTTCCCAGGATCGGAGAGACGGGAAAGAGAGCAGATATCACGCCTCTCATCGGAGAATCGAGCTGAGCTTGGGAATGGTGAAATTAGATCAAACCGGTTTTGGCCATCCTAAGGCATGCCTGAAAGCTATGAAGATGATATTTTAAAGTGACGATTTCTATCACATCGTGAAGAGAATCAAAAATCACCCCGGGAAAACAATTTTTAAGTTTCTTGAGCCATTCTTGCTCAAGTTCGATCAAATAAACCCACAATTTCGTCATTTAAATGGGCGCCATAGTGCACCATAAGAGGCAATTTTTGCAAATTGCTTATGACCATCGTCATGGAAAACTACCCCGAATAACATATTTTCGAAAAATTGCTGTCTCCCCGAATTTTTTAATCATCTCCACTCTCTCCAGGCACAAAGACAAATATGAACGTTCAGATGGGGAATGAGAAGTCGATCGGTGGTGAGGTGGTCAATGTGCAAAGGAGCAATCAAGTCTACGTTACCGTTAGCAGCCAGTTGCACACGAGTTTTATAGCCTGAATTCGATGCAGTGTCCAGACCGTTCGCGTCGTCTTCGTAGAAGCCTGCACCACACCATTCTTTTGATCAGAGCTGTGGTTGAGAAGCGCTTCCAAGTATGCTTTGTAAGCGTAATTGGTACAGTTGAACACTTGGGAATTGTTGATCTCCAGCTTGACTTTGTTGAAAAATGTAGCGCCCGCATAGTAAATCAGGGCAACTTCGAGGGGTTTCGCACCGGTCTCTCCCTTCTTACACTCCGGTACTCTATTGTCTACTCGAAATCGCATGTACACGTACGCCCTGCTCATCTGTAGATAACTTCGTGAATCAGTTATGTTGAACTCGAAGGGCCCACTGTTCATAAGAGGTGTAGAGGTGAGTATATCACGCCTCTCATGAGAGAATCGTGCTGAGCTTGGGAATGGTGAAATGAGTTCTAACCGGTTTTGGCCATCCTTAGGCATGCCTGAGTGACCCCTGAAATCTTAAAGTGCGTACTTCATTTTGGAGCTCCCTACGTAGGGTCGGATCCCAGCACCTCCCACCTTGAGAGCTGTTTTATTGAATACAGTGAAAGATCGAGCAAAATTGACCTCTGAGTGACCCCAACTCATTTTTCGAGCTCTATCGATCTATCGAAACCATTTTTTCTGAAAGCCATTTTGAACAGTGGTACACTTCGGGCTACTTTTCTCAAAAATGTAGGTGAAGACGCAGCCCAAATTGTCACACTAGATGCAGCTCAGCGAGAGCTTTCCAGTGAGTGGTTTGCGAAAACAATACGAACACTTGGGTGCGAGTTCCAGTAAACGTTGTCTGAATCGTTTGAACTTTATTTTCAACAGTCAATTTCATTCCACACCGCTCATTTCGGAGCGCGCGGCCAAAAATGATCGATTTTTTATCGAAATGACTGTGGAAAATAAAATTCAAACGATTCAGGCGAGGTTTACAGGACGTAACTCGCACCCAAGTGTTCGTATTGTTTTCGCAAACCACTTATTAGAAAGCTCAGGCTGAGCTGCATCTAGTGTGACAATTTGAGCTGCGTCTTCACCTACATTTTTGAGAAAAGTAGCCCGAAGTGTACCACTGTTCAAAATGGCTTTCAGAAAAAATGGTTTCGATATATCGATAGAGCTCGAAAAATGAGTTGGGGTCACTCAGAGGTCAATTTTGCTCTATCTTTCACCGTATCCAAGAAAACAGCTCTCAAAGTGAGTGATGCCGGTATCCGACCCTACATAGGGAGCTCCAAAATGAAGTGTGCACTATATGACTTCAGGGGTCACTCAGGGATGCCTCAGGGAAGCCAAAACCGGTCAGAACTCATTTCACGATTTCCTACCCATTCCCATGAATCGCGATTCTAGCTCGATTCTCTCGTGAACGGCGTGATATCAAGCCAACGACTGCTCTCGAAAACCACCTGTGTAGATGGTACATCGAATACGTTCAATTCACTCCGAGTAGCGTGGGAGCTCTTTGCGTCGATCATTTTTCCGCCTCCCATATTCCAAAGATGTCCTTAGTACGTCGTTTCTCGGTCTTTGCCACTGATTTCTTCTTCGTAACCCGCTTTTTCGTAGTTCCAGACGTTTCACCCCTTCGTGCGCTAGTTTTCTTCGTCCTTCGTTTGACAGGTGTCTTGCTCTTCTTTCTCGATTTTCCGTCTCCACGTTGCAGCTTGCTTGCAGCTCGATTCACTAGTTTATCGTAGCTTTCGCGTCCTCGTCGCTTCAGAGATTCGGTGAAACTGTCTCCGCTAGAGAAATCTTCTGCTGTACGACCACTCGCTAGGAGCGCTTCGGTACCAATGGAGCGGCCCATGCTTTTTGCGATGGGGAGAATATAGCCCAATAGTTTCGAAACCAAACCACCTAGCCCGGACGAGCCACGCTGATAAGGGTACCAACGGAAGCCAGTGCCTAGTTGTGCCGCTTGTACTTGTTCGTCAAAAACAGATATCCAATCGATCGATGAATCAGGATCAAACTCCACGTGCATTTTCAAACAACCTATCTTTATCGACAATGCTAAACAAAAGGATTTTAGAAAGTGTAGAACGACGCATACCTTTCCCGAGTGGAAAGGTATCACCTCATTGAGCTCATTCTTTAGTTCAATCTGGATCGAGTCAATTTCAGCAGAACGAACAGGAACGTAGTGAGGGCGAGGTATGACGTGTTGCACGTTCTGTCCAGGCGCCCCCTGCACACTAATCACTTTCAATAGGGGACACATCACATTTGAGAGCATCTGGAACTCACAACAATCGGCATAAACAAAGATAAAATCTTTGGCGAGATGAATGGGGAGAGTACCGCTAACATCCTTCAGACGAATTTCCCTCTCTATCTCTAACAAGTACGAGAGTTTGCGTGAAAAGTCAACCTTAATAATTGGTGGTTATAGAGTGATGTGGCATTTTCGTGTGATAGAGTCATATCTGAACACTTCGCGATAGCTGTTGCCTGTGAAATCCTCCAATCCTGAGAGTATGGCCTTATTAACTGCTCCTGCTAGATCTGAACCAGAAACATATGTTCCACTGGGTACGGTAAGTTTCCGAAGTAGACTGCGTGTGCCTTCTTGATATCGGACGTTGAGTGCATTCTCGCGCATATCGCTACCCTCTTCAAGTCGTTCACCCAGAGTATCGTAGGTAAAAGGGTAAATTATGTCGGTAAGGGCAACTTCGTATCGACCACGTGCCAGCTTAAGAGAAGTTGGGAGATTCACACGAAAATCGCCGATCAGATCCGTCCGATTGGTATTACTCATGAGTGTAACGTAAAAGTCGCTCATCCCCCCCCCCCCCGTTCTTCCTCAACGTTTACACTGTGCACGTACCTACGTGAATGTTCTTGTTTTGAATGGACGGTGCAGGGAGAATGTAACCGATCGACGATGCTAGCATTGCGACCCACAGCTTTTGGTCAGCAGAACAACCGTTCACGGTGAGATTGTAGATGGAAGTACCACTGTGATCCACACCGCACTTTTGACTTCTCACATGGGTGCCGTGTTGCAAGTTCTTTCCATCTGAAGGCGAAGTTGGTGTAGACGCGGAAGCTGCAGGTGGAAAGTTCTAGCACACACCATCTCCATTACTATCACAATGTTTGTCATCCCGTTCACAAGTTGCGTGTTCAAGAAGTGCCATTGTCAGCTCCTGTATAGAGTACTAGTTCAGTTTCGTAGACGACTGAGTCAATCTCTTCTCCGCGCAGATCCTCTATTGTATATGCTGGCGGTTGCTTGAAAATAAGCTTCCTGATCGTGAATACTTCACGAGTATAACGTTCACGGTAACTTTTTCGAAAAATTTGTCCTTTTATACCCAATCTCACCCTATCACCAATCTTGAAGCGATGAGTTGCGACCTGCTCGCTCTCACCGGCATACAGTGTTTTCCACACTGAATACGCATTGTGTTTGTTCACATCGCTGGGTGCCAATCCACCAATCGTTTTATTAGGCGTACGATTTAATCCTTTTACGAGCTGGACGAGTACATCAATCCATCGTTGTGTTGAATTTTCCGTAAAGTGTCGGTACATCTTCACCTTCACTCTCCTCACAGCGTTTTCTGCGAGCCCATATTTGACGTCATGATTGTTTGGAATTCTATGCTCTATTCGGTAGCGTGAGAGTACATTCTTGAATTCCTTCGCGATAAACTCTTTTCCCTCGTCCGTGTAGAGTCGATACGGAATCCGTTTGGTCTCATTAAGCATCCTTTCGTAAGCGATGCTCGTTTCAGCTCCAGTCTTTCTTCGAAGTGGCGAGCAGAAAACAAAGCGCGACAACACATCCACCACCGCGAGCACGTACGAATATCCATAGTTGAAACGGGTCAGATCGTTCCAAATACACAAATCAGCCTGATGATCGCTATCAATCCACGAAGCACGTGTTCGCCCCGTTCCATTTTTCCGTAAAAGAGGATAGTGTAGAGTGTACGATTAGAGTGCAAAAATTTGTTGACGTCTGCTCGCGTCATCGAAGATGAAAGTTTTTTCGCCTCTCGATAATGTGTTTCTGCACCCGAATATCCGGCTGCACTCGAGAGATCGTTGTAAAGTCTATGGCGTAACTGTCGCTGCTCACGTTCCTTCGCACGCGACATTCTCGTGAATGGCGTTGTTCACTAGCGATGAGTCCAGGGATTCACATCAAAATTATCCCCGTCATTCTCAGTATTTTTAGTTCTTGCTGTTGTTTTGGAGTCTGTTTCAGAGGGCTGCTCTAGAACGTCCGGTCTTCGAGATTTATTTGCAATGTATTCCGCAGGAAATCCACTACATACCAACCACCTGGTAAGACGTGAACTTCCCGTCGGAGGACGTCGTTCCACTTGTGTGCCTTGGAAAAGTCTGCAATCAATTCCTCGAAGTCTGTATTTGGTAGTATGTATTATGCCACCGATGACCAGTTCGCCATCTGCACTCTTCGAAAAAAGCTCGTTTGTCTCCAGATGTGCACGCAGTAGTCGTCCTTTTTCAGTAGAATTGAGCACTTTCACGACATCTGGCGTGGGTTCTATTGTAGTCTCTTCTTCTAGAGGTATCACATCATGCGCCATAGGTGTTGGTTCTTCACCCTTCTCCTTCAGAGGCGTGAGATCCAATGTAGTAGGTGATAGGTGCATCTCAACCGCACGCACTTGATCTTGTTCAGATTTTACTCCTCCGCCCTGAACGAGCCCAATAATTCTTCTCAAAATGTCACTGTACCGGTGCATCCGCTCGTCCTCGCTCAATGTTCCGGGTGCTGCATTGAGTAGTTGCAGTAGACTCTTAGTGGGCAGTGTTGCCGCGGCGACTGCTGCATCTCTCTTCAACCTCTCCATCTGTTCTTCGGGCACCAGTAACATCTTATTGAACGACATTGCCAATCAGACTGGTCAAGGCACTGACTACAAGGGGAATGATCGCTGCAAGCAGAGGCCCGCCACCTCTCTGTTCCACAACAGAACGCGCATGCGAAAATGAGCGTGTTTTGGAAATTCGCCGTATCATTGGTGCATGACATCTCAGTTGTGCACGCTTTGTACGTGTAATTCGTACTCTGCCATCGAATTATCGTCTAGAGATTGCAAAATCTCAGTAAACTGAGACGTGTCATTGCATGTTTTCAATTCGTACAAATCAGCTGCAACTTTCATATTCCAGTGAGCGGTGCGCATTTCTTGAGTTTGAATGTGTATTATTTACTTGGCAGTGTAACAGTACGTGGGCAGTGTGGGGAATATGTTGGTTCGCAGACGAAACGGCTCGGTTGTGTGCTTGTGCAGATCGACCAATAGTATGAATCTGGTTCGCGGGTACAATCCTCGTACCACGTTTATGAAGAAATCTCGCCGAGTCGGATAGATCTGGGTGGCAAGATTACGAATGCTCAATCGATCGGGGTTATTTTTAAATATAACCAAATACGCCGAGTGCATTCTCAGATTTCTAACTTTGAGTAGAAAATGGAGTGAATGATTGCAATCACACTCATATTGAAATGGTGCGAACAAACAGTGAAGATCTTCTCCACCTCTGGCCATTTGTCCATTTGTACCATTAGGTCGTCAAGTACGAGTAGCGGAGATTGCCCTTTGAAACTTTTGAGTAGTTCCATGCTTGGTAATCCTTCCACCATCAGCACATCGGAGCGTGCACTCAACTTTTCATAGTCAGGCTGATATTCAGAGTAGCAAAATACAATGCGACCAGGTCGCACACCCCACGCTGCAGATACATTATCAATGATTTTGTGCACAAAAGTACTCTTGCCACATCCGGACGGACCACTGTCAAGCATGCATGACGGCCATTGTTGGAGACATGATGAAGGTGAAGTATCTTGGATACTCTCCTTTTTTATCTTTATGGATACCGCCTGATAGTACGACAGAATGGTGTGCGGTAGCGGGAATGGTGACTGACTAGATAGAATGGGCAACGACCTAGGCGACAGTCTTGACAATTCAGATAGAATGAGTAACATGAGGCGGAACAATGGATGACAGGAGTTCAGACCAAGTTACTAAATCCCAGTTGTGTGTCCCGTAGCAAGGAGAGATCGAGCATGAAGTGTCCCCCCGAACAAAGATGGTAAAGGGAGGGAAACTTTATCGGTCACTCGTCTCTCTCGTGTGCATGTGAGCTACGCTTATATAGTGGTCATTCGACCTTGACTTGTGTATAACATTATAATATCTACGAGATAGTCATATCTATTTATATGGAAAAAATGAGTATCAATTCATGTGAGAGCTCACACATATTAAAGAGGCTAAACGGAAACAATGCTCCGTACAATAGCAAATAATAGGTAATAGAAACGTAAATCGTGGGGCATACCAAAAAGCGAGAACCAATCGTTGGGGGGGGGCCGAAACGACTGACGACCATCCTATGAATAAAAGAGAGTGTGGAATTGACACAATCTGGATGGGCAATCAATTGACGAGGAATCTGATAGTGTGCAGAGGGGAAAGCGCGCTCGCGCGCTTCCTACTTCCTACTCTGATCCTCCATCTTGCGCTGCTCCCCTCGAACCAATCGAACAAATTCGAACTCGAACCCATTCTCGACGAGAACAAATTAGATTCGCCCCTGCAAGAGTACAGCGGATTTTGATGGAGGGTGGGGGGGGGGGGTACAATTAGTGTAAGAAATCGTACCTGCTGCGTGAGATCGACATTTGGTGACCCCGACTGCATTAGGTTCTGCATCTCGAGACGCACACCCTTCTGGTCGAACGAATAGACAGGTCTCCAGGTGATGAACTTGGACTTCTCCATCCCGGGCCACCAAAACTCGATGCCGTATAGGTCCGTCCCCTTGCACTTTTCACGACGAACCACCTCCCTGAACAGTCCGGACACTGCTGCATCCAGCAGATCTGCAGCGGGTCCTTCGAACTCTGCAGCTTGCGACGTGAAGTGCATGGCATGACTGGTGGTGCTGGTCTTGAGTTTAGTCGAGTATTCCCGAGTAGGTGCAGAAATCGGTGGTAACACATATCTTTTTTCGTATAACTGCTGTACTTTCTCACTACATTTGTTGAGCTTATCATCCCCCCGCGCTCGCTTACATCTTCAAGCTCTGACAGCGGGCGCTTCACCTCCACCCTGTTCTTCTTCTCCTTCGAACAACTCGGCAGTCCACCGCCGACCTGTTGTCTCTTCCGAGTTGCAACGCCCTGCTCTCCCTAGAATTAGTCGTATTTCTCATTGAGCCTAGCATCTGAAAATCATATCGCACTTCACCGATGCAGATGATATCATCGTCATCCGCCTCCTGTGGCTCCTCCCTCACTACGTGTTTGGTCTCCTAAACAGTCTCTCCAGTTAGGACCATGACAAATGATAAATTCGGTCGTTTTAGAAACCCTACTAACCGTCGAACCCGAGTCCTCATGATTGAGATTAGCCACAGCTCTCGATTCTTCCGTAGGATCACGAGTACTCGAACCATTATCGTCGGTAGCCTTCTGTGTAGGGAAATAAGAGTGGAGAATGTCAGGGTAATTAGACAGGTTGGATTATGGCATATTTGAATATCACCTCCATCTTCTTGTTCATTGAGCGGCTATCCATTGTAATAATGGGGGGCGTGATTTCTGCAGGAGTGAACACTGAACGAAAACAGTTGACAGTCTCGACTATGTACAGTGCAGAAGAGGGCGTTTCAAGTTCAAGTTCGGCTCCAAACGTCGACTATGTTCTCCTCGTAGCGAAGTTTCTCTCTCGTTCGTCTCCCACCCCGCTCATCCACTTCTCGCGATCACATCCCCTACATCTTCCTTAAAGTTACCCATTAAGGACGAAACCCTGATCTCACCCTGATCCCGTCGCGTGTACGAGAGAGTATGCAAAAGTGAGAGAGCGCGGATCATTTCCGGCTTTCCCTTGAGGCTATTATTGATTTTTAGCATTTTTGTATATTCATGCTATACTAATTCAACCATCGGCTATTCGATGGAGGACAAAAAATAATGGGTCAATTTCGTCCTTGTTGGGTAACTTTAACATACTGCCCCTCACATTTGCATTCCTCTCTCCATACTGTTCAATAGATTCTTACTCCATGGCGCTTCTCCTTCCATTTGGAAAACTGCCAAAGACAAGGCAATCTATAAGCGTAAGGGCCCGAAAAACACTGCCTCCTCATACCGACCCATCTCACTTACTTACTCCTCTTCCAAAGTTATGGAGAAAATCGTAGGCGAGAGTCTCTGGAAGTACCTTTCCGAGAACAATCTCATCTCCCCTTACCAACACGGTTTCCGCCCACGTAGATCGTGCACCTCTGCACTTCTTAACTCTTTCTCTCAATGGCACTCTGCATTTCTGTTGCATTTATCGATTTCTCGCGTGCCTTTGACTCTATCCCGATCAACTTACTCATCTACAAATGCTCACTTCTAGGCATTTGTGGATCCCTCTTATCTTGGATTCGTTCGTTCTTACTCGGTAGATCACAATCAGTATCAGTCAATACCTCTTCCTCCCCCTCTTTCCCTGCCCACTCAGGCGTGCCTCAAGGCTCCGTGTTAGGGCCTCTTCTTTTCTCCCTCTACATCAGTGACCTACCCTCCCTACTTCCTCCAACTGTTCGCTGTATTCTTTATGCCGATGATGCCAAACTCTGGTCTTACTCTGATCCTGCCTCTCTCCAATCCTCTCTTTATATCCTTTTTAAGTTGTCCTCTGATTGGGGCCTTACCGTATCCCTCACTAAGACCGAGACAATGCTTATAGGAAGGTCACATCCTCCCTCTATCTTTACTCTTAATGGTATTTCTCTTCCTACGTATCAAAAAATCCTCAGCTTTATTCTCGACTTTTTGTCACATACGTCCGCCCCATCCTCGAATATTGTTCAGAACTTTGGTCACCTCAGAGTAGAGATTTGTCTAATAGCATCGAGCGTGTCCAGCGCAAATACACCAAATCTGTACTCCTTAAATGTCGCGTCCCTAACAGGTCTTATCCTGATCGTCTACGTTATTTCCATTTAGAATCTTTAGAGTATCGTCGTACAATTATTGACTTAGCATTCGTATATAAAGTTATTCACGAAGATGTCGACCTAGGCGCCCCAATTTCTTCCAGTTACGTAAACACCGCAGTGGGTATCTCCTGCGCGAATATGATCACGATTCGTTCGAGCTGAGGGGAAACGTTATATCTACCCAACACGCTCATCAGAATGCATTACGTGCTCATCTTTTATTCGTGTTGCACCTTCTTTAAATGCCATGCATTGTTATATATAAGAGCGTTTGCCTAAAAGTCGAGCAGATCCGAAATATTTTGGCACAGCAAAAAAGTCATTTTTCCAATTTTGAGTGATTTGGGGTTATCGATGGCGCTGAAGAAGATAGGCCTACTCATTTTGTACGTAGAGCTTCTGTTGGCTCCAGACGACGTTGCGTCGATTTCACATTTTGAGGCTTTCCACAGCTCAATTGAGCGCTAAAATTAGTGGAACAAGTTTTCTGGAGTGAAATTTTATGGCGAACACGCCTGTGTATTTCAATTATCATATTTTTCTAATTAAAAACTTAAAATTCAACTTTTCGCTCCATCAAAAGCGAGCTTAGCAAATACATGGATGGAACTAGAGTTCCCCCGATTGGGCCATTCCGTCCAATCAGGCTTTCTCTGAGCGGTCAACTGGCCCAATTGGGCGCAAAACTGAACGACGCCCAGTTGGGCCGAATCCTTTGTTTGCTCAGTGGGCCGAGTATAATGGTGGTCATTTGAAACATATTTGAAAACCAATGAAATGGAGTAATGAACTTTCACTCAATCTCATTTTGATATGTTTTGTTGGAATGTGTTTCGGGTGAAATATAAAAGCACCGCCCTGGAGGAACGAGAATGAATGGGATGGGCGCCCAATGGGCGCCCAGACAATTCCTTTGTTCGAGCTGGGCAGATTGGGCAATATTCATCACGTTCAAATAATTATTGGGCGGACTGGGCGCCGACCAACCAGGGGAACTCTAGATGGAACCACCGTGACGAGAGGATTTCAAGTATTCAATTTCATCTAAATACGACATCAAACTTTTGAGAAATGTTGCAAATAGTGCTTCGTTTGAACCTAATTTGCCGTGTTATTTTTTTGTGATCATTTTTTTTTTTGTGATCTTCCTCCTTCACTTGACCTCAGACCGGGTCCATCCGAAAACGTCCCCCCTCTCCCCCTGGCAGTCCTAGCCTCTCTAATCAAATTTTGAGGTTTTAATTACACAACTCAATTAATTTTGCTTAAAAAGCTTCGCTCTTTTTTATTGATAAAGAGCTTGAGCTGTTCTATCTTTTGTATGTTGGTGCCTAAGAGCTCAGACTAACATGAACTTCGCGATACTATCAAATGTGATAATCAGTACATTTGATAGTATAGCGAAGTTCATGTTAGTCTGAGTTCTTAGGCACCAACATACAAAAGATAGAACAGCTCAAGCTTTTTATCAATCAAAAAATAGCGAAGCTTTTTAAACAAAATTAATTGAGTTGTGTAATTAAAACCTCAAAATTTGATTAGAGAGGCGAGGACTGCCAGGGGGAGAGGGGGGACGTTTTCGGATGGACCCACCTCAGACCCTCTGGCAGTCCCCTCCTCTGCCTCTATCCCACGCCCCCTGGCAGTTTCAGTGCATTTTCGGTCCCCCAGGGTCTCCACTAGAGTTCCCCCGATTGGTCGGCGCCCAGTCCGCCCAATAATTATTTGAACGTGATGAATATTGCCCAATCTGCCCAGCTCGAACAAAGGAATTGTCTGGGTGCCCATTGGGCGCCCATCCCATTCATTCTCGTTCCTCCAGGGCGGTGCTTTTATATTTCACCCGAAACACATTCCAACAAAACATATCAAAATGAGATTGAGTGAAAGTTCATTACTCCTTTTCATTGGTTTTCAAATATGTTTCAAATGACCACCATTATACTCGGCCCACTGGGCAAACAAAGGATTCGGCCCAACTGGGCGTCGTTCAGTTTTGCGCCCAATTGGGCCAGTTGACCGCTCAGAGAAAGCCTGATTGGACGGAATGGCCCAATCGGGGGAACTCTAGTCTCCACCCTTCCTAGTGGTTTCCCAGAAAAGCTCCCACTGGCTTACTACCCCACAGCCCACTGGGAAAAGTACTGGGGCCCCACTGGGAAAAAAATATCAGAGTAAGGAATAGAAAGGAAATCACAAAATATGTTACAATTCGTTTTGGTCTTCTTGAGGCACGTCTGACAGACTCGCAAAAAGAAGTATGTACAATGGGAACTCTGGCTACAAGGGGGCATGACAAAACGGCAACGGCGCATAGCTCGCTTGGAAGTCGGTCTTGCAGCTTGGGAGTTGCCACATTGTTATCTATGTGAAGTACCGTAACCCTACCGTATCCCAGTTCCGTGGGTCACATTCAGTTCCTTGGGTCACCTATTTTTCTAAAAACCTCCAATCGATCGACGAATGATTCTACCATGATTAGGCAGGAGACCGTAGGCAGCTGTGGAATCATTGTGCGACAAATCTCAGAATTTTAGAAAAATAGTTGACCCAAGGAACTGGATCTGACCCACGGAACTAAGATACGGTATGGTTACGGTACCTCATACAGATAACAATATGACAACTCCCAAGCTGCAGTACCGACTTCCGAGCGATTTATGCGCCGTTGCCGTTTTGTCATGCCCCCGGCTACAATGAAATAACTCCCAAGTTGTAAGTCCCTATGCGAAGCGAACGGCGTTCCGTTGCGGAAATGTCGTACCCCCGAATTGAATGGTTATGACACATGATCAGTAAATTTTTCGTGATTGTCAAATTGAAATTGCAACTTTTCATAGAGCCAGGGTTAATTGGTGAGACTAGCGTAGATTGGAATGTTATGATGAGAGGACTTCGAAATAAGTTTTCAAAAGCGAGAAGAAAAGCACAGGCGTAAAGTTTCAGAGGCACTATAGTGCAACGATCTTGTCGGGAAAAGAAGAGATACTTTCTCAAAGCGTTTCGGGCGCACTCAAAATCGGACATTAAGTATTAACTGATTACGAAATTAAGGGTTACGGTCGCCCGGGAACTTAAATTTTAAAAATTCTTATCATGAACTGATTGTATTTTTTTCATTTATTTTTGTTGTGACGCTTTCATCAAGTTCGTTGACTAGTTTTACGTTCTAATGTTAATTTACGATGCTAAATGATTACAAAAGTGTAAACCGATGCTTCGGAGCCATTATTACCAGAAGAAAAGAGAAACATTTATTTCTCCCCCATTGTCCATTTGTAAAATTATTTAAATAATTCATGTTTTATGGCCAGAAGATTAGCAATCGATAAGAGAAACTATCTGAGTGAGTGAACATTTTTGTGGAGATACTTGACACTAGCGAAAAATCGAATTCCTCCAAAATTGGCATACATGTAGTACTCAGTGAGTATAGCTCAGGCGTGACTTATTTAGTGTTCTAGATCATCCACTGATAAATGCGCGATCCTTTTGTCCAAAAATGTCAATTTTCGAAAATTTGTAGCTCTGGGCCCTGGCCTACCGTAACCCAAAACAGAACTGGAGGGCAGGTTTTCTAGAGTTACGCTACACGGAGTACTCGATGAGGGAAATCCCCCAGAATCAATTGATTTTCGAAAGGCATCCGCGCGCGCGAGAGCGCTGATGTTGAAAAGCTACCGTAATATTTCTCACACATGAGCGCTCTGCCGCGCGCGGCTGCCTTTCGAAATTCAATTGCTTCGGGGGGATTTCCCTCATCGAGTACTCCTTGTAGGGTAACTCTAGTACACCTGCCCTCCAGTTCTGTTTGGGGTTACGGTAGGCCAGGGCCCAGAGCTACAAACTTTCGAAAATTGACATTTTTGCACAAAAGTGTCGCGCATTTCTCAGTGGATGGTCTAGCACACTAAATAAGCCGCGCCTGAGCTATACTCACTAAATACTAAATGCATATGAGGCCGTCCGCGATAGATTCAACAACTCACAACGGGGCCTCGGCACAGCCAAAAAAGTGGAACCCACGAAAACATGTTTTCTGGGGTAGTTTTCGATGCTGATCATCGTGGTCCACTTCATTTTGCATGAATCGGTCATTGAATGTTTGTGTGGTGCCATATCACTTCCGGACAAAACTGCTTTTTCGCATTCTGTACGCTCAAAATACGTGGTGGAAGGTCGAAATCTCGCGTTCCCGACCAGAATTTCACGGCAAATCAAATGGTGTATTTCATTGGTCATGAATTTTCCATGTTTTCGAGAAAAATCGACTTTTTGACTCAATCATGTGTGCGAGTGGAGACCATAACCATTCGATCCGCCGTTTCACGCTGATTCGAATGGTATGCATATGTGTGGGGATCCGAGGTACCCGAAAACCACTTATGCCCCTTTTTCTGCTTTTCCAGCGCATTTAACTGTGTAATCGAGAAATGAGAGGACGAAAAATGATAAGGAAAATCATTTTCATCCCTCTCATTCGTCGATCACACAGTGAAAAGCGCTGGAAAACCAGAAAAAGGGGCATAAGTGGTCTTCGGGTACCTCGGATCCCCACACATATGCATACCATTCGAATCAGCGTGAAACGGCGGATCGAATGGTTATGGTCTCCACTCGCACACATGATTGAGTCAAAAAGTCGATTTTTCTCGAAAACATGGAAAATTCATGACCAATGAAATACACCATTCGATTTGCCGTGAAATTCTGGTCGGGAACGCGAGATTTCGACATTCCACCACGTATTTTGAGCGTACAGAATGCGAAAAAGCAGTTTTGTCCGGAAGTGATATGGCACCACACCGACATTCAATGACCGATTCATGCAAAATGAAGTGGACCACGATGATCAGCATCGAAAACCACCCCAGAAAACATGTTTTCGTGGGTTCCACTTTTTTGGCTGTGCCGAGGCCTTGTTGAATCTATCGCGGACGGCCTCATATGAGCCGTTCGCCTAAGTTTCGACCAATAGTCGGCACAGCAAAAAAGCTCGATTTCACAAAACAATGAGTTTTGGGGTAATTGAAGGTGCTGAAAACGGTGGGCACATTCATTTTGCTCTCAGAGTTGCCGTTGGCTTCAGACGTCGTCACTTCGAAAACAGGATTTTGCGTATATCGCCCCACCGGAAAGTGCTAAAATTACGTGAATAAGGTTCCCGGGGTAGAATTTAATGCTGATTACGACTATGAGCCCAAAACGATGAGCCCACTCCCCTCTCTCTCCTCTCCCCTGTGGTGTGAGAAACTGCCAGTGGGTAAATAGATTGGCGAGGGAGGAAACGGATCGCCTCCTCGAATCGCGCGCTCTCTCGTTTTCTTCTTTTTCTCTAGCCGTTTGATGCTCTCTCGCCCAAATGTCCGCGCCCGAAACGCTGTGTTTCTTCTCTCCCCCCCTCCCATCTCTCGATTTTGAGAACTATTTTGTTACGCTCTCGCTCCCTTTCCTCTATCACCTCGGGCTATGGGATCAAGGATAGATAAAGGAATTTCCTCTTTTCCTGACAATATTGTTGCACTATATTGCTTAGGAAACCTTACGCCGATGCTTTTTCTATCCTTTTCAAAAATATTTCGAATGCTCGTGAGAGAATACCAAGAAAACCAGCACTGCTTTGCTCCCAATTATTTCTCTTCAAAGGTGGAAATTTCGGCATCGAAATTTGTTGGTCTCACATCATCGACCAATAGGGCCTACGGTGGCAAAAATGGATGCCCTCTATGAGCCTGTTCGTGAAATAGTTGAAAAAAATCCAAGGATAAAATGGCACATGTCAAATGCTTACTAGGGTTGGCAATACGAGGGGAGGTTACGAGCTCGTTATGCTCCCCCCTATTGTTATTTCGCAATCCGAGGGGGGGGGGCGTAACGAGCTCGTAACCTCCCCTCGTATTGCCAACTCTAATGCTTACGCTATGCGTGATAAAATGGAAGATAAAGAGCGAGATGAGGGGGTAGGACTATCCTCAATCAGCTCACTTCCTCTGCCAAATTTATTTCGCCTTGATATCGAGTACATTATGTACCTTTTATTACAATGATTCAAGAGGGAAACCGAGCGAGTAGAAACGACACGCACATGAGATCAACTGGAAGCATAACGAAGAGTGGTCAGTACAGATATGGGGAGAGGGGTAAAGCAGAGAGAGAGTGAGATACAGTGAGGAGGAATGAGGAATACATGGAAGACTTTCTATTGCACGAGTAGACCAATCGACGATTAGTGGAAGGAAGAGTGGAGAGGGAATGGGTGAGTGGCTGAATGGACAAGTATCTACTACTGCGACTACGAGTAAATACTCTCAATACATTGGCTGCATTTGGTAAAGACGAGCACTTCGATATGGTACAAAGATGATTGTATGTGTACAGGAGAGAGGAGGGCATGGAATTAGAGTGTGCATGGCTCAATCAAGCTCGATGACATCCACCACATTCGAGCTAGGAGTGGGACGGAGTGATGAATGGGAAGGAAGAGAAAGGAAGGCTGGAATGACTGAGGCTGCAACGAATATATCAACAGTCGCATCCTGTCACTTCTTCCTACACAGGGCCGTGCCGCAAGGAGTTTTACCTTCCCGAATTGATGGAATTAGGAATCAATGAAATTATCGATCGGCACAGCTAACACTCACATGGTCAGAACTAACATATCCCTATCTGTTTCGTATTCCGCGGTAGCAATTTAGTTTCTTTAACATAGCAAGGGAAATGGACATTATTCAAAGGCGCTAAATAAATATTTTCTTTTAATACACGTATTTAATCAGTGATGCTGAAACGATCTAGGAAAATGAAATATAAAAATTATTTAAAATAACAAAAATACAGCGATCTTTCAAAACTGAATTGGGAATGATGAGTTGTGTCGGTGAGTTGGGTCATACATGCAACCGACTTAGCAAAATAATGTTCATATTTATTTTTCTATGTTTCTATTGAATTTTATTTCTTATTAATATGCACACATGCACTTTCAATAGGATAGATTTTATTTTAATGTTCTTTTCACAGAAGAGAAAAGATTAATTAACGATTTGCAAAATTTTAGTGTTGGTCATTCAAGTGGAAATATCAGTACTTCCGAACGGCTATCAAGGCTGGTGTTATACATTGCATGATAGCCCAGTGCATGGCCAATTCGAAACAAGTGATTTGGTTATGTGGGAAAGCCTACGGTCTCGGAGAGGTAAGAATAACCCCGATTTTGGCTGGTTTTCGTTATTCAAGCTTAAATATCACCATTTCCGAACGACTGCCAACCCTAGTGTTATAACACTGGGTGAAAGCTAAGTGTATGACTGGTATGATAGGTTTGGTTAGGTGGGGAAAGCCCGGGAAGGCGGTGGTAGGTCATTGAAGTCAGATAAAATTTGGCATTTTCTAAAACATGCCGCCACTTAGCAATATTAGTAATAAATCTACAGAGATGCGTTCTAGCTGATAGATAGGCATGTTATGTATATCTTTGTATAACTAAAATAATATTTTCATATAAATACAAGCTAAAAATTGAATATAAAAATAGTGTATGCAAATTCATCTGGGAAATAGTTTTGGAAAAAGCGGCCAATTTTCATTTTTGTACCCAGCCCCAAGTGCGACACATACTGCCATTGCTACTTTAACATTCTCAAAACCATGTTCAAAAGTTTCAAAATGCTTCTGGAAGTTGTTATGAGCGCTAATATCTTTTCGAAAAAAATTTACTACTTATGTTTGGTTTCGGAATTTTAAGAACAGATTTTCCGAAATTTCAAGTTTGATTTAGACACAGCCCTGCAAAAGCGTGAGATGCACACATTTTAGAGCGAATGATAGTGAGAATACTCACACAGATCCATTCCACTCGCATCGAGAAGAGGTCCTTTCTGCAGAGAGATGTATCGATGATTGGGACCACTGTCGAAGAGAACTGCTGGAGTGGACTTAGAGACGAAGACCCGATCTGATGGTCGACCATACACTGGCAGATGGGCATCTCAAGTGGAAGGAGTCGACATTCGAGAGGGGAGGGGAGAGGGGAGTAAGGGGGGGGGGGGAGGGAAGTACCTTCGGGGATGAGGATCGCAGTCTTGGTAGATGCAGTGGCCATTCCACTGGAGGAAGGGAGAAGGAAGGATCTATTCGTGGGGGGGACCCCATCACAGGAGGAGGCTTCTGGTACGAATTCAGCTTCAGATACGAACCCAGAGTAGCTCCTCGAAGGATACATTTGCACACTGAGGCCCTTTGCCAGTTGTACCTCCAGGAATGGGAGTGAAACCTCGCCCGTTCTTGTGCAATGACGATGAGAGTGACATGGGAATAGGAGTACTCCTGATAGGAGCAACAGAAGAACCACACCAAGAAAGAGATCCAATCCCACTGAAAGTGATGGCGTTTCATCGTGGAATCTCTAGTGAAGAAATAACGCATATTTGAACTAATGCAATTACTTGGTATAATTAGGGATGTCTCTTGCATAAGATCTCCCCGATTCGAAACTGAGTGGGAAGCCCATGTCGTCTACTGCTTTCTCCTGAAGGAGGGACGAGGATAGAGAAAGGGAAGAGGGGGAGGGGGGAGGGGAGGGGGAGGGGGAGTACCTTGTGGTAGAGAGCGAGAGCCTCTCTCTTCTCTTCCTCTGACAATCCCTCTTCTCTCTCCAACAGCAATGACTCGTGTAGGAATGGTTCCTGCAAGGAGTGCATACAAAGGAGGAGGGAGGGGGCACTCCCACCTGTGATAACAGTTTATTCTTGTTCTCCGTTTCCACTACTTTCTTTAGTATATCATCATCGATGTCCCATTTGGAAACGTTGTGAGCTCGGTCGATAACATCGAGAGATTCCTTAAACATTTGCCCTAACCAGACTAGTCATCGCCGGGGGGCGGACAAAACGTAAACGGATCAAAGTTCGCTGGGAATTCGACGTAGGATATTGGGAGTTGTTGCATTGTTACCAGTATGTGCTCCACTATACTACCCTGTGTAGAACTTCTTACTATGCGAACTTGAGTTCATGGTCCAAAATTGAGAATTTTAGAGAAAAATGATGGTCAGATAAACTCAAAATTCCCAAACCAATCGATACATATGTTACTTTCTTACAGAAGTTACTGGGATACTGGAATGTCGATTGGTTGGGGAATGTTGTTTATCTAACCACGATTATTCACTAAAATTCTCAATTTTGGACCATGAACCCCTATACACAGATAATGAGTGAAACTCATGATCGCATAGTAAGAAGTTTTACACAAGGTGGTATAGTGGAGCACATACTGGTAACAATGCAACAACTCCCAAGACCCTACATCGAATTCCCAGCGTACTGTGATCCGTTAACGTTTTGTCCGCCCCCCGTCATCGCCTTCCCGTCCTTGTCAATCTCAGCGTACTCACGTCATAAACAAGGAGACTCTCCAATTCCTTCTGTGTCACATTCGCATCCACTTGCTGCTCATCGACTACTCGTTCTCAAATCTCTCAATCATACTCAACCACTATCGGTTCATCCAATCTCACGTTGTAATCCATTCTTGCTGATCTGTCGATTGAATATTGCCTTCTCCATTGAATTATCCATTACCAGACGGTAGATGAACGTTCGCTTCTGCGAGATTCCCTCTTCGTTCTCCCCCCCCCCCCCTCTCTCTCTCTCCTCACCTGTTGCCCGTATCTGTATATTCTGCATACTGCTTGCGCATCGTGGCATGGATTCCAGCACGCATCGAAGATGATGCAGCGAGAGGCTGAGACCTAGAGAGAGAGGGAGAGAGGAGTGAGAGGAGAAAGATAGAAAACATGTTCCACCATTCCCCACTTTGTTATTTTTTTTCCCAGCTCTTCCCACTTGATTCCTACCTCACTCCACACTGAGACAATCACCAAAGGTGCCGATAGGAAACAAATTTGAAATACATTAGGGGACTGCTGGGAAAACGGCTTTCCCTAACGACGCTCCCATTTAGGTTTCCTCCCATACTCTCCTAGTCTTATTTTTGCAACTACTTCAACATGTAATGCAGCTTCCATGTTGGAACGAACCAGATTCACTCCGAGTGATCCAGCCTTAGTTGAAATTAGGAAGAGATAGATATTAGGGTCGCCATTGAATCGATTGATCAACTTCTCCCTCTCAGCTCCATTTGTGCTTCCATCGAACCCTCAAAGCAACAATATGAACAGTCAAACTCGCATAATGGAATTATAGAGGAAAGTGTCTGACTGAGGTAGTTGACATGCTTGTTCCACATTCGTTGCCCCAAGGGAGTCTCGAGAGGGACAGTGTCCAGTGCCTCCTCGATCAGAGACAGTGTAGACAGACTCTGGCTGCAACCCATTCATCACGAGGAGGGGAGGGAGGGGGGATAGACCTGAAGAGGATGATCTTCTCCCCCTTCCGCGTACATCCGTCAATGAGAGCGAGGGCGAATGCCATCTTCGGCGAGTTGTCCACTTTGCCAGGTGTGTACCCTCGCATCGTGATCTCTGCCTGAGAGAGAGAGAGAGAGAGAGAGAGAGAGAGAGAGAGAGAGAGGAGGGAAGGGGGGGGATATTCTCACCCAGTCATACTTCACACTCGGATCAAGATCAAGTTCGTCAGCCAATACACTTGCCAGTGTTTCTTTCTTCTTCTTTAGAGGGGAGGAATTCGTCTTGGAGGAAGGGCGACTTTTCCTAGAATCGATCCATGAGGGGAGTCTCTTCCACTCAGGGAAGGTAGCTTACGATGAATCGACCACGGGTTGAAATTGAGGTTGGAAGGAGGAGAAGTGAGGATTGATATCAGCCATTCCCCCATATCCATTTATTCCCATCATTCCACCTGCAATCATACTAATCCATCTTCTTTTCATGATAATTATCACTATTCGAATGGAACTATTCCCAACTTTTTTATTAAGTAGAATAATTCAAATACCATTCATATTGTGATTGTATCCATTCATCGAAGGGTTAAAAGCGGAGAAAGGAGAGAAACCATTTGAAAGAGGGGCATTCATCCATCTACAATTTGCTACTCGATTACAGTATTGGGGGCATCAATTCAAAGTTTGTTCATCAACTGACTCTGGCTGAGGTTGCGGGTATCCCATCATTGGTACTCCCATTGCTCGGAATGGAGTGAATGAACACTCGGCCATTCTAGCCATTTCCTTCTCTTTCTCCTTTCGATCCCTATCTTCTTTCACTTCTTTCAATTCCTGTAGACACTTGTACAGAACGTCAGGGTGATTCCAGAACTGAAAAAAAAAATTATGCACGTAAAGGACTGCATTTCTTGCAGTACCTTCGAGCACATGGCAAAAGCCTTGAGTGGATTGAAAGTGGATCCACTCCCATCCCGTATCTCTGCCATTGTATTCGCCACGAAGGAACGGTAGAGAAGGTGCTGCAATCCATTCACTCACTTCACTTGAGAAAGGATGAATGCCTTCAAAAGTACCTGGATCGAACTTTTCCTCATCAGAAGAACGTACTCCCGACTATCAGGAAGCACTTGCTTCAGAATATGTTGAGTTCGTCTGAGTGATCATTGCAGAGGGGACGGGGAGGGGGAGGGGGGGGGGGGAGGGGTGGAGGAGGAAGGGGATGGATACCTACCTCTGCACGAATCCCTTCAACTGATCGATCAGCACGTGGGTTCTCTGTCTGGCTACTTTGATATCGTGAGGAGTCGAATCGACGCACTGTCCATTCCTACAAAGCAATGCCTCAATTTAAAATCATGTGTTATGTTAAGGATGTATTATTTTAGAACTTTTTTGGTGCGGCAGTTTAAGAGTACCGTACTCTATCTATCCTGCAGAACCCCCAATAACTCCTGTAACCCAGCTCATTGGATCAGATTCGGTTCCTAGATTATTCAAAATTCCCCAATCGACATTAAAATGATTGTACATGATCAGGGATACGGTAGAAGTAATATGAGATCGATTAGATAATTGTTAAAAAAATGTGTGAACGAATGAACAGAATTTGTGGAACCGGTTTACGGAAGTTATAAGTATGGCGCCCAAAAAACATCGTAGACGCGGGGTTACGGTAGGCCTAGTCGCCAAGTGGGTTTCGACTAGAGTAGTGCACTACTGCAGAAGCCCAGATCGGGGTAACAATAGTGGTGTTATGAGTAGACAACTACCGACCTTCGGTCGCTACGTTACGCGGGGTTGTGTGTTAAGGATAAAAGATGGGCGCAACTGTTGAGAGATGGCTTAAAACGTTGTAAAGGGCTCGTGAGGTCTCGGGAAATTCGAAAAAGTTGCGATGGGGTTTCGCCCCATCGCAAATTTTCGGAACGCCCTCGGTCTCACGAGCCTTTCACAACGCTTACGCTGCGGAGGATGAGAGCAGGTTGGGGAAAATATCACGCCTGTCACGCTAGATTTTCAAAACGAGAAAAATTATTCCTATCATTTTAGTCACCTCTAGGCATGCCCTAACACCACCCCGAATTCATTTTATTCTGACATCATTCTTAAGTCGGGTACCCAACCTGAGACCCTAACTTTAACAGCGTATTTATCGTTTCTAAAGCGATTATGAGGGAAATTTCCTTCTGAGGAGCCCCTGGTTATTTTTCGAGCTCTATCGATCTATCTAAACTAGAAGTAATGAATGTTCTTTAGAACTGAGCTACAGTTAAGGTAGGTGAAGTCAAAAGTGTAGGAAAAGATTCCAAATATTTTTCGGTCGAGTTCTTTCGAATAAGGTATTTGCGGTTACGAAAAGAGGGGGGCCCAAGTTACGTTTTGGTCCTTAGAAGAGGTTTAGTTGATTTGAAGATATTTTTCAACATAAAATAAAAAAAGATAGGCCGTTCATTCTTGCTTGCGCGCGCCGAAGGGATCGGTGTGAGAGAAAATGGTCTCTTCATTTTCAATGATCTCTCGTATATTGCGCGCGGTGAGAGATGAAATGAAATTACTTCAATTCAACTAAACCTCTTCTAAGGGCCAAAACGTAACTTGGGTCCCCCTCTTTTCGTAACCGTAAATACCTTATTCGAAAGAGCTCGACGCAGGCTATCACATATCCAAAGATCTATGGAATCTTTTCCTACACTTTTGACTTAACCTACCTTAACTGTAGCTGATTTCAAAAGAACATTTATGACTTCTAATTTTGATAGATCGATAGAGCTCGAAAAATAACCAGGGGCTCCTCGAGAGGATATTTCACTCAAAATCGCTCAAAAATATACGCTGTTAAATTTACTGTCTCGGGTAGGGTACTCGAAGTAGTGACCTTAATAATGATGCCAAAACAAAATGACTTCGGGTGGTGTTACGACATACCTAGAGGTGACTAAAAATGATGAGAAAATTTTTTTGCCATACCACTCCCAGATCGATTCTTTCGTGACAGGCGTGATATGCACTAGGGTGGTGAAAACGACTCTCGAGTACTCGACCTTGTTTACTCCCCCTATCGAGCCATCGAGGCGAGTCTTGTTTACGACCCCCTCTCCCCTCGATGGCTCGATTTAGAGGGGGGAGGGGATCGAGCCATCGATTCCATTTCGAGCCTGAATCGAGCCTGGCATTTTCTCAGCTCTCCGCGGACCAAATGAGGTAAATTTGACACCGTTGGAATCAGCTCGATTAGTGCTATCCAGCACATATTAATTTGATCTCATAATGAAAAAACAGAATTTTCATATTTTGTGGCCATTATTAAGCAATTTCAGTAATTTTTCGATGAAAATTTATTCAAAAAGTTTGATAATATACTTCAAACGAGTCATTCAATTAAATATTTTATTAAAGCTCTTCTTCCTCATCATCTGAGCAATCTTCCTAAAATCCGCTCTCGTCCGATTGGTATCCATAGGTAACATCAAGGGGTGTGGTTGTAGAGGGGTCAACATTAATGATTACTTCGGACTGTGGAACTAGAATCGGGGGAGGGGAGTAGGATATCTCGCGTGCCATTTAGGGCTTCCGAGTAGCGTTGTAATTAGTCTATAATCATAAATTGTAAAAGAGTTGGGAAGAAAAGGCGGGCCGAATGATTACAACAGGGTGTTACAAACCGACCCCAGCGGCGACCCTTTGACAAGAAGCCGACAATTGAAAACGGTTGAAAAATGAAACAACATAAATTTAAAATGAAACAAGATAGTAAAGGGATTTGATTTCACACGATCATGAGATCTGCCTTTGAATTGCAATGCACTAAAAAAAATCGAAAATATAGTTTTTCAATTTTTTTCATGCAATTCATATTTTTTCGAAAGCTCTAATCGAGCTGATTCCAACGGTGTTCAATTTAGCTCATTTGGTCCATGGAGAGCTGAGAAAATGCCAGGCTCGATTCAGGCTCGAAAGGGATTCGATGGCTCGATCGTAAAGTGGTCGTAAAAGGGGAGAGAGTCGATGGCTCGAAAGCTCGATCCAGGCTCGATAATAAGAGTCTCTAAGAGGGCTCGATGATTTGTTTTCACCACCCTAATATGCACGTGCCCTACGCAGGGTGCATACACACCTTCTGCGATTTAGTAAAACGCACCATGTTACGTAGTGCGGTGGGTGGTGCACAGAGTGCAGTTACGGTTTCTGCAGTTTACAGACGGGGTTTAGGATAGGGTTGGCTTCAGCGCGGAGCGAAGCGACGCGCTGAAGCAATTTAGGTTTGACTACAGTGCGAGCTTTGCCAGCCCTGTCGTAATTTAGGTTTTGATCTTTAGGCTTATGCTTAGGCTTAGAGATCAATGGTCAAAGTTCATAGTACAAATATCAAATGCTGATAGAGCTCATCAAGAGGGTTCATATGGTTAAGGTCTTAGCTTTCTAGGATGAGTTTAAAGCGAGTTATGGCGGTTTGAAGAAAATGAGCAAAGTTCAAAGATCATATATCAAATTATGAAAGCGCTCGTCGAGATGGTTCATATGGCCAAGATCTCAGGTTTCTAGGATGATTTTGAAGCGAGTTGTGGCGATTTTTTGAAAAGTGTGACAGACAGACAAACGGAAGAACAGACATACAGACAGACGCTAAGATATTATAGTCAATAGGAATAATGGTGTTAGGAGTAGGAGTTTCCCCTCATCCCGTTTTTTTAAAGTTCTGTTACAACAGAAATAAATGAATGGAGGAATAAATATTTTCCTGTGTAACGATTAAATTTGACGCTCACTTGATAGGTTTCTCGAATTGAGAGGCGAAATTCTTCTTAGATCCTAAATAATCGGGACGCACGAAATTAACCTGAGAATGCATCATTTAATCCTAATTAACCTAATTTTTTTCTTTTCCGTACTTCACACTCCGAGTTCTTCCCTGGTCTTTTCCTCACCTAACGCTTTCCCACCCTAATGTTCTGTTTGATTTGAAGGTGGGCGTGGCCCTCTCCTTTCACTCTCATCTTTCGCTAACTAGAATAGCAAAGAAAATAGTGACTTTTTGAGAGGACGCGAATACTTCTTCGCTCTGATGGACCCAGTGGTTAAAAGAGCCTTCCACTTCTTCGCTCTGATGGACCCAGTGGTTAAAAGAGCCTTCCACCTCTTCGCTCTGATGGGTCCAGTGGTTAAAAGCCTTCCACTTCTTCGCTCTGATGGGCCCAGTGGTTAAAAGAGCCTTCCATCTAGCACATTTTATTCTCTTACAAACAGACCTTTTCGAAAAGCGAACTACCGTATTTCAACACCATTTCGGAAATGTAGTATAGTACTGACCATGCAGTAGTACTCCATCAGATTGTTCTGCAGTGGATAACCAGTCAGAATAATACGACGTCTGAAATTCCATTTGGAGAAGGCATTCCCTTCTACTCACTTAGTCCTAATAGCAGAGAGTGTGATCGATATGTCAGCTGTCACGTTCTTAATCATATGTCCTTCATCACAGACCACCAAATCTGGGCCTGGATCTATCAATGCAGCCGAAATTACTGCAAATATCACATTATGAGTAGTCAGAAACGACGATCTATTAATAAAAGGTAGATGGTTGAATGGAAGATGGAACTTACTATCATTAGCTTCTTTAGTGAGTCGTCCACCTGGCGTCATGGCATCTCCCATCTTCTTCCCTTCCACTTTCTCTTCCTTCTCTTCATCAACTCTCTTCCCGCCTACGAATTCGATTCGAGGACGAGACTAAAGCGAAATCGGTTCTACATTCATTATACAATTCACATTTTCACTCGTGAAAAGTTAGATAAAATAGCTTGTTTATCATAATAGATACGACGAAGGGCATATAGATTTCATGCCAGAACTACAGTACCGGACAAAAGTATGGCCCTAAAATTGAAATCCTCATAGCTTTCTTTTAAGATGAGATATCGACTCATGGTTTGGAGTGATCAATAGGTAAAGCACACGAGAATAAACCACTGCGGATTATGTGGATATATCTACAGAGATTATTATTCTGCCTGATATCTTCGACGGAAGTTTTTACAATTTAAACTGTAGGGTACACCGATTTTTTCTGGACCGTCCCACTTCATGTGGAGGTATTGCATCCACTGACGCCTGAAATCCATCACTGAACTCGTTGGCCGCATTTCGCAACTTCCGGGAAAATCGATTTTTCGACAACCCTACTTTCGCGATAAATGACCATATCTTTGGTCTCAGATGAGCTACAGTCTCCAAATTTGGCAGGTAATGTACACTAGTGTTGAGTAAGTATTATGCCAAATTGTAGCACGATTAACCGCTTTGTTCAAAATTTCGAAAATATTTGATCGTCATTTTCGTCGGATAGCGGATTTTACGATGCGTGAAGGAAATATTTTGATCTTATGCGCAGAAGTAGGAAAACTATCCGAGATGAAGTGAGTGAAGTAGTGGAGTCGGATCTTTCAGGTGACTGATATTATAGTTTCTTTTCGGAGGGCTTTGAGTGCTGAAAAGTCTGATGATTCAAACTATTTTATATTTATGCTATTTCGTACGAAATAACGTGAGATAACATTTAAAATAGAACAGGAAAATTCATGACGATGAGAATCAATAGTTAATGACTGGATTAAAGGGTCATGAAGTCAGGAGGATCTACTCAGGGGAACTGGTTTCATTCTCGGTATTTACTAAAAGCCTTGCCGCTCTTGGAAAGAAGCTATTGTGTCTGTAGTTATGATTCGAACCAGGGTTGTTGAAGTTCATGCCGTTTCGCGTGTGGTAAATTTTGAAATAATGTTGTTTTCGGTTGGATATACTATATTTGCCTCGGATGAGATTTGTGGCTACTCTAACATCAATCGTTATTCTACGCTTCTCTAAGGACTCAATGCCTAGTTTCTTATTGCGGTCGAAAGCGGTAGGCATATTTTCCCAAGTATGATCAAAACAGCGCATAAACAAACGACGTGTGAAGTAGTTTTGTACCTTTTCGAGTTCCTTTTTATCCTTGTTTTGGTAAGGGTTGAAGACGGAGGAAGCGCTTTCTAAAATCGGTCTGATGTACATTTCGTACGTTTTGAGGAGTACTTCTATATTTTTGGTTCATAAAGCTCTTAGGATAGTGTGACAGGTAGTTTTGGCCTTAATGGATATGGTAGTGCAATTTTTTTCGTAGCTAAGATAGAAATTCAAGGTCGAATCGTTCTGGGTAAGTCATAATAGGTAATATCTCGGCCAGTCAAACATATTGGCAAGTTTCGGTGTGAATTCGAAAAGGTTAAATTTCGTCTCACTCACCATTTTAACACACTCAAAACCATACGTATCACCTCCGAAAAGCAACTATATTATCCGTCAACTGCAAGATCCGATCCCACCACTTCACTCACTTTATCTCAGATAGTTTTCCTACTTATGCGCATAAGATCAAAATATTACCTTCACGCATCGTAAAATCCGCAAACCAACAAAAATGACGATCAAAATTTTTCGAAATTTTGAACAAAGCGGTTAATCGTGCTACAATTTGGCAAAATACTTACTCAACACTAGCGTACGTCACCTGCCAAATTTGGAAGCTGTAGATCATCTGATACCAAAGATATGGTCATTTATCGCGAAAATAGGGTTGTCGAAAAATCGATTTTCCAGGAAGTTGCGAAATGCGGTCAACGAGGTCAGTGATGGATTTCAGGCGTCAGTGGATGCACTCAGTGGTGGAAAAGTAGGTAAAACGCGACCTAACATGCCCAGATTTTTGGGGTTGGAGTGGGAAACATGCCCATACCAGGCCGACTCGAAAGAGCAGTGCAAGCGAGAGGGAAAGAGTATGGACTTGGTAAAGAAAAAGTATACGATGGAATGGGAAAATAAACCACTCGAGAGTGCACGCTATGGCACACCACGAATATTTAACTTGATTTTATTGCACAGGTAATCCTTTGGGCATGTTTTATGAAGCTCCCCATTAATATTTTTAAAATCGCAAGACAGGAAAATGAAGCCTGAACATTCCGGATTGTGATATAACTAATAAAGTAAATTATAAACATGACCTTTACCTTTAAAAACATGACCTTAAAAGGTGAAGTCACAAGTACGTCGTGCACACGTCGTGTTTTTTGCAATAATTGATGATGTGATTGAATGAGTGGATAAAAATTGCTCAAAAGATGTTTTTAATGTATTTTTGAACACGCTTTTTCTAAAGAATACAATAACACAAGTGAGAGTAAAAGATGTGCTCTCTACCTCAATGCGTGTAACTAGCGGCGTCCCACAGGGCTCAGTCCTAGGCCCCTTGCTCTTCCTTATTTACACCTCAGAAATCCCTACTTTAGTACAAAATCATGGAGTCGTTGCAAGAATGTATGCCGATGACATAAAAATATATCGGTCCTTTCGGAAGGGAAATTCACCCGCCCCTCTACAAGCTGCGATTGACACTATTGTAAATTGGTCTGAAGTGTGGCAACTCCCTCTTGCTGCGCATAAGTGTAACTCATTGCACTTAGGCAGAGCAAATAGGAAGCGAACATATACTATAGGAACCATAACTCTGGAACAAAAAGAAAAAGTGAAAGACCTCGGCTTTGTTGTCCAGAAAAATCTCTCCTTTTCCGATCATTGCTCTACAATATCCATCAAAGAAAAAACTACTTGTCACACTATCCTCAGAGCCTTACGAACCAAAAATATAGAAGTACTCGTCAAAACGTACTCAATGTACATTAGACCGATTTTAGAAAGCGCTTCATCCGTATTCAGCCCTTACCAAAACAAGGATAAAAAGGAACTCGAAAAGGTACAAAACTATTTCACACGACGTTTATTTATGCGCTGTTTTGATCATACTTGGGAAAACATGCCCACCGCTTTCGATCGCAATAAAAAACTAGGCATTGAGTCCCTAGAGAAACGTAGAATAGCGATTGATAAGAGAGTAGCCAAAAATCTCATTCGAGGCGAATATAGTATTTCCAACCGAAAACCACATTATTTCAAAATTTACTACACTCGAAACGGAATGAACTTCAATAATCCTGGATCGAACCACAACTACAGACACAATAGCTTCTTTCCAAGAGCGGCAAGGCTTTTAGTATATTCCGAGAATCAAACCAGTTCCCCTGAGTAGATCCCCCTGGCCCTATCGTCCCATTCACTCGTCATTTTAATCGTATTTAACACAGATCTCCTGTAAGATCGCAGGAACCAATACGACAGAAAAAAAAATTTTGTTCGGGGATTTCGGTGAAGATGTTGAGACTAGGTAGCGTGAGGCCGAGGACAACGCCAATCCGCTTCGTTTGTCGAAATTTGCATGTTTACGGGCAGTAGTGACCTACTGCTTAACATGGCCCTATATCGGTCAATTTTTGGCCTACAGCGAGCGAATTTTTTTCCAATCTGTGCGTAATGAAATTGTCTACACGCTGGTTAGCTTACAACACGATGAAAAGCTTCATCTTCCTACAGTAATCATGAAAAAACACTTTAAATTTTAAATTTCACAAAACTTTTCTCTTTACAACACGATTTTTATTGGAGATTCGGATTCCCCATACTCGATGTGAGGTACCTGTATTTTTCATTTGTCTTGGATCCTGCTTCTACATACTGCTACTCAGTAGGAAGAACCCGGACTTGGTTGGTTTTTTGACAAAAATACATTTCGATGTGTCTCTCCCTTCTGAATTATGCAAATCAGCAAAGTAAGACCAGTATTGGAAAGCTAACGAAAAGATCTACAAATATGACTCAGTGGTCCAAGACTTCAAAGTGGACCGTTTTTGAGTTATCACGGGCAAAGCAAAGTTTCGGCTTGTGATCATTCCACTCATCGGTTCTATCGATAAATGGCAATCAATTCGAATTTACTAAATAACTCAAAAACGGTCCACTTTGAAGTCTTGGACCACTGAGTCATATTTGTAGATCTTTTCGTTAGCTTTCCAATACTGGTCTTACTTTGCTGATTTGCATAATTCGGAAGGGAGAGACACATCGAAATGTATTTTTGTCAAAAAACCAACCAAGTCCGGGTTCTTCCTACTGAGTAGCAGTATGTAGAAGCAGGATCCAAGACAAATGAAAAATACAGGTACCTCAAATCGAGTATGGGGAATCCGAATCTCCAATAAAAATCGTGTTGTAAAGAGAAAAGTTTTGTGAAATTTAAAATTTAAAGTGTTTTTTTCATGATTACTGTAGGAAGATGAAACTTTTCATCGTGTTGTAAGCTAACCAGCGTGTAGACAATTTCATTACGCACAGATTGGAAAAAAATTCGCTCGCTGTAGGCCAAAAATTGACCGATATACGGCCATGTTAAGCAGTATGTCACTACTGCCCGTAAACATGCAAATTTCGACAAACGGAGCGGATTGGCGTTGTCCTCGGCCTCACGTTACCTAGTCTCAACATCTTCACCGAAATCCCCGAAAAAAAAAATTTTTCTGTCACAAAAGGGTCTCATTTTGCTACATTTTTAGCGGAGATCCGTGTTAACGTATGATCCATTTTCATATTTCTCCAAGTTATTTCAGAATGAAATAGCATAAATATATATAACATGGCATAATTTTTTTTAAAACTTTCCAAAAACATGCCCATTTTTTTGCCAAAATGACCCAAACATGCCCAGATTTTACGATTTTCCCTACCTACCTTTTCCACCACTGGATGCACTACCTCCACATGAAGTGGGACGGTCCAGAAAAATTCGGTATACCCTACAGTTTAATTTTTAAAAACTTCCGTCGAAGATAACAGGCAGAATAATAATCTCTGTAGATATATCCACATAATCAGCAGTGGTATATCACGCCTCTCATGAGAGAACCGGGACAGCGAGTTGACATTGAAAATAAAAATATTCCTGTATTTATGCTTATTAGTTAAGGATTGGGTCGTAGAAGATCCTCCAACTCTATCTGGAAGCCATTTGATGTTGCAGCTGCAGCAGAGTGCTGCAAAGTTTTGGCCGGGCGCATTGATTTCTGATAATTATACATAAATATATCGATATTTTTGTTGTGAAATGTGTTTCTATGGTCAAATGGATGATTTTGGAATGAATACTTTATTTTTCACTTCTGCGACCGTTGCTGCAGATGAATTTCACACAGGTTTTTAATTTGCCCTATGAACATAGATTTTTCCCGCATCTTCAAACTCTCCCAGATTGTAGAGCTCGAAATTCTGCACACACCATATTTTTTTGCAGAATTTATCTCGGTGGTCCTGATAGTCTCCCAAATCGATGAATACCTCACAACGGGCTGCACGGTTCACCCACGGTGAAATCGAACACTCAAAGTCGCGGGTTCGAATCCCGGTGGAGGAAAACCCGTTTTTGCCAACATGGTAAAGCATGGAACGACACAACACACGATTAGAACAATGGAAAAAAGTGTGCAAAAACAAAAGTTTCCTCCACCGGGATTCGAACCCGCGACTTTGAGTGTTCGATTTCACCGTGGGTGAACCGTGCAGCCCGTTGTGAGGTATTAATCGATTTGGGAGACTATCAGGACCACCGAGATAAATTCTGCAAAAAATATGGTGTGTGCAGAATTTCGAGCTCTACAATCTGGGAGAGTTTGAAGATGCGGGAAAAATCTATGTTCATAGGGCAAATTAAAAACCTGTGGAAATGCATCTGCAGCAACGGTCGCAGAAGCGAAAAATAAAGTATTCATTCCAAAATCATTCATTTGAACATAGAAACACATTTCACAACAAAAATAAGCATATATTGATGCAGAATTATCAGAAATCAATGCGCATGGCATAAGCGTTGCAGCACCCTGCTGCAGTCGCGAGACATGTAAAAAATATGAAAGTTCAGATTTAGACTAGTGATGCAATGTTGTGAATGGAAATGTAATAAACAAACAACTCGAAAATTTTTATGTCAACTGAAATGGCCGATTTGTCCCGATTCTCTCGTGAGAGGCGTGATATTTTCGTGTACTTTACCTATTGATCACCAAAAACCATGAGTCGATATCTCATCATAAAAGAAAGCTATGAGGATTTAAATTTTAGGGCCATACTTTTGTCCGGTACTGTACGTCGTATGAAAACCAAAAATAAAAATCTTTAGCAGTATTTTCGCAATAGGCTTTCTGTCGGTGGAGGAATCTACTGTGAAAACACTTTGGAAGGGTATATTTTTGATTATCATCCGACAGTGACCATCCGACCTAGTACCTTCATTTTTCTCGTCTATATCATATTCTATAAAAGAAAGAAACTGACCTTCTTCCCCTTCTGCCCCTTAATGTTCTTATTGAGTAGGCGGAACATCTCGTACCCCATCAAGAGCACTCCTCCCTTGTCTGACCATTCCTCTGCAAACTGTCCAATTACAATTATATTTTCAAGCGACTTGCCTATTAAATTGACTCGTTGATCGAACGATTTTATCGAATCTCCGAAAAGGTGAACATCAAATGTACGCAATTTTTCTCCCCTTTCATCGTATCTGAAGCGAAATTTGAACCATCTATGAAATGAGCACGTAGATGTGAACTTACGAGGGAAACCACTTCGCAAACTCGTTGTACCAATTCTGAATAACGTTGATAGGGCAAAGAATGAGTATTTTGTGTGATTTGGTCGCACGGAAGAATATATCACACATAGTGATCACCTGAGAGTGACAGATAGAGAGGGAGGGGCAGGGGGGGGAGGGGGGGGGGGCAGTTACCTGCAGAGTTTTTCCTAGTCCCATAGAGTGAGCGAGAATACATCCAAATCCTCCGTCAGTCTTGTTCTTCTCGTAATCTTCCGATGACACAATCACATTTTCATACCTATAACGCACTGATGAATGGATAATGAGAATGGAAGAGAGAGAAAGGCCAGGGAGTAGTTCTATTTACATGAATATAACTCCATTCAATTGATGAGGTTGAAGTATATGTGTTAGATGAGGAGCGACGAACAGATCTTCTTCATTCACTGAGTGCCCTGGATTCACTAGCAGACCACCTGCGATTCAACTAGATCATTATACTATCTCACTCCATTCCACTCGCCATTTCTTTCTTCATTCGCAATTAGTCTATGTTAGGATATAACTCGCCTTCTCTATTAAGTATTTGATCCTTCTCGGAATGCAAATACTTCTTTCCTTTCAATCTCTTCCTCTCGACTGCTTGAGCATCCTCTTGTTGTTTCCTTTCTGCTGCACTCACATTTCCCCGCCGACGAAAGTCTGGAGATCAATCTTGCCAACTTCAACAAGGAGAACAACTCCATCCATTTACATTCAACATACGTTTCTCTCTCTTTCAAAACAATAGAAAATGTATTGTTTTAAGAGACCCTCCACGAGATAACGTAACAGGTTCACGGATGGTGAAAATATCGATAATTCTTTTACTTTTTTTCTGAAGTCTAGGTTCAGAGTGATGATCAACGGCCGCAATAACTAAGGTATGGGGTCGATTTTGAAAAAGTTCCTGGTACCCCACGATTTTGGGGTCGAAAAATGAAGTTTCTCCAAAACAGATAAGATAAAGATATTCGGGTGTATTTTTACTCGTAGAAACCGAATTTGACAACTAGAGGTCGGGAAAATGCAAAAGAAAGAAGTTATGCTCGAAAAACCGTATTTTTCGATCCAAAATGGCACACAAAGTGCCGTAACTAATTTTTAAAAAAATAAGAATTTGGGTGATTGATATTTTTGGAACCTACAAGCTTTTATGAAGCTTCCATATTTTTTACAGAATATTTAAAAAAATTTACCTTTCGACTTTTTCGAGCTTGAACCTGCCCAACCTGGGTCAAACCACGAGTCATCGAAATTACAAACTCATATATGTGAAGGCTACGGCAACCAAGCTTACATAAAACATCGTTAAATAGTCAAATCAGGTATAATAATCATTATTCAGCATGTGGGAGCTTGAACAGGGTCGAAAATTGAAATTGGAAAAAATCGAACTTGAGAAAATCGATTTTCAAATTTAACTGTAATGGTCTGATAAAAGCTGTGTTCCTAGTGTATTTCGACGCGCTGAATACGAATATCCATTTTACATTTCAAATCGATTCGATAGAAATGAGATAATCTCTAAAAACCGCTTTTTTGGACAAAAATGCTACAAATCGCTAAATCGGAAAGTGCCAAAGGTCACAATTGTTGGGGGAAAAGTTTCGGATATTTACTATTACTATTATGGATGCAACCATACTTCGATTTGCTGCATTTGACGAGGATAACACAAATATAATTATTCAATTTCTTATAGTTGAAGACGCAATTTCGATTTTTTCCAATTTCAATTTTCGACCCTGTTCAAGCTCCCACATGCTGAATAATGATTATTATACCTGATTTGACTATTTAACGATGTTTTATGTAAGCTTGGTTGCCGTAGCCTTCACATATATGAGTTTGTAATTTCGATTACTCGTGGTTTGACCCAGGTTGGGCAGGTTCAAGCTCGAAAAAATCGAAAGGTATATTTTTTTAAATATTCTGTAAAAAATATGGAGGCTTCATAAAAGCTTGTAGGTTCCAAAAATATCAATCACCCAAATTCTTATTTTTTTGAAATTAGTTACGGCACTGTGTTTTGTATCGAAAAATACGGTTTTTCGAGCATAACTTCTTTCTTTTGCATTTTCTCGACCTCTAGTTGTCAAATTCGGTTTCTACGAGTGAAAATACACCCGAATATCTTTATCTTATCTGTTTTGGAGAAACTTCATTTTTCGACCTCAAAATCGTGGGTACCAGGAACTTTTTCAAAATCGACCCCATACCTTAGTTATTGCGGCCGTTGATCATCACTCTGAACCTAGACTTCAGAAAAAAAGTAAGAGAATTATCGATATTTTCACCATCCGTGGACCCCTGAACAATCGTTACGTTCTCCCGTGGAGGGTCTCTTAAATTGTACATCTTAAGAGACCCTCCACGAGAGAGCGTCAGGGCACACGGATGGCCAAAATTTCGAGATAATTCCCATATTTTTTCCTGAACTGGGCGTTCCGAGTGCTGATCATCAGCAGCAATGACTAAGATTTGTTTTCGATTTTGAAAAAGTTTCGGGAATCCCTCACTCTTGGGTCGAAAAAAATATTTTCTCAAAATCATGTGTATTATAGTTTTTCAGGACTCTTTTCATACATAGAAACCGAATTTCGCTATTAAAAAGCTGTAAAGTTTGATTGAAAAGAGTTAGGAAAACCGGAAATTTCGATCTGAAATTGATCATAAAGTGTCATAACTAAGTTGTAAAAATATGATATTGGGTTATTGGTATGTTCAGAATATCTCAGAAAATGATTTCACTATTATGTTTTTTTTAAATGTTGATTGCCATGCAGTGTAACATCACTCATGAGTTATATTAATAAATTATTCCTGAAGAATTCAGAACTTGTGGATGTTTCTGAGAGATTCTGAAAATGCCAATCACCCAATATCATATTTTTTACAACTTATGTTAGTTATGACACTTTGTGAGCAATTTCGGATCGAAATTTCCCGTTTTCGGAACCTAACTCTTTTCAATCGAGCTTTACAGCTTTTTAATAGCGAAATTCGGTTTCTATGCGTGAAAAGAGTCCAGAAAAACTAAATTACAGATGATTTTGAGAAAGTCAATTTCTCCACCCAAAGGTGACTTTTTTTCAAAATCGTAAACAGATCTAATGCCGTGAAAATATCTTGGGTGGAACTTTTAAATTTGAATTCCCGCAATTGCGTATCTCGGCTCCCAGTAGAGCTAGCGACTTGAAAATTGGACTATGGGGTGTAAAACGGTTTTACACCCCACTGGCCAATTTTCAAGTCGCTAGCTCTACTGGGAGCCGAGATACGCAATTGCGGGAATTCAAATTTAAAAGTTCCACCCAAGATATTTTCACGGCATTAGTCATTTCTGCTGGTGATCAGCGCTCGGAAAGCCCACTTCACTTCTGGACAAAAATATGGAAATTATCGAAATTGTGGCCATCCGTGTGCCCTGACGCTCTCTCGTGAAGGGTCTCTCGAACAAATCTGCGTACGCTTAGGCGCCGTTTCTACTTTCATCAGAACAGATAATAAAATAAGAGATAAACCTCCGAAGGAGAAGTTTCTGGGTGGAACGACTCTTCTAGGAGTGCCTCCCCAATTGTCTTCCTCCCCAGAAGATATGTCTATCACTTCGTATTCCTCCTTCTTCGTTGCTGTGGAAGTAGATGGTTTGCACTCATCAGCTTCCTCAAACAATAATCGTTTCTCAATTATCATATGAGTATTGCGTCATCACATGCATCTTAACTGATTGCGTAGTGATGACGCAATCGAATTTCACTTTTTCAAACAAGCGTTATTCGTATATAGATTTTTTCCAGCTTGCCATACTTTCTGACGTTGGAGATTGGACCGAGGCCTATCCAGAATACAAATTTTAAGTTGCTGCTCGGTCGCATAGTTGCTGCAGCCTTGCTGCAAAAACGTGGTCGCAAATTCAGAACTCGGCTTCTAGACTAGCTAGAGACTCGTTTAAAGCATCAAAATGGTCGCCATCACAATTCCCGATGATCCTGAGAATATGAAAACAATCTATCAATATTTGCCCTCAGGGCACAAAACCAGATTTTTCCAAATGTCCAAAAAATGAGCATTCAAAAAAGTGATTTTTTGGTGCCCTGAGGGCAAATACTGATCGATTGTTTTCATATTCTCAGGATCATCGGGAATTGTAATGGCGACCATTTTGATGCTTTAAACGAGTCTCAAGCTAGTCTAGAAGCCGAGTTCTGAATTTGCGACCACGTTTTTGCAGGAAGGCTGCAGCAACTGTGCGACCGAACAGCAACTTCAAATTTTTATTCTGTACAGGCCCCGGTCCAATCTCCAACGTCAGAAAGTATGGCAAGCTGGAAAAAATCTATATAAGAATAACGCCTGTTTGAAAAAGTGAAATTCGATTGCGTTGAAAAAATCAAATCGTCGTACGGATACTTTTCGGCGCTACTGTATATATATATATATATATATATATATATATATATATTTACCAGATCATCAATCTCCACCACATCGAACTGTTGAGGGCGAGAAACATTAATGACATTGGTAATGTGATCATCCTGAACGAAACATGTGTATAAAAATCAACTTGATCACATACTATAACATTAATTAAATAATAATCTCAAGCAAGGATAATTCTAAGAATTTTGGGAGTAATTGAATAAGCCTATCCAAAATGTATAGTAATATAACTAATTAAATTCAATTAAAAGGAATTTTAAGGAATTTGCTTAAACATACAACAAAAGCGCAAGGCTAAATATTTCGTGGATGACTACATCGATAAAAAAATATGAAGAAAATATTGTCGATCTGACCTGACCAACTTTCCTCTTCTCCCTCTCAGCCAACCTCTCTTTCTCTCGTTGGCGTAAGATGGCAGTCTGTTCGTCTACCTTCTCGGACTCCACATCGAATGTGTTCCTGAGCACAAACCGCGGATATTTAAAGCGGAAAACAAAACGAATAATCGATAAACTAGCGACGAATATTGAATGTATTCAATGAACATTCCCTACGATAGGAGCAATTGTCTTCTGTCATCATGATGGATACAAGATTCCTGTCGATACGCCGACAACATAACTACGCAAAAAAAGTTTTGTTCTTAGAATTTCGAAATTGTTAATGTTTATATCACAGGAAAAAAACTTTCTTCATATGCAGAGCTCATCAAGGCTATTCCCGACAATGCAATGACTATGTACAGCGGACAATTGCTCCTGCATCTCCCTTCCCTACATTATCATAAAAAAATACACACCCACATGTGTCCAACATGTATATATGACGCCGTATTTCTAATACTCGGACAAGTGCTGGAACAGCGATTTTTTGAAAACATAGTATCGGGGGTAGTTTTTCATGCTGATGACGATGGTAGACTTCATTTTGCATAATTGATCCAAATTATGATCTACGGAAGTATCAAAAATATTGATATTTTCGGTTTATTTGATTGATTTAGGCAGAAAGTTCCTCTATAATCATGAAAATTGATTTTCTGTGGTACTTTTTCATTCTCTTCACGATGGGATAGAAATCAGAAACCTTCGATAACGTCTTCATCGAGTTCGTGACAAGATCAGTACCTAAACCTCAAAAGTGCTCTGCGACATTTCGAGAGGATGTCAGTCACACTGTCAAAAGGCCATAAAACGATTTTCGTGCAAATCGAAGTCCAGTATTTTTAGTTATGATCAGATGAAATTTAGTGAATTCAATACTCTGGCTACTATGAAGAGTACCACGAGATCTTTGATATGAATTGGATCTTCCTGAGACTCTCTGGAATTACCTTTCCGAGCATAATCTCATCTCCCCTTACCAACATGGTTTCCGGCCGCTGAGATCATGTACATCTGCACTTCTTAACTCATTCTCTCAATGGCACTCTGCACTTAACGATGGCCACTACATTTCTGTTGCATTTATCGATTTCTCTCGCGCCTTTGACTCTATCCCAATCGACTTACTCATTCACTTCTAGGCATTTGTGGTTCCCTCCTGTCCTGGATTCGCTCTTTCTTATTCGGTAGATCACAATCTGTCTCCATCAATGCCTCTTCCTCTCCTTCTTTCCCTGCCCTCTCAGGAGTTCCCCAAGGCTCTGTTTTAGGACCCCTTCTTTTCTCCCTTTACATCAGTGACCTGCCCTCCTTACTTCCTCCTAATGTACACTGTATTCTTTACGCAGATGATGTTAAACTCTGGTCTTACTCTGACCCTGCCTCTCTCCAATCCTCTCTTGAGATTCTATATAAGTGGTCATCTGACTGGGGCCTTACCGTATCCCTCACTAAGACCGAAACAATGCTAATTGGAAGATCACATCCCCCCTCTATCTTCACTCTTAATGGCACTTATCTCCCTACCGTATCCCAGTTCACCGATCTAGGAGTCACATACTCTAATAAACTTGAGTTCAGCGCACACATATCCAGTAAGATCTCAAAGGCCCGTTCTCGTTGCTCATACATCCTGCGATCCTTTGTCTCCAAAAATCCTCAACTGTATTCTCGTCTCTTTGTTACTTACGTCCGCCCTATACTCGAATATTGCTCCGAACTTTGGTCCCCTCAGAGTATAGACTTATCTCGTAGCATCGAGTGTGTTCAGCGCAAGTTCACCAAATCCGTACTTCTTAAATGTGGCATCGCCTGTAAACCTTATCCTGACCGTCTGCGTTATTTTCAATTAGAACCGCTAGAATACCGACGTACTATTATTGACCTAGTGTTTATATATAAAGTGATGCAGATGTTGATATAGGCTGTCCCGAATTCCTATACCTAGTACCCCCTCGACCTAGACGCCCAAATCTTTTTCAATTACGTAAACGCCGTTCCACTTCCACTTTTTACCATTCCTTTCTCACCAATAGAGCAGTTCCCTTGTGGAACTGTATCCCTCATAATATTGTCATCTCTAGAAATAGTGAATTGTTCTCACTTAGAGTAAAATCAATCCATAATATTGCATACTCTCATTACTGCTAATTAGCTCTCTCTTAAACTTATTTATTGCCATTTTCCCCTTTGTCATCAAGTCATGGCATCGTAATATCATGTCCTTATTTCCCGTAGCAATCATTCTATAACTCTGTGCTGTCACACATGATAAAGTATTATTATTATTATTCCTCGCATAATACAGTTTAGTGTAGTGGATGTGGGATGCACCCATCACTCTTTTGCCATGGGTTCGAATCCCACATTTTGCAAACCCATTTTGCTGCATTCTTTACACTTTATTAATCGGATAAAGCTATTCAAAATGTAGCTTAGCACGGCCCGTTAAACAGTGGAAAAAGAGTCCGGTCAGACAACCGCGTTGCGGCCGTGACGCGGACCAGTTCACGAATAAAATATTTTGTTAGGAGTGCAGAAAATACGGTATAATTTGTATGAATTTTAACAAAACATGTGCCGGCTCTGCACCTGGACTTCGCTTGTTTTGGAAGTTTTCGATTTTTAATTTAAAAAATAAATTTATTTTAAATTAATGCAAACCTAACTTTTATAGGCGCTTGCGTTATGCATCCATATATATACTCGATTTAGCGTAAATGTGGCAATCAAACAAGTTCTGTCGCTTTTTAAATTTCTTTTAAAACTATCCAAAACGACATTTTAGACTGTTTTACTAACGTATATCAAATTATTTATATTTTTTCGAACCTAACTTTTATGAGGCATGTATGTAAGAATGTATACATGGTAAATTCACGACCAGACATATTTAATGAAGTGACTTCTGTCGATTTGAAGACAGCGAGTACGAAAGCTAACATAGAGTTTTGTCCATTTTGTTCGCCTAAATGACGTATATGTATACCTTTTTTTGAAATATTAATATTCGTTGTGCTTCAGCGGAATAGATTATATAAACAAATAATATTTTTTAAACCAAAAATTGAACACTCACCCAATATTAATCCTAGGATTATTATTATTTCGCTACAGCGAACTCCACGCGCATTTCTTACGCGTTGCGGCTCTGACCCCGGAGGTTTTAACGGGCCGTGCTTAGAGGGAATATTAAACTATTTCAATATTGTTTACGAAAATCAACTCAAATATTTTCATTTTTTTTCAAAATACTAAAATTTAGAATTATGAAAGGGCATATTGGCTGATGAAGAATTAAATACATGATGTGAACGATGACTGATCGCTGCACGAAAAGTGCAAAATGTGTTTGCAAAATGTGGGATTCGAACCCACGGCAAAGGAGTGATGGGTGCATCCCACATCCACTACACTAAACTGTGCGAGGAAGATCCAATTCATATCAAAGATCTCGTGGTACTCTTCATAGTAGCCAGAGTATTGAATTCACTAAATTTCATCTGATCATAACTAAAAATACTGGACTTCGATTTGCACGAAAATCGTTTTATGGCCTTTTGACAGTGTGACTGACATCCTCTCGAAATGTCCCAGAGCACTTTTGAGGTTTAGGTACTGATTTTGTCACGAACTCGATGAAGACGTTATCGAAGGTTTCTGATTTCTATCCCATCGTGAAGAGAATGAAAAAGTACCACAGAAAATCAATTTTCATGATTATAGAGGAACTTTCTGCCTAAATCGATCAAATAAACCAAAAATATCGATATTTTTGATACCTCCGTAGATCATAATTTGGGGCCAATTATGCAAAATGAAGTCTACCATCGTCATCAGCATGAAAAACTACCCCCGATACTAGGTTTTCAAAAAATCGCTGTTCCAGACTCCTCTCGAATTGTCCGGTCCTTACGAATACGGCGTCATATCCTTACGAATACGGCGAATACGGCGGACCGTTCGCGATATATTCAACAATCACATTGCACAGCCCAAAACATCAAACCCATGAAAACATTTTCCCTTGGGCAGTTTTCGATTCTGAACAACGTGGTCTACTTCATTTTGCATGTATCGTTCATTTTGGGCCGGGGTGGTGCCATGTCACTTCCGGCAAAAACTGGTTTTTCGTTCTTTTCCGGGCCCGACGGAAAGCTGGAAACATGAAATCTCGCATCCCCGAGCAGAATTTCAATGCGCATCGAACCATATATTTCATTAGAAATGAGTATCACTGGTTCTCGAGTTATGACGACTTTTTGACTCGTTGAAATGTGAGAGTGGTGAAGTAGCTCACGCGATTCGCCTTTTCTCGCCGATTCGAATGGTATATACTTGTATAGGGTTCCGTCATACCCCACGAGAATCGTGGCTCATTTTTTTTGCTTTTCGCGAGCTTTTCACTGTGCAATCGGGAAATGGGAGGGAAGAAAATGATAGGGAGAATCATTTCCCTCCCGCTCATTGCTCCTCGATCGCTCGATTGCACAGTGAAAAGCTCGCAAAATGCAAAAAATGAGCCAAGGTTCTCGTGGGGTATGACGGAACCCTATACAAGTATATACCATTCGAATCAGCGAGAAAAGGCGGATCGCGTGAGCTAGGTCACCACTCGCACGCTTCAATGAGTCAAAAAGTCGTCATAACTCGAGAACCAGCGAGTCATTTCTAATGAAATATATGGTTCGATGCGCATTGAAATTCTGCTCGGGTCTGCGAGATTTCATGTTTCCAGCGTTCCATCGGGCCCGGAAAAGAACGAAAAAAAGTTTTTTTCCGGAAGTGACGTGGCACACCCCCACCCAAAATGAACGATTCATGCAAAATGAAGTAGACCACGCTGTTCAGCATCGAAAACTACTCCTATCTATCTAATCTATTATGATGGTCAAAACATCAACTGACTTCACGTGTTTCCTTTTTCGGCTTTTAGTCGTTGGGAGTGAAAACTTAAGCAGTTGCTCTCCACCATCAGATGAACTTCCTGGACGACTATCCCCTTTCCAGGAATGCCCACTTCAAATTAGAATTTTATCAAATTAGGATTGTTTGCCAATAAGAAACAATCTTTTATCTGAATGCTAACCTCTCGTTACTTGCGGGACGACTAGATGAGCTAGAATGAGAAGACTCTACACTATCGACAACCTGCAATTATATATTTAGTCTGCACGATATATCAAACTAACAACGAAAGACTTTTTCACCTGTATTCCATCGTCATCCATTGAACACAAAGAGTTTAAGGAAAGGCTTGTCTCATCAAACTCGGAAGACCCGTTTAATTGAGATGAACCCGTTGTGAGATTAATTTTCATACGAATAGGCTCATGAGGCCCATTCATTGCTGCAAATTACGTCATCATTTGAAACTATTAAGTAAAAAGAGAGGATAATTATAGCTCCAAAGACCAGCCGTGAAGTTGACAACGATAGTAGGATGCATATCACAATAGCTTAAAATGTAACTACAACAATAATGCGCAATCTCACGCTGTCAACCTCTGGTTTGAAAAATTAAAAAATTATTACTTCGTTCCATGGATACTGCGGAAGCCTACTTCTGGATACAACACGGTATGATAGAACCATGGCACTACCGTAATCAACAATCACCGTAGTTCTGCTATATCGATTTGGAAAACATAAAAAAAATAACTCTTCATAAATTTCGTTTGTAAAATTTTAAAAAAATATCTATCAAAATAGCTTCATGCCCTCTTGACTATCCGATTGGACTATCTATCTATGTCGCCAAATTGGGACGGGTAGAACCAGTTCGTCCATTTGTGAGATAGTGTGTACGGCAATCACAGTCGCTACTTGTTCGCATGTCATCGAACGAGGACCCTTCCGAATCTCTCTCTCAAGCAGAACAACATCTCATTTCTCATCCTACTCGTCCCCCTATCACTTACACTCATAAAAAGTTACAGGTAACCAATTATATTCAATTCAAAGAAATATGTACATAACAATTCTAGGCTTAAAGTTACCCAACACCCTTAAAGGAGGAGTAAATGCAAACGCGCGCCCGGTTGGAATATGTTTCACCTAGGGACGCGCTCTCTTCAAGCCGCGTGCTATCTCGCCCTCTTCCCTGACAGACCTTGTTCGATTATTACGCAACCGCCGTCATATGCACTGCCTAGAGCTCCACAACGATAAGAAGCTCCGAAATTTTCACATTGATATCTCCATTCCGAACGGAGTTATCGCTAGTTGGCTGGGAGCCAGATCAGGGAAAGCTCACAAGGAGGTGCATACCCTTGGGATGAAATTGGGGTATGAGCTATATACCATTGAAAAGAGCGTAAAAAATAGTACAATTCGAATTCTAATACTCTGCTAAAGTTCATTGTAGCGACCGGGAGAGATCGATAATCGCGATCGATGCTTTTCATGCATGGATAGTATACGCGTTTCACTTTCGCACCATGGTCCGGTGTTGTAGTGGCTAACGCATCCGGCTTGACATAACTCTTTTAGAAATTGCTGGTTCGAACCTCATCAACGTCAATGCTTTTGCCGTATTTTTATATTCGTATTTCCATTGATCTTATGACTTTTGCATTTTATTATTAGTACAAGAAACTAATTTTATCAGGACAACCATGTCCTCCTTCATGAATTGCCAGTGAATATCGGAGAAAGGGACTCCCGCCCTGAAAGGGACCTTGAAGATCATCTCACAAATCCACTGGCAGTTCAGTGCCCCAATCTACCGGGAGTACCTGAAATATGCATGGTTCAAAGGAGGATTCATCACTGACCACCCGCAACCATTCAAGACACCCCCCGAGTTCATGTTCGGTCCAACAAGTGAAGATCGTTGCTATGAATGCAAGAAAGATGGCTTCATCATGTGCTCCCATTGTTGCAAATCTTATTGCTATGTATGTTTCTTTGTTTCTGTTCATCGATGCTAGCATGCGAATTGGTTGAATTGATAAAATTAGTTTCTTTGAAGCTGTACTAATAATAAAATGCAAAAGTGGAAATACGAATATATAAATACGGCAAAAGCATTGACGTTGATGAGGTTCGAACAGCAATTTCTGAAATAGAGTTGGGTCAAGCCGGATGCGTTAGCCACTACACCACCGGACCAAGGTGCAAGGGCAAGTGAGAGGCGTATACTATCCATGCATGAAAAGCATCGCGTTTATCGATCTCCTAGTCGCTACAATGAACTTTAGCAGAGTAGAATTCGAATCGTACTAATTTTTTACGCTCTTTTCAATGGTATATGAGTGACTATCTGAGAGAACTGAGCAGAGGCCGTACAGTGGAAAATAAAGTTCTGATTTTAAGGTGTCCCTAGGGGTAACTTTTCATGTAGAGTTCGAAAATCGGCCTTAGAAAGCCGTATCTCTCATCCCTCATTTCGTGTGATGCGCTGGATTTGGGCGGTCATTTTTTGAAAGTCGAGAACGATGCTTCCAAACTCCACAAACATATACTAATTCTGAAATATCTTGACGAAATAAGTGTTTTTGACGTTGGAGGTGAAAATCTAACCATCTTTCGAAAAATTTTTTTACCAATTTGTTATGTCAAAACGGTCGTCCTGAAAAATTTTTCGGGGGATCTAGTTTTTTAACTAAGTGCATTAGATTCTAAGCTAAAAGTTACCCCTAGGGCCATTTTTTCGTCAAAAAATCCGTCGTGCAATGAGATATGCTGAATCGCGGAAAAGGTCAGGTTGTCATTTTTACCCAAATGTCTGTGTTTTTCAGCCGTTCCATTGTGAATTCTATTCAACTGTGATCAGTTTATAACAACACTCGGATAGGGCAAACATAAAATACATAAACTGTTGACATTAGTTCTATTTAAAAAAAATCGATTCTCTTCACCTCGATTAGACCCATGTTTAGGTGCATCCTGAATGCCATATCTAAAATGGTGAGAACGATTTCATAATCGCGTTATTAGATTCTGGAAAATCTGTTCGACTTCTTGCTTGATACACTCGAGTATTGGTCAAAGAATGTATTCAATTCTTGGGGTCTCCGAGCCATCATCCGGAGTGGCTCAGCAGGTAGTGCGACCGCTATCTTTGTAGTAAGTCAGGGGTTCAACCCCTGACAGCTGGGTCTCCTTTTGCTCATTTTTACACCTTTCTCTGAATTCTCCAGATGTTCGATTCCTCGATTATCACGTTTTTATCACACAACTTTGACGTAACTGGTTCATTTTGCGACTCATTCAATAACAACTCGGAATTAACCTATTGACGATGAAGATGCAGCTGTTAAACTTATGTAAAAACGTGCTAATCGAGAAATCGACCCACTGGAGAATTCAGAGATAGGTGTCAAAATGAGCAAAAGGTCACCCAGCTGTCGACTTACTGCAAAAACAGCGATCGCATTACCTGCTGAGCCACTCGGGATGACGGATGGGGATCCCAAGAATTGAATACATTCCTTGACCAATACTCGAGTGTATCAAGCAAGAAGTCGAACAGAATTTCGAGAATCTAATAACGCGATTATGAAATCGTTCTCACCCTGTTAGATATGGCATTCAGCATATCATTCGATTCGTCTCATCGAGCAGAATCGATTGAGCCAATAAAATTCATTGCTACTAAAAAATTACAAAAATCAATAATTTTAATCGATATGTGAAAATATTAACAATTGTATCGATGGCTAATTTTGCACAGGCGTATTCTCCATGAAATTTGACGCAGATTAGCTTTTTAGCACGGGCAATCAGACCCCCTGTGGGCTGAGCATTGTGACTCCAAAGTCGGCAGTTTTCGATATCCGTCAACTTTGACGGCGTCTCACATCGTCGACGATGGAGATATGGAACAAAACTTTTCTGTTGAGGGACCATATGGGCAATTCAAAATTTTCCATATCCCAAATGTAAATGTACCAGGGTTTATTCGAACCTTACGCGACACGCGTGATATGGCGCAGTTACGAGATTATAGTGAATTACTATTTTTGGAAACGATGTCGTCTGGAGCAAATAAATAAATAAAAAATATGCACATTAGCGTACTCGAGAATCCCAAGTCGAACAAACAGAAAATTGTCTTTCCGGATTTGCGCTATTCTTAGGAAAACGGAGAAATAATTCATATTTTATACATTGTCCGTCTCGAAGGCATTTCCATCGCAATTCCTCTGATTTGGCAGGACGATGGTTCGATTTACCGTGTGTGTATGGATAGTCTCCACTTGGTGTATGCCATTCCTCTCTTCATAATCATCAAATGCACACTATATCTCATTCTACTCATTCGACTCATTCCTGGAAGTTCATCGCTATTGATTGCATGTGATCTTTTCTCCTTCCTCTCCCCCTAATTCTCCATAATCAGTTTCGATCTTCGCCTGGATTCTTGCTGCTATAACTGGTCTCATTCTGGCCGCAGGACTCTCTTTAGAGAAATACCTCCTTCTCATCCCCTCACTTTTCCTCTCGTTTCTGGTTCCATCTTGGTCCTTCCTCATTCATTCCCTAATCAACATTTAGACCGTATTCCTGTTGTCTCTTCACACTTTCGTCAAATTTCTCCAACTGACGAGCTTACGAGAGGAATTGACGAGAGTTCATATCATGGGGAGTGTCTTGCAGGTGCGAAATGGGGGGAGGGGGGGGAGGGGGGGGGGAGGGGGGGGAGCAGATATAAGGGGGGTGCGTTCGAAGTTTTAGCAAGTCAGAACTGGTTTATGAAAAAGAAAAAGTTTTTTTTTGTTTAATTTTTTTGGAAATGGTTGAACTCGGTTCATCCAGTACATTTACTGTTACAAAGGAGGGGAGCAGACACCCGAGGATGGGAGATCTCATCATTCCCATATCAGTTTCTTTTTCTTCTCTTCGAGATGTACTATCTGTATGCAGTCTGGAAGTCATTCGTATATGTCTGTGATGTGCGAATGAATAAGGATATTCACGACAGGAGGAGAGAATCCAAAGCGATCAAGGGGAGAGGTATCATATTATTCTATTTTTTGTACTTAACGGATATTATTGATCATATGTCTATTTTAAGTGTCGGAGAATGAACTAAAGGATACCGTCATTTATGCGATGGACGACGACATTTCGCATGCCAGTTTAGAAGATTTTAGAATGGAGAAATATGGAACGAAGAAGAATAGAATAGACCTCGTTTAGATTCATCGTAGTCTCGCGAAAAGATCATTGTCCGATACGAACTTCTCCATATCGTTGAGAAATGTGCATGTGAAATAAGAAGTGGTGCTTTTCTCCTTTCCTTCTCACCGAACAATGATCTCTGTCTGAGTGTCTGCATTTATTTATGCGCAACTGATAAAGATCTTACTCGCCCTTCTCTAGTTCGTGAGTGGATAATACGAAGGTCTGGGGAACGGCCTTCGTTCCTCCCTTTCTCTCTAATCCATCTATCGTTTCCTCTTGATCAGATGACAGTACCTGCTCCATCTCAGAGGAGGTTACAGTATGCGTGAGTCTTCCTATTCACATTATGTGAATCACATCTTCATGCAGAAGAAAATAAATGGGAGGCGATGCGTCGGCATACGTATCACTATTAGGTTGTTGCATAAAGAAGGAGTGTCAGCAAAGTTAAATTTTTGACGCTGTCATAATCATGACCTAGACAATCATCCAACGATCATAGCGCGAGCTAAGAGGACAGGGGAAAGGTCAATCGCATAGCTCAGTGGTAAAGCAGTCGCCGAGTAATCGGAAGGTTGCGGGTTCGAATCCCATCATTTTTTGAAAAATCTTCTAGATATTTGAATTCCCGCACGTCCCTTCCCTTCAAGCCCTCCTTGGCATTCTGCCAACTAATGATAACTCGGTTCAAAATAGAGATACGCATTTGAAATTTTCAGAATCTCTTATGGTTGTACAAAGGTAGGTCATGGTCATGCCAACGTCAAAATTTCAACTTTGCTGACAGTCCTTCTATAAGTTTTTTCCAATTTTTACTTTTAAATGTTTCGCATATGCTGGTCTTTGGTTCTAATTGATTATCATTTTGATCGTTACATATTATTAGTGCATGTATGCTCTCTTTAGCGCACTTTAGTCCAGACCTCTTGAGAGCGCCTAGTGGTCATAGTGTTAAGTCAAAGTAGCAAAGTAGCAAAGTAGCAGCTACGAATGTAGCTGCGACTTTCTCAGGTTAGATCTTTAAAGTGAGTCGTGATTGGGCAAAATAATAAACACTATCGTGACGAGTGATGAAGGTACATCACAATAATACGTGCGATTCGGATTTGGCACAGAAGACATCTTCTAATAAGGTGCACATTTTCTGAGTGGTGTTCAGTTCGCTATGACCAAAATGTGTTTCGTTTACTGCGCATCCGCACACATTGGCATATCGAAACCAAACCTATCTCATCATAAAGCTTCCTACATGAGGGGGTTATATTTGCTTTATGTTGGGCTTTCATAATTAAAATCACAAGCTGCAGTCTTCAACACTTATATGATGAAATTTACACATCGAAATCAGTATATTTCAAAGCTTCCTGATTAGATGATAGATGGACATTTTTGTGTTTATCAGCATCAGCAACCCTCGAACTATCCCTCAATAGCTTCGCATAGTCATGGGATTCCTGAGAAATCCGAAATGGTACTCCAAAAATAACCACTAAAAGTCAAAATTTTGATCGGTAAGGTCAATATTCGGATTTTTCGATAAATCTCATTTTCGAAAAGGGGTGACGCGAGGTCTCAAAATTCACGAATGGTAAAGTTACCCCATAAAGTAAGATTAAAGCGCCCATATACAACAGCCAGTCACTATAACACGAACGGCATGAAAAGTACCATCTCAAGTGTGATTTCTTTTCTACGCGGTTCATTTGCTATTTTCTAATCCTGGAATTGAGTAAGCTAGCACCGCTTTCAACCACATTTTTGAAAGAGCATTCTAGGGGCTTCTCATCAATGTATGTGAAGATATCCAGTCTATTTCCCCTGCAAAGAAACAGCGAGCCCAACTCTTTTAATTTAAAAAAAAAATTCGATCGTTGTTAACGATCGACTTCTTCAATGATTTAAAAGCACGGCACAATTCGAACATATGATTATAAGTATGAGCTATACCCCTATATTATCCTACGGATTTGTACTGATCGGATTTGAAGTACGCTTTTTAGAAGACTTTGAATTGCGCCTCTGAAATTTGAAAAAACTTATGCAACAACCTAATACATAACCGTTCCGATAGTTGGACCAGTCTTTATTTCATCTTCCTCTTACCAGTTCATTCAATAATCCACCGACTCAATCATGTGATACGGATCGATTAGCTGGTCGAATTTCCATGTCGATCTATAGGAAATCGGTTCTGACCAGTTTTGGGCACCTTGAGGCATGCCTGACCATCCCCCAAAGTCATATTTTGCATAATTACCTCATTTTCGAGCTCGCAGCACCGGGTCGGTGATCGGCACTTCCTTCTTTCACGGCGATTATCTCGTTTCCCGAGTAAGATAAGCGGTATTTGTTCTCTGAATGACCCCCACTAATTTTTCGAGCTCTATCGATCTGTAGAAACCGTTTCTCCTGAATGTAAATTTTAACCATGCTACGATCACAGCCAAATTTCTCGAAAATGTAGGAAAAGGAGCAGCAAATTTCTTTTTTCTCGAAAATGTAGGGAAAAAAAAGAGAGACATCATTTAAGGTTCTAACTGCTCTATAGATCTACCCCTTCTACTCCTTCCTTTCTCCTCACAGGAGGGGAATCATTGGTGTAAGTATTCATTAGGGTTGGCTATTCAATGTTTGCGATATCGCAATATGCGTCCTTTCCATTGTATATCTGATGGACTGGAGGGGGTGGCATTGCGACATATCAAAGCGAAAGCGATATCGCATTCCTCCCCTTCCTCCTCCGGACTGAGATCACGTGGAAAAGAAGACGAGAATAGGGATGGACAGTAATGGAATCCAAGGTGTGCTCATCACAATATCACGCCTTTCACGAGAAAATCGAGCTAGAATCGCAATTTTTGGGAACGGAAGGAAAATCGGAAAATCGGTTCTGACCAGTTTTGGGCACTTTGAAGCATGCATGACCATCCTCCAAAGTCATGTTTTGCAAATCTCATTTTCAATCTCGCAGCACCGGATCGGCGATCGGCACTTCCACCTTTCACGGCGAGTATCGATACGGGTCACGGCATGATTTTTCCCGACACTCTGTTAAGAGGGGATGTTCCCGCGGGGAACATTTTGGGGCGGAGTCTTCCATTGATCCCTCGATAAAACCAGTAAAAACACATTTCCTTTTTATCATTTTTCATTCTTTTAAAGATCTTAAATTTAGCGATCACTTGTGTTTACAATAGCAAAACAATTAAAGACTCACTCCTTCGTCTTCAATAGGCTATTTTTTAATAGTTTCACATATCACACGTTCCTCACGATTAAAATTAAATGTATCAATCAAAAACGCAAAATAATAATCGTTTAGTGAAAATAGTATAAGAATATCATATAAAAGAATTTAACAAATAAAAAAATAATATTAATGAAACAAATCAATGAATAGAGAAAAATCAATAACTATCGTAATCAGTGATCGAAAACCGTATAGCTAACTAATCATTTTGAACGACATACCGAAATCAGGTACTTACAAGCGAAATCGTACAGAAATCAGGCAATTTCAAGCAGAAAACTACAGTACTCAGGGAATGACTTGTACGGCGTATCCGGAAAATAGTCGTGTGAATTTTCCGGCCCCGGGGACATGTTTTAAAAAGTCGTCGGGAAAAATCATGCCGTGACGGGTGTCTTTTCCCGTGCGGGCAGATGCGGGTCGAGCATTTTCTCAGAACTAAATTTGCGAAATCGAATGTGCTCTACACCGTTGAAATCAGCTCGACGAGAGCTATCGAAATCCTGTCAATTCGAACAAAAATGGTCAAGTCGAAAATTCACAAAAGATACTTTGAGAATAGAAAGCGTAGCACGGCCCCCGGAGCATCGACAAGGAAAGGAAAAACGTCCGGGAGCATTCTCGAGCTGTATCGTAGTCTTGCTTGATATTCAGGGTTGCAAACTGATTTTACAGTTGCGATAGTGACAATTCAGGGAATATCGCTACGAGAGCCATGAATTTTGCAGCTCGGATAGTGATAAATCAGGCAATCTGACTGTATCTTTTAAAAATTCCCACAATTTTTCCTTGATGCCTGCGGACGTTTCATTTTTCCTTATGCCGATGCTCCGGGGGCCGTGGCGTAGCAAGTTGGTGTGCCTCAGTGCACAAAGGAATCAGCAGAACGGAACGGAACGTTAAATGTACGGTAGCTGCCTGTCGTGTTGTGCCTGCACGCACAACACAATGCACAGCACGACAGGCAGCTACCGTACATTTAACGTTCCGTTCCGTTCTGTTGATTATGTTGTGCACCGAGGCACACAAACTTCCTACGCTTTCTATTCTCACAGTAAGCGGGAGTATTGAAGAGGGAAAGAGCGCCATAGAAACGAGAGACATCGCTCATAATATAAGTAGCAAGGGCAATGGATATTTTACAAAGACTGTAAATAAATGTTTCCTTTAAATGCACTTATGTAATCGACGATGCTGAAACGATCTAGAAAAAGAAAATATAACAATTATTAAAAATAACAAAAATAGAGCGATTTTTCAAAATTGCAAAAGGAATGTTGAGCTGTGTTGGTAAGTTGGGTCATGCAAGTGATCGATTCAGGTAAATTATGTATACATTTAGTTTTCTAACTTTTTATTGAATTTTATAGCATAAAAACATGCGCATATGCGTTTTAAACAGAATAGATTTGATTTTAATGCTCTTTGCGCAGATAACACAAGACTAATTCATGATTTGCGAACTTTGAGATTAGGTCATTCAAGTGGAAATATCACCATTTCCAACTGCTGTCAAGGCTAGTGTTATACACTGCGTGATAGCTCAGTGAATTTCCGATACGAGACAAGTGATTTTGTTAGGTGGGAAAGTCCATGGTCACGGAGAGGCAAAAATAGCCTCGATTTCAGCTGGTTTTAGTTATTCAAACTAAAATATCACAATTTCCAACGACTTCCAATTCTAGTGTTATGCACCTGGTGAAAGGTAAGGATATGACTGGTATTATAGGATTGGTTTGGTTTGGTGGGAAAGCCCGGGAAGGTGGATATAGGTCATAGAAGTCAGATGAACTTCGATCGTTTCTAAAACATGCCGCAACTTAGCTATATCACTAATACATTTAAAGAGATGCATTCTAGCTGATAGATAAATAGATTCTGTATATCGTGGTATAACTAAAATAATATTTTGATATAAATACAAGCTAAAAATCAATATAAAAATTGCGTCTGCAAATTCATCCGGGAAATAGTATAGAAAAAAGCGGCCAATTTGCATTTTTGCACGCTCGGCACCGTGCAACCCACAATACCTATGCTAAATATAAGATTAGAAAAATATGTCCTACACCATGCCGAGTACACGACTAAACAAGCGGAACGAAAAATTAGAAATTGATTTCCTAATATTTTCCCTGCCGCATATGTCCTTGAATCCCTATGGCCTGACATGTGGTGATGATTAAACACAAGAATTTAAATTAAAAACACTTTTAAGAATATAATAATTTAAGTACTAAAGGCCGGCTCAGCGATTTAGCGGCATAGGTGGTCGACTAGCATTGTCGGAACGTTTTAAGAGACCTTCCACGAGAGAACGTCACAGCAACATCAAGACCGTAATAATGCACTTCCGGAAAATGCTATCACGGGATGATTTCCGTAAAAAAGTCCCAATCATGCCGTGCCAGGAGCCTAGTAAATTCAAAAAAACTGGAACTGACTTTATTTCAAGAGTACCGTAATTTTTCATCGGCGTGTTTTATAAAATGAGCTGCTGTATTTTTATTTGTGGCGTTTTCATTAGTAACGAGGATCATTCTTGCGATTTAGACCGTAACTAATTGTATACAATAAATAAATAGTGTCAAAACGATTCCATTCCTTCGGAAGATCGACCCCCCTTAATGTTTACACTCCCTCTTGTTATTGATAAATTGAGCACTGTTTGGTCAATTTTGTATTGATTTCAGTAAACTGGGCACGCCTAAGAATCTAAAAACACTAAGAAAATATTTTAAAATTTAGTTTGAAATTTTGATGCAAAAACAACGGCTTCCGCGACGCATGAGATACTGTAGCGCAACGCATGAAAATTCGCATGAAAAGTGAACAGTGCAGTGATTCTGCCGTGAACGTAGCTTTTGGGAGGGGTCGACGGATGACTTTTTTGCAACCCCCCTCAATATTTCTCTGGTGACGTTCCCATACCAAGTGCTGATATACGGCCCAATATGAGAGCATATAATGCACTTTCCGAAAAATGCCAGCCAATGCCCAAAAAAAGTCGAAATTTTAATCATTGATAAAAATATGAAATTATAGGTTTTTCTGGCGTATTTTTTGATGAAAATAACGAAAAGTTTTTTCTTGTTCTCTCTTACCTCTCTCATCAACGCGCGTCGAACAATTAAATTTTTGAAGTAGAACTATATATGAATCGGCCTTCTGCTCGATTTGTGTGCTCTATGCAGGTTTCAATTATTTGGCCGGTAAAAATCGCCGTCCTCATTTGATTCAATATTTCGAATATTCGATATATTCCTATCATTTTGATCATCTATTTGTACTCTCCAATTGGCCATAACCCTGCTCATCTCCATTTACCCAAACATCTCTGTCTCTTCGCGCTTTTTTTATTTGAATCAATATTTAGATCCGTGTCTCAGAAAAGATCAGACCCAGAAGTATCTCCACCACCATATTTACGTTACCAGATTTCCTCAAACGTCCTCGAAGGAGATTCCCGTACTTGATGAAGGTTGCCCCACACTCGTTGCAAGTAAACAGTCCCCCGGCTGTTTCTCCAAGAACCTCCTGACCATGGGAGTCGATTTCATTAAGATCATTCGGTTCCTCATCTGTTTTATCTGGTCAGATAAGAATGCCAGAATTTCTCAGGATTCTCTCATTTTTTTATCAATGTTTCATCTACGAGTACATGTAACCATCCTCGTTTGTCTTTGATATCAATTTGTCACGTGAATTCAACGAGGTACTTGTACAATCGTCCTTCTTCGATTCCATGCATTTTCCAAACTCGAACTGAGGTCTCATCGAATTCGAAATGTCCGTATCCAGAAATTCCATCCATCATCTGCTTTATATCTCTTGAAACTGCTTTCTCCTCCGCATTTCACCTTTTTTTCATCCACGCATTCGGAACAAGTGGCTTCTCAATATGAAAATCACGGAACCCGATTTTTAACGTCGATATGGTGGTGGAGATATAGGATGCGCCAAAATTACCGAGACTGATTTTACAACACTGTGGCCCCGCCGCCATTTCTATGTATGTGACTCCTACAGTATTCTCTATTCAAGGTCTCGTGTCAGTTAGTCAGGTTTTCTAGTAATGGCGATGTCTAATCCTCTCGAACCTTCATTCTTAACCTGTACAAGGACGGTATGACATCTCTCATCAGCTCGGCTTGCAAAAGTCGGCGGCTTCCGATTTTTTGTGAATATAATTTTTTAAAATTTTTTTTTGAAAAATAAACAAGATAGGCGTGATCGCCTGTAAATACTGCACCAGAAACTATTTTCCGCTAATTTTAGCGGCACCGGGAATAGAAAAATGAAGGAACTCCCGATTTCGACGTGACGTCATCTGGAGCCAACGGAAGCTTCCTGTGCAAAATGAAACAGACCATCGTCATGAGCACCCTCGAGAACCCCGAAATTCAATGTTTCCCAAATTTGACATTTTTGGCTGTGCCAGACTCTGTTCGATTCTTAGGCAAACGGCCTCATATATAGTTCTACTTCAAAAATTTAATTGTTCGACGCGCGTTGATGAGAGAGGTAAGAGAGAACAAGAAAAAACTGAGATTTTAGGGCAATTGGAAAAAAAAACGTTGCACACTAGGGTTGGCTTAGTGGGAAATTACTCTATTCATTCTGCGTGCACTTTCACTGGCCAAAATCGGCGAGAGAGGAGCTATTTTCGACCACACCAACCTTATTGAACATCAGATACGCACGAAATGTTGAAACACTTGGAAATGATGAAAAAGAGGATACCTGCCTACTAGACTGAGGAGATCTCACGTTATCTATGGATGAATGAGAGAGCCTCCTTACTGATCTGCTATCGGGTCAACCATTCCCCGCTAGAGGAGAGACTTGGACCAGCGAGGTGAACGTGACAGATGTGACCTGGAGCTCTCTTCCTACGGAGAGATAATGATAGGGGACACAGAGAGGAACAAACACGATATGTGAGTAGCGAGAATAACTTGAATATGATATAAAATATAATATCCAATTAAAATTTGCACGTTTGTGAGACATTCCAAGATGTTTAAAAAATTGCAAAAGATGCAAGACATGGAGAGGAGTCGAACCCGCGAGTATTGCGACATTACTATTCACTTCACATTCCTCCACTCTTACATGTATTATGCCTCCCTAGGTGCGAACCGACCGAGTGCGCGTTCGGAAAAGTGCTGGGGAATTTGAGTGCCCACACCGATTCAAGCGAAAATTTAACACCAGATGTAGTTTTTCACGCAGAATCCAATTCTTTCATTTAAAAATGTCCACGCGGGGAAATTTTTTCACGGTGACCAAAAAACTACGAAATTTTTGAATTCGGATACTTTATCGATGTCTGATCGCTTCCAAAGTATGTTTTTCGTTATTTTCATCAAAAAATACGCCAGAAAAACCTATAATTACATATTTTTATCAATGATGAAAATTTCGACTTTTTTTGGGCATTGGCTGGCATTTTTCGGAAAGCGCATTATATGCTCTCATATTGGGCCGTATATCAGCACTTGGTATGGGAACGTCACCAGAGAAATATTGAGGGGGGTTGCAAAAAAGTCATCCGTGGGGTTGCTACTAGAGTTCCCCCGATTGGGCCATTCCGTCCAATCAGGCTTTCTCTGAGCGGTCAACTGGCCCAATTGGGCGCAAAACTGAACGACGCCCAGTTGGGCCGAATCCTTTGTTTGCCCAGTGGGCCGAGTATAATGGTGGTCATTTGAAACATATTTGAAAACCAATGAAATGGAGTAATGAACTTTCACTCAATCTCATTTTGATATGTTTTGTTGGAATGTGTTTCGGGTGAAATATAAAAGCACCGCCCTGGAGGAACGAGAATGAATGGGATGGGCGCCCAATGGGCACCCAGACAATTCCTTTGTTCGAGCTGGGCAGATTGGGCAATATTCATCACGTTCAAATAATTATTGGGCGGACTGGGCGCCGACCAATCGGGGGAACTCTAGTTGCTACGTTTTCTAGTGGAACGTCTCTTAATAGTGCTATAGCTAGGACCCCTCAAGCAAAATTTCAAACTTTTCCTAAATTCATCATTTTGATAGGAATAGGTTATTGGCGATACAGAATCAAAATGCTGTCGGCAATAAGATTTCAATTTCATCCAGCATAGAGAACCCCGTCAATTATGGTCACGGCATGATTTTTCCCGACGACTTTTTAAAAACATGTCCCCGGGGCCGGAAAATTCACACGACTATTTTCCGGATACGCCGTACAAGTCATTCCCTGAGTACTGTAGTTTTCTCCTTGAAATTGCCTGATTTCTGTACGATTTCGCTTGTAAGTTCCTGATTTCGGTATGTCGTTCAAAATGATTAGTTAGCTATACGGTTTTCGATCACTGATTACGATAGTTATTGATTTTTCTCTATTCATTGATTTGTTTCATTAATATTATTTTTTTATTTGTTAAATTCTTTTATATGATATTCTTATACTATTTTCACTAAACGATTATTATTTTGCGTTTTTGATTGATACATTTAATTTTAATCGTGAGGAACGTGTGATATGTGAAACTATTAAAAATAGCCTATTGAAGACGAAGGAGTGAGTCTTTAATTGTTTTGCTATTGTAAACACAAGTGATCGCTAAATTTAAGATCTTTAAAAGAATGAAAAATGATAAAAAGGAAATGTGTTTTTACTGGTTTTATCGAGGGACCAATGGAAGACTCCGCCCCAAAATGTTCCCCGCGGGAACATCCCCTCTTAACAGAGTGTCGGGAAAAATCATGCCGTGTATGGTGTGTTCTCGCACGCACGCGCCTCTTCATGCGTCGCGGATTCAGTGCGCTCAGTCACGCGCTTTTCTTTGAGTCAATATTTTTGAAATCAATATTAAATAAATAAATTTACTGATTTGGTAATTTTCGCAGCTATGTAGCATGAACAATAGTTGACCGATTTAGCGACTGTTGGATGAATTAATCATTAGTAATCATGTCTTACTTTAACACGGCGTACTGTACCAATGTTATTGTTGATCTAACCTATCTAAACATGTCAGATCTTGTCAAATAGAATCCTCCGTATACTATTCCTAACGCTGGAGAGAGGAAGGTGTTAAATGGGCTACACCATTCGCGAAAGATAGGCTTCTGGGATAAATGTTCTTTTTGTCAGATATTCGGGTAACTGTTTTTCTATTAATTAGTAGTACGTCATAGGGAATGATGTGGAATTCACTCTGATCACTATCAGTTCTGTTACAAAACGGGCTTCATCGTTGGACGTCTACACTTTTTTCAACTAAAATCTGTGCTCATTCTAGAACAACAGGCACCATTCGAATGGTCATGACGTGTTTTTCTTTATAATAGTTGATCTTTGATCTCTGACTCTCATCATACACTCACCATTGGTAAAACAATCCGTAGCATGCTCATCTCAATGCCAGATATGGTTGGCTTCCTCTAGCTCCTAAGATCATCCCATAAATGATCTTTGATCTTTCCCTCTTCGAAAAAAATAAGGAAGAAGCAATATTAACGACAATGCGCACATATGAGGCGTTAAATCAGGCGGTGGATTCCTTATTTTTCTTGCAAGTTCTTCATTATTGGTTCAAATCCGTACCAAGCGTTTCATGGGCAGGAAGCACGGTTGTTGCTCCAGAAAATTCGACAGTGTACCAGGAAATGGTATATGATGTTTCAATGGTTGATTTCGGATTTTTATGGGTAATCATTCTTATTGTTTTTCTCAAAAATAATTGCGCAGCTGTCGCGTGCATGCTTCTAAGTTGATAAAAACAAAGCTGCAAATACTTCGTTGAGAAAAAAAAACAATATGACATAAAAAGTACTTTAAAGTTACCGGACGAGGACGAAATTGACCCCCTATTTTTGTCCTCCATCGAATAGCCGATGGCTGAATTAGTTGAGAATGAATATACAAAAATGCTAAAAATCAATAATAGCCTCAAGGAAAGCCGGTAATGATCAGCGTAATCCCGCGCTCTCTCACTTTTGCATACTCTCTCGTACACACGACGAGATCAGGGTCAGATCAGGGTTTCGTCCTCGTCCGGTAACTTTAAAGTCCTGCTGGCTATTCAAAACTGAAGAAAAAATCGATTCGATACATTACAGTACCTTTCTGTGTTCAAACTGTTTATTACAGTACTATCAAATATGTAGATGAGCATGCAGTTGGCCATGTTTGCCGAACCAGATTTTTATGTTTTTCAAACTGTCGGCACGCGATGAGAGGGAGATCACAATCAATAAAAACTGTGAAACGGCATCCTTGCCTTTTAGAGATATCGAATTAATTGTGTGAAATGAAGTAAATTTCCGAATTTGTGAACCATAATTGTATGTTTGCCGAAACCAGATTTTTTTTATTTTCCTAGAATCTGTGCATCATTGAATGAACTTCTTATTCAGGAAAAATTGAGGACCGGCATCCTTTATATACCTTTTTAGGGACGGCAACGGTGTTAACGAATGAACAAAACAATTCACAAATGGGTCCCCAATCGAAGAGTATGCCTACCCCATTCCGACTTATCACTTTAGTTTAAAAAAATAATGATCAACTAAAGAGAAAAACAATAATAAACATAAGTCAAAATGCCGACGCTTTCAGTCCAAGTGGAGCGCATCTCAAGTCACCCGTTCACTCCGAATTATCGCAAACTGAAGTAGCTGATTTTTATTGAAGTAACGCAAAACCATTTACTGTATGGTTTTTACTTGTGAATAGCACTCTAGCAACCACTAATTATCAGTTATAATTACAAATACGGAGAGAAATTATTCTAGGCACCTTGAAGCCACACTGAGAACCAGAGATTACGGTAGTTGCAAATTCGACGTTCATTTTCTCTGAGGACGACATTCGTATATTTCTGATTTTGTAATATAAGATGCGCATCGATGCCTTGAAATAAATACTAAAAAATCTCAGATATACGAATGTCGTCCTCCGAGGAAACATTGAAAGCCCATTTTCGTAACGGTAAAACGCTCTATTTTGACTGCTTTATTCTCAAATATTTGATATTTCTATTTATTTTTATGTTGAAAAACATTTTTTGCTCTTCATAATCTACAAATACTGTGAAAACGAAGCTTCAACACTTAGTTCTGAAAACACATGTATTTTCGATTGCTTCGTGCTTCTCCAATTCTTCAATATTTCTATTCTTGCCATGCTTGGTGTTCTTTCAATATGTGTTCATATTCATTCCAATTAATAAAATAGCTTAAAAATAACATTAAATATTTTTAAAAAATGTTTTAAAATATTGAAAGAATTTGGCTTGAAAAGTACGGTAGTTTGAAGGAAAAGCGTCGGAAGGAGGCATCCATTATTCCGTACTCAAAAATTCCCGCTGCCGTCCCTATACCTTTTCAGACAAGCGACTTTTGCGTTTTGAATTTGAATTCGCGGGCTATTAGGAAACATCGAAAGTGCAGATTTTTTCCCGGTTTTCATTTTTGATTTTCGGGTTCGGTGGTCCCTAGCTATAGCTCTCGTTACCATCCTGCCGGTGTGCAATTGAAATTCATTATCCACACTTATCCAAATTATCCACACAAATTTACGTGTTTTCGATAGCTCATCGAGCTTGTCACCTTAGTGTTAATTGCTAAGCGTTATGCCCACGGAGAGTAGAGAATGGCGTTGACCCGCATCTGACCTTCAAACGGCTCACCCGCAAGGGAGGGGCAATAAACAAAAGAGGCGGTCTGATCCACACTTGCGGGTAAACAAGTTGATCCATTTTCGCCGCCCTAATCCACAGTCTAACCTAATCTCCCCTTGTGTCTTTAGACTACGTCGTTCCAGTTCATTCCATTATTTTATGCACATAACAAAGAACAACTAACGAAGAGACTCTAAAGATTGCATACCGTTGCGAATGATCACATTTTGAAAAAGAACAGTTTCAAACAAGGGAAGTGTATCATTTTAGAATTGGTCATTTTAGAACTCTACAGGGGGTAGGGTTGGAAATTCGAATTCGCATTCGACTTCAAATTGCCAACCCTAGCAGGGGGTGAAAAATAGTGTTCCAAATACATCATTGAGCTCAAAAACAATGAGTTCTAAAATGATACAATCCAAACAAGAAATTCACTGTTTTCAAGCCGATCGTAACAACATCATCGTTCTTTTAAAACGCTGTCTCCGTTAGAACATCAGATCCTCGGGGCAAAGTGGCACAATGACTCAAACTAATCGCTAGGAGTTCAAACTTTGGTGGTAGAGTCCTTAGGGTCAAAGGAAACTTTTCCAGAAATGTTGACCTACCATTTGCATATTTTTAAAAAACCGCCATTTTTGACATGGACCCTTTGTGTTACATACCATTCGAAAGAGCATCAAAAGTCATGTCCGAATCCAAATTTGCGAAGAAATTCATCAACATCTGTTCGGGAAACATGCTATTATGGGAAGAAAAACAGCTGTTTGAAATTTCGATAATTTAGGAGAACATGATCCGATCATTTCTGGTTTCTGAAAACGTTACTCAATATGTAAAATGTTATGAGGAATTCAGAAAAAAATATGCCGAAGACGAGCGAGGTACCCCAAATAGAGTTTTTCTCGAAAAACTGAGGGAGTTTTGAAAAGTGGGTTCGATTCCGCTCGAGTGCAAACATTTTTGCAGGCATTAATTGAACAAATTTTGCTGCGGAAACAACTTTTCATCACTTATTCTAGATATCGAAGAATAGTGGTAGCTAGATTTCGTGTGGAAAATGCATGCAAAAATGTTTGCACTCGGGCGGAATCGAACCCACGTTTCAGAACTCCCTCAGTTTTTCGAGAAATACTCTATTTGGGGTACCTCGCTCGTCTTCGGAATATTTTTTTCTGAATTGCTCATAACATTTTACATATTGAGTAACGTTTTAGAAACCAGAAATGATTGGATCATGTTCTCCTAAACTATCGAAATTTCAAACAGCTGTTTTTCTTCCCATAATAGCATGTTTCCCGAACAGATGTTGATCAATTTCTTCGTAAAATTGGATTCTGACATAACTTTTGATGCTCTTTCGAATGGTATGTAACACAAAGGGTCAATATTAGTGATGGCAAAACGGCGCGCGCTCTCCTCGTTTCACACGCTCTCTCGCTCTGTCTGACCGGCGAGAGAGCGTGTGAAACGAGGAGAGCGGGCGCCGTTTTGGCATCACTAGTCAATATCAAAAATGGCGGTTTTTGTAAAATATGCAAATGGTAGGTCAAAATTTCTGGAAAAGTTTCCTTTGACCCGAAGGACTCTATCACCAAAGTTTGAACTCCTAGCGATAAGTTTGAGTCATTGTGCCACCCTATGCTTCGATCTTAGGGAGACAGCGTTTTAAATAACGAGTTCCTCGGTAGTCTCATCTATTCTTCCTTAGGAAGTACTGAATCGATCAAGTCGACGACTCCCTTCGGTCCATGAGGAGGCGGGCCGATCAACTTGCACACATCCTCATATTTCAACACTTCGTGTTTCAACAGTTCCTTCCCAATCTGAATACATACATTTCACATCCCTGGATAAGAAAGATCTTCCGAGTATTTAATTGGAGTAAATTCCCTATCCTATCAAACTGATATATTGGAATTGAATCGTTCATCAGCAATTTAAAAGGCATGAGCTGACCAATTCGAGTTTGTCCATGTTGTCTCGTACAATCTCCTCGGTCCTTCTGTATGCTTCTCCCACGAGTAGATTCACTTCCTGCATCTCCCCTCCTCTCTCTCTCTCCAATCTCTCCCTCTACCTGGTCCATGGTCGACTGCAGCTTCTTGCTATATGGCTTCGTCATCAATCCCGCTTTTCTCTCATCATCGGAAGGGAAGGAAAGAGGGCCGACTACCGAGTTCATCCCATACAATTTGATCTGTGCCAATGCACTTCGAGTCACCTACAATCCTCTATTATTTTACTAATACAAACATTCCAGTAGTACAATTAGTACAATATTTCGTTCATAAAAGATTGTTTCATAAATCGCTCCTCATAGCAATGCGGTTCAATTATTTATCACGTGTCTTCTGAGAGATTGCATGAAAACGAACCCCCTGAGGAACCAGGTGCAAAAGTTTCAGCAATCTGGCAAAGAAAATTATGACAGAGTCTAGTGGCAGTGAGAAAACTTTTGTAGCAGTGATTTTCCCTGGAACCGGCTTTTAGACGTTTTCCGGATGTGGTTCCGGCTCTGACGTACATTTGTTCATTTTTGTGCAACAATGACGGTATGGTGCTCAAAATGTGCGGAAAAATATTTTAAGAAACTTTTATGTTTTCACCGAAGTTCTAGTACCACGAGATCATAGTGAAAAAATAGAAAAACTTAGTCGAGATTCATAAAATAATTCATATCTCGCTCGGGACCCCACCTTGCACAGTGTTTTCTTTGCATATTCTGAATCTACGTACTCACATTAGTCTAGGAAAAATCAGTTGGAGAGTCGGTAGGTGTTAGAACAGGTCTCATCAAGCCAAAATTTGCGACCAAGTCGAAAAGTCGAAAATTAATAATTCTCAATTTTACGTAGAAATTGCTCAGATCTATCTATTCTTTCATATTTCTGCGCTTACTAGTCTAGTTCTGCCAATTTCCATAGTAAAATCCGAAGATTTCCATACTTTCAAAATATCATGTTTTTCACATCGTAATTTCTGTAATTTGAAGGTGTCTAGTTGAACACTTCGAGATTGTACCAAGTGATAACTATATACTTTTTAAAATATGCCTAAGATAGTGTAAAAATTTGCAGATCGTGGTTCTTCCATGAATTCAGAGATATTATCTGTGAGTTTGAATGATGTTTTTGTAAATTCCGAAGTTTGATACGCATGAACATGAGACCGTTTTCACGAATTTTCAGAAATGTGAACCCGCAAATCTAAAAAAATTGCAAATTTTAGAAACGTGAAATTTTAAGGAGTTTTCATTGATTTTGGTTTCAATTGGTTATGAAAACATTTGTCCAACATAAGGCCAGGCGTAGTTCGCAAAATCAACTTCAAAAACAAATTTTGATTATTTCCGAACCTTCGCTCGATATTCATTCCTGGTCTCTGCGCGGACGACGAGCGGCTGAGCGCGTCCTTCCTCCTTCGTCCCCTCCGCCAGGAGGCCTTCCCCAAGTGCCAGTGGTGCGGCAGGGGTCGTATCACCGCTATGGGCCGTCGTCTACCATTCATCATCGGCACCATTAACGCCCGCTCGCTCTCAACGGTGACTCGTCAAGAGGAATTCGATCGAGCTCTCTCGAAGATCCATTGCGACGTCGTGTGCATCACGGAGGCGCGGATTGCTGGTCGAGGAACAGTCTGTTTACCACTTTCCTCTACTACTCTATACTATAGCGGGGGCACACAAGCCCATCGAGGTGTTGCCTTCGCAGTTAGAGATAAACATACCAGCTCGATCAAGTTTGCAGGTGTTAGCGACAGGGTTGCGGTACTGCAATTACCCACCCTTAAACTGCACCTTGTGACTGTTTACGCCCCAACCTCCGCATCACCAGACAACGAATATGACGAAGTAATCGATCAAGTGGAAGAGTCAGTTCGCGATTGCCCTGCTGGATATCGTCCATTTATTATCGGAGACTTGAATGCACGTGTGAGAAGGGAACCAGGAATGGAGAATGTCGTCGGTCCTTTCACTTACGCCGACATGAATGACCGTGGAAGGAGAGCTGTAGAGATGTGCACAAGAAATGGAATGAGGATGTTTAACACGTGGTTCAAATCAAGACCTGCCAGGCGTTGGACATGGAGAAGTCCTAACGGAGTCACAAAGCACCAGATTGATTACGTGATTGGCCCACTATCTGCCCCAGTTCGAAACTTCAAATCATCAACCGCTTCGAATTCGACAGTGACCATAGGATGGTACGAATGGAACTTGCCCTCGGTCGCCAAAGAAAGTGGAGATGTGATAGAAGGAAAGAGAAGGAATTTGATCGAAAAGCGTATGGAAGGAACGCAGCTGCTTTACGCGATCTAGAGATACCTACACCCCGTGATGCTACTTCCGCTTACCAATCAGTTGTGGCTCTCATGAAGACAACTGCGCAAGATTGCTACAAGGAGCGCGATGCAATTCCAAAGATTTCAAATGCAACGGAGAATCTGCTCAAGCGAAGACACGAGCTAAAGGGATATCCAAACCTTGCTGTGGAGTATGTGCAGTGTTGCAAACTGGCTCGTGCGAATCTGATTGAAGATATTCGGAGGAGGAAAGAAAACAAACTGTTAGAGGCTATAAGAATGGGACGCAGTGTGGCTCGAATGACCAGAGTAGACTCACTGGCCAAGAAAAGAATGCTATTCTTTGATCCTCAAACGCAACTCGCCTCTCAAGAATACACTGAAGCAATCGTGAAAAAATTCTACGACGATCTGTACACTCCTACTGTGCATCTACAATGTGTGGTCCATCCCTCAAGTGACACTCTTCTACCTTTCCTTAAAGAAGAAATATTTGCTGCTATTAGAAGTCTGAAAGTCGGCCATTCTGCAGGCGAAGATGAGGTGAAGCCCGAGATGCTTCTTCTTTCTGAGCCATTAATCACTCCTCTCGTTACACGGATGCTTAATGGATTTATCGAAGGAGAACGAATACCACCTGAACTCCTAGTATCACGTGTGACACTGCTACATAAAGGAGGAGCAACAACCGACATAGGAAATTATCGACCGATCAGCCTCATAAGCGTGATCTGCAAAGTTGCAACGAAAGTTATTCTGAATCGGATACTTCCCCAATTAGAACAATCAGAGGACTTCAGCCAGGCTGGGTTTAGACCAGGCTTCTCTACGATCGATCATATTCACGCGGTACATCAATTGATCGAGAAGTCCACTGAGTACAAGTTCACCTTACACCTGGCCCTAATTGATTTCAAGAAAGCTTTTGACCGAGTGGAATGGCCAGCTGTTTGGAAGGCTCTCGCGAATCAAGGCATTCACTCAACACTAATTGACCTTTTGAGAAGATTTTACGAGGGAACAACCACGAAAATACAAGTCAACGAAAGCAAAGTGCAAGTGAACGTACGAAGAGGAGTGAAACAGGGTGATACCATTTCAACTAAACTCTTCAACTCTGTCTTACGAATGGCACTGGACACAATCGATTGGGAAGGAACCGGATTGAACGTAAATGGGGTTCAACTTACAACATTATCCTACGCAGATGACATCATTCTGATTGCGAAAAATCGTATAGAACTGAAGAGAATGCTTGTGAAAGTTATCGATGCAGTAGCGAATGTTGGTTTAGAAGTGAATCCCGATAAAACCACACTGCTGACATCTAGTGAGAAGAACCGGGAAGCGGTCGAGATAAATGGAAGGAATCGATTCGAGTATAAGCAGGGAGCAAAGTATCTAGGGAGCTGGATTAGTCTTCCACTTGAACCCTCTACCGAGATCAAGAGGAGAGTTCAATGTGGGTGGCTCGCCTGGCGAAATATTGGACACCTACTGAAGCATCGAACAGTAAGAAGAACAATCAGGATGAGGGCCTTCAATGCTTGCATAATGTCAACTGTGCTATATGGCTGCGAAAGCTGGACTATGAGAGAATCGGATAAAAACGAGTTGAGAATCGCGCAAAGAAAAATGGAGAGACGGATGGTCGGTGTGACCTGGAAGGACAAATGGAGCAACGAGCGTGTTAGATCAGAGACTGGAGTTAAAGATTGGGTCGATGAAGCGATAAGAAGGAAGATCGCCTGGGCTAACAAGATCAGGAAAATGGATGATGACAGATGGACACGACGACTGACAGTCTGGATCCCTTACAATCAACTTCAAAACAGGAGTCAGGGAAGACCGAGAGAGAGATGGAGAAATGAAATCACTAGGAGAAAAGGCGGAAATTGGTGGAGCCAAGATGATGAAGAATGGAAAATGTAACCCAGATCAGCGCTGACAGCGACCCCTGATAAATTCTATTCTATTCTATTCTTCGCTCGAGCCTTATTGAAGGGTCTAAAACTTGATCTCTGAATTCATTTAAGAACCGCGAAGTGCAAATTTTTACACTATCTTAGGCATATTTTTAAAAGTATATAGTTATCACTTGGTACAATCTCGAAATTTTCAACTAGACATCTTCAAATTACAGAAATTACGATGTGAAAAACATGATATTTTGAAAGTATGGAAATCTTCGGATTTTACTATGGAAATTGGTAGAACTAGACTAGTAAGCGCAGAAATATGAAAGAATAGATAGATCTGAGCAATTTCGACGTAAAATTGAGAATTATTAATTTTCGACTTTTCGACTTGGTCGCAAATTTTGGCTTGGTGAGACCTGTTCTAACACCTACCGACTCTCCAACTGATTTTTCCTAGACTAATGTGAGTACGTAGATTCAGAATATGCAAAGAAAACACTGTGCAAGGTGGGGTCCCGAGCGAGATATGAATTATTTTATGAATCTCGACTAAGTTTTTCTATTTTTTCACTATGATCTCGTGGTACTAGAGCTTCGGTGAAAACATAAAAGTTTCTTAAAATATTTTTCCGCACATTTTGAGCACCATTCCGTCATTGTTGCTCAAAAATGAACAAATGTACGTCAGAGCCGGAACCACATCCGGAAAACGCCTAAAAGCCGGTTCCAGGGAAAATCACTGCTACGAAAGTTTTCTTACTGCCACTATACTCTGTCATAATTTTCTTTGCCAGATTGCTGAAACTTTTGCACCTGGTTCCTCATGGTCATGCAATCTCTCAGAAGACGCGTGTTATAAAATTAGTATTAGATGGGACCTTCTTGAGATCGTCTTCTGCTCCCGTTGTGATCCGATTGAATTTGACCGATTCAGCCACTCTCCCTCCCAACATCATGCACATCCTCTCGAATAACTAGAAGAGATGCCTTCCCTCACTTTATCTCCTTACTATTCACCTCTTCCTTCGAGTACAACTTCTTATCCTTCGGTGAGTATTGGGCGAATCCGAGAGTAGCACTCGTGCGGGGGATGATCGTCACCTGAAAGAGAGAAAGAGGGGGGGGGTCTCTCCTCTTCCTCTCACAAATACCTTCAGCAGTGCATCCGTGTGCTCCAGCATCCACCCCACCAAAGCGTGCCCTGCTTCATGAAACGCCACTACCTCCCTCTCCTCCTCTACTAAGACACGTGACTTCTTCTCAGGGCCTGTAATCACTCTCTCACTCTCTCTCCCTCTCTCCCCCCCCCTCTCCCTCTCCCTCGCTCACCTGCGATGACTCTATCGAGTGCATACTCCAGATGTTTCTTGTTGACTCTCTTGGCACTCATGGCAGCAGCTCTAAGTGCAGACTCATTCACAACATTGGCGATATCAGCCCCTCAATGGGAAGATGGATGAATGTGGAGAGGAGGAGGAGGAGAAGGGAAGGGGGGAAAACCTGAGAATGAGGGAGTCATCTCAGCCAATCTTCCGCTGTATTCAGTCGGAAGAAAGTCGCTCTTGATCTTCCTGTAGACATTCCATTACAAAAAGAATTGCTTATTTGAGAAGGAAGCAATCAGCCACTATAAATTCGAATAAAATGTACTTGAGATACAACTCGAACATCTCCTTTCTCTCCGACAGGGTTGGCAGGTCAATGGTAATGTGTCGATCGAAGCGGCCACGACGGAGAAGAGCCTGCATAGAGGATGAGAGGGTAGTGGAGGGGGAGGGAAGGAGAGGGGGAGAGGAGGAGGAGAGGATGAGGGAATGGGGGAGAGAGTAGGAAAGAGGGGGAGGGAAAGAGAGGGGGGAGAGGAGGAGGAGAGGATGAGGGAACGGGGGAGAGCGAAGTAAAGAGGGGGGAGGGAGGAGAGGGGAAGAGAGGCGAGTAGATCGGGAAGGCAAGTAGAAGTGCAAGTTATCAACGTATCAACCTTATCAAGTATGTCTGGCCTGTTGGTGCTTGCTAATACAACGATTGCTTGTGATGAATCCATTCCATCCATCTCCACCAGTAGTTGATTCAACGTTTGTTCTTCCTGAATGTATTAACTACATAGAAACGTAGATCTGAACCATTATGGATCGATGCAAAGCCCCCCCCCCCCCCCCCCCCTATAGAATACCCTTGTTCGCAATTGTCATCTCGTGGTGCAAATGATGAATGCTGTGTACACGCCTATTTTAATATTCCACTAGTATTATTGTGTGCCACCACACCACCCTACTACCGTAACCTGCCATTTCTGCTCCGCTCGCCTAAAATATTCATTCTAGTTGCTGCGTTCCCCACGAGTTGTGGTGGATCCGTTCTCTTCTATTTAACCGTCGATAAAGCTACATAATTAATCTCCACTTCCTCGAGTACTCAAGTACATAACAATGAACAAATATCAGGTTGGCCGGAAAGTCTTTGCCACTGGTTTTGTTTTTTCACTGCTCGTCGCAAATGCACTTTGGCGTTCCCTCGTTCCTTGTGAATATCTATCAGTGAAGGGCCTTTATAGTAATCAACTCCCCATCCCCTTTCCTTCAGCCAGGCTCTAGTAGAGCAACGATGTATGTCACTAGTACCATCCACTTCCGTCATTCTACAGTTTCACCTCTTCATATCCTACACAACGATGAAGGATTCGGAGACCGTACTAAAGTATGTTTATGACACGCATGCCCCTCACTACACCACAGTCAGGATTTGGTTTCATCGCTTCGAATACTTTTCTAATATTCTTAATTTTTCGTTTTTTTCTTCATTGTCGAGCTCAGATGGGTTCTACAGGGAGGAGATCCATAGATTCAAGGACCATCGGGCATATGTTGTCAATAATGATGACTCGTATACTTGAACTCGTTCTATCGTTTCCTCAAAGAAATAAAGTTTTAAAAAAGTGACAAAGACTTTCCGGCCAACCTAACAGTTTTAAAAAGTATATCATGAAGATCGAGGGGGGGGGGTGGGTAGTTTCGCCATCAGTGATAGCGAAACCTACTCCGCTAGCATTGAGCCCTCGCTGAAGACGAGGGCGCAATCGGGCTAGTGGAGTTATTAAATTTTCACGACGGTAAAGACGAAACTTGCAGTTTTCGACCTTTTATCGATATCATTGAGATTCCAAACTATCTATTTTATCGTTTTTTATAATTGAAAATTCCCCAGAAAATCCTATACGATCAAACTTTTAAAAAATCTTAAATTTAGATTTTTTGGTCAGCTGTGCATGGAACAAAGTGACTCCTGGCACATCTGAAGCGGCATAGATTGTCTTCCATGGGAAATGGTCATACCTCACTGCTGCCTCCTCCACCCAAATTCCCTCCCTTTCCTTCACTTCGTTTCCTCCCTATTGCATCGATCTCATCTATGTAGATGATGCATGGGGCTCTTTGTTTTGCTTCCTTGAAGAGACCTCTGATACGAGAAGCACCCAGACCTGCAATGCATTGCCTTCCCTTTCTCCTTCCCTCACTCCATTCCTCACCTCCGATCATTTCGACAAACTCGGTTCCATTCATGGAAATGAATGGGCAGCTGCTCTCTGCAGCGAGTGCTTTCGCGAGAAGAGTCTTTCCACAGCCAGGAGGACCAGTGAGGAGAGCTCCCTTCGGGAGTTTAGCTCCGAGATGCTGAGATGACGTGTGGATGGAGAATGGAGTATCCACTGGCACTTACAGTATATTTGGAGGGATTCTGGATGTAATCAACAAATTCGTTTATCTCGACCTTCGCTTCGTGCAATCCAGCCACATCCTAAATATCCATCCACCTGAGGACAAACAAATATCAATTACCTTTAATTTAATACGAAGCTTCGATTTTCCTTCTGGAGATAGAGGATCGATGATGTTGTACTTAGTCTTCGTCATCGTTGACTAGAATCAGGTAATATATAAGTAGTCTTACAGTGTCAAGACATACAGTTATGAGAGTATCAGAATGAGAGAACTTATTTAGCAACGAATTGCGCCAAGTATAAGATTACAATTATTTATTTGCAAAATTTCCAATCATTGATTGTGGAAAGATTCGCATGATTCAAAAAGGTTTGGCTAACCAGACTACCACTATGGGGAAGCCGAGGCGACACATTAAAGAGCGCTGTGAATTGTGACTGCCGATGCATGCAAATTGTGCGGTGCGGTAAGCAGCCCCCCTCCGTGTCTCCCTCTATCATGGGGGCTAAGCAGAGATGAATTGAGTGAGTGCCTGCACGGTTCGAATCCTACTTTAAGCAAACACTTCTGAAAAACTTTGTGGAATTAATGCTGAACTCGTCGAAGCAAAATCTCGCCTCTGTTTGGCCCATAAATTCGTTAATTTCATGGCATAACTATGTCGAACTACCGTACCATTTCACACATTTAGAATACCGTGAGCAAAAATAACGTAACCTGATTACCGTAACCTCAGTTTAATGGAATAACTTTTCCCCAGGTCCATATTTTTATTAAAATCATTAATCAACGTATTTGATGTGTTATATACAGTAAGCTTCTCTACGCATATAGTTTCATGGATCGCAAAGTATCTTTCGAACAGATCTCAATGCGTAATTATCGAAAATATTATGTCTTCTCCCACAATTATTACCTCAGGAGTGCCTCAAGGATCTTGCATTGGACCGCTTTTATTCATTCTATTTGTAAATGACCTTGCTAAAAGACTTCCTTCCGAAGTTAAATACGGTATTTATGCAGATGATCTTAAGATCTATTCAAAAGCCCCTCTTCACTCCCATGCCCTCCAGTCATCAATTGACTTAAAACGCTGTCTCTGTAAGAACGTCAGATATTGGTGGGGAAGTGGCACAATGTTTCAAAATCATCACTAGAAGCTCATACTTGGTGGGTAGAGTCATTAGGGTGCCAATAAACATTTTCCAAAATCTTGATCTACCATTATCGATTTTTTCGAAAATTTTTATCTTTGAGATTTGACCATCGTGTAGTAGCTCATTCGAAAGAGTATGAAAAGTTGTATAAGAATCCGCGTTTTCAAGGAGATCGATGGATATCTGTTCAAGAAACAGTCAATAATGTGCCGGAAAATGACGATTTGTTGTTTTGATCAACTCTACGACCACATTCCTATGAATTGCTCCTCCTGGAAACTTCATACTATGTGTAAAATCTAATGCTCAATCCAACAAGAGTAATCCCGAAAGGGTCCTGCATGCCCGTAGTAGAGTTTTCTTCCATAAACTAAGGCGGTATTGCACCGCTGGTTCGATGCCTCTAGGATGCATACATTTTTGCCGGCAAATTTGTTTAACTTTTAAACGTTTAGCATGCTTATTTAGCGATAAATAATATTTTAACACCAATCACACACCAATAAATGCGTGTTTGAAGCTGGCAAAAATGTATGCATCATAGAGGCATTGAACCAGCGGTGCAATACCGTCTTAGTTTATGGAAGAAAACTCTACTACGGGCATGAAGGACCCTTTCGGGATTACTCTTGTTAGATTGAGAATTAGATTTTACACATAATATGAAGTTTCCAGGAAGAGCAATTCATAGGAATGTGGTCGTAGAGTTGATCAAAACAACAAATTGTCATTTTCCGGCACATTATTGACTGTTTCTTGAACAAATATCCATCGATCTCCTTGAAAACGCGGGTTCTTATACAACATGGCATATCAAGATTTTGGAAAATGTTTATTGGCCCCCTAATGACTCTCCCCACCAAGTATGAGCTTCTAGCGATGATTTTGAAACATTGTGCCACACCGTCCGACGTTCTTAGGGAGACAGCGTTTTAATATTTGCTTGGTCTCAAGAATGGAATCTTTCTCTTAATGAAACTAAATGCACTGTTGTTAGTTACGGTCCCCTATCCCCCCGAACCCAGTATTTCATCAATGTTACACCTCTGTCTGTGTCCCCTTCCATGAAAGACACATTATTTTAATAAGTTGCGAATTTCATTTTTATCACGGTTCTAATCGATTGCTAGTAAAAGAAAAATATTTTTGAGCGGCTTGCGCTTCGAATAAAGTTTAGAAATTTTAAAAATCATGATAGTTATTCGAAGCTCTCAGATGAGTGTGTAATCTTCGATTGCAATATCGGAAATTAATATTGTAGGTCTACCGAATTTTTCTGGCTTGACCCACTTTCTGTGGAGCAAGTACAACTACTGTTGCGTAGAATCCACCATCAAACTTGTTGAGCGCATTTCGCAATTTCTACGAAATATTATTTTAAAACACCCCTAAAATTTCGCAAAATTGCCATATCTTCTTTCCCCGATGAGCCACGGGCCTCAAATTTGGCCGTTTATGTACAGTAGTTATGACCAAACAGTGTGGAGTGAATCGATATCTCACCTTTGAAGCAAGTTACGATTTGAAATTTGCGTCCAAACTTTTGGCCAGTACTGTACCACTAATGATATATGTTTACTGAATATTTGTAAAATAACCGAACATCCATCCCCTTTCGGTCATGCCGTTTAAAAAATTCCAACTCAATTTGAGACTATTGTATCAGACCCATATGAGTGACTATCTGAGAGAATTGAGCATAGGCCGTACAGTGAAAAATAAAGTGGTGATTTTAAGATCCCCCTTGGGGTAACTTTTCGCGTAGAGTTCGAAAATCGACCTTAGGAAGCCGTATCTATGAGCCCTCATTTCGTGTATTTCGCCGTACGTGGGTGGTCGGTTTTTGAATCTTTTGAATGGCCTATCCAAACCCCATACATATATAGTATTTCTGAAAGAACTCGACGAGATAAGCATTTTCACTGTTGAAAGTGAAGGGATAGCTCATCCTTGAAAAAAGTTGTGAAAAAAAGCCGTTTGAAATAAAAAAATTGTCTAAAAATTGCCGCCCTGAAAAATTTTTTGGGGGCTGTAGTTTTTTAATTAGGCTCATTAAAATCGCCATGAAAAAGTACCCAAGGGCCAACTTTTCATAGAAAAAACCTTTCCCCATTGATGTTTCCTGGTTCTCGCAAAATGCCGTAGTGCAGATTTGCCGATCATTCAAATCAACAACGTTCAACAGCAAAACAAGTAATTCACTCTCATACTGTGCCGTTGATGTTTTTATCTTATTTTCAATATATTTTGCACATTTTGAACGCTTGAAATCGTATAAAAGTGAACATCAGGTTGATTGACAGTGTTTCAATTTGATTTGACCCTGTGGTACACTTTGGCCTGTGTTTTGACAACGAAATCTCTACAACCAAAGGTCCTACAGTTAACAGATCTGAAATCTAAAGTCTATCTGATAGTATAATTAATAATAATTTGTGCCGGAACCATTCCTATGCATTCCGTGTTTCTGTTGGTGTGTAATATACGAATTCCGAGTTTCTGCCTCATCAATTCCTACTCGAAGCTGGCTCAAACTTAATTTTTAAGAGCTCTAATGTGAAAATTCGGATTCTACGAGTGAAAATGTACCAGAAAAAATGTTCAAAAGTAAAATGTAAGAAAAAAATATTTTTTTCACATTTTTGCCTTAGGGTAGTAGGGGATGAAAATGTCGAAATTATGGATACATATGAAATCATAATATCTTGGTGTATTTTCACTCGTAGAATCCGAATTTTCACATTAGAGTGCTTAAAAATTAAGTTTGAGCCCGCTTCGAGTAGGAATTGATGTGGCAGAAACACGGAATTCGTAAATTACGCACCACCAGATACTTGGAATGCATAGGAATGGTTCCGGCACACATTAGTATTAATTATACTATCACATAGACTTTATATTTCAGATCTGTTAACTGTAGGACCTTTGGTTGTAGAGATTTCGTTGTCAAAACACGGGCCAAAGTGTACCACAGGGTCAAATCAAATTGAAACACTCTCAATCAACCTGATGTTCACTTTTATACGATTTCAAGTGTTCAAAATGTGCAAAATATATTGAAAATAAGATAAAAACATCAATGGCACAGTATGAGAGTGAATTACTTGTTTTGCTGTTGAACGTTGTTGATTTGAATGATCGGCAAATCTGCACTACGGCATGTTGCGAGAACCAGGAAACATCAATGGGGAAAGGTTTTTTCTACGAAAAGTTGGCCCTTGGGGCACTTTTTCATGGCGATTTTAATGAGCCTAATTAAAAAACTACAGCCCCCAAAAAATTTTTCAGGGCGGCAATTTTTAGACAATTTTTTTATTTCAAACGGCCACAACTTTTTTCAAAGATGAGCTATCCCTTCACTTTCAACAGTGAAAATGCTTATATCGTGGAGTTCTTTCAGAAATACTGTATATGTATGGGGTTTGGATGGGCCATTCAAAAGATTCAAAAACCGACCACCCAGGTACGGCGAAATACACGAAATGAGGGGTCAGAGATACGGCTTCCTAAGGTCGATTTTCGAACTCTATGCGAAAAGTTACCCCTAGGGGGATCTTAAAATCACCACTTTATTTTTCACTGTACGGCCTATGCTCAGTTCTCTCAGATAGTCACTCATATGGGTCTGATACAATAGTCTCAAATTGAGTTGGAATTTTTTAAACGGCATTACCGAAAATCGACTTTTTGGCGTATTTTATCGTAATTAGATGTTTCCACTACTTGATAGCGGAATAATGTAGTAAACACGCACTTGTAATAAATGCATAACAGTATTTGCTATGTATCATTATAGTTCGAAAGAGAAAAAATAATGAAAAATAGTGAACGAACTTTCGGAACACCCTAATATTATTTTATTTTTTTCATCTTAAAATAATGGCTGAAGAAGAATGCCTTGGAAGCAGCATGTAGTAGCGCGACTTGAACAACCGCGAAATGATGACGAAATTGTGTCAGATTGGACAAATAATATTGTATTCATCGATATTAATTTATCCGAATGATTTCCGATTGGTTTTTAAACGATGTCTCCCTTAGAACATCAGATTTCGGGGAAGCGGCAAAATCTCTCAAAATTACCACGTATGGGAGGGGGGGGGGGGGGTTCATACTTGGTGGTTAGAGTCATTAGGGGTGAGACTCGCTTCAGTCGGAAAGCTTGCCCGAAATCGTGATCTTTGTTCTTTTGATCGAGAATTTCCTTTCTTTTTTACGTCATCAATATATACACCAGTCGTAAGAGCCGTTGTGATATTCGATCAACTCTAATCAGTGTAAAGCAATGATAGGTAAGGGCAAAAAAAAGTATGAAAGAACGTACTTTAGCTCAACTTCGAAAAATTAGAACCTCACCACCTCGATTTTCCCCATATTTGTGCGCACCTACTTTTCCAATAACAATACAAAAATTGCAGTATTGCCTAGACATCACGCCTCTCACAAGAGAATCGAACTAGAATCGTCATTCTTGGGAATGGACCGAAAATCGTCAAATGTGTTTGGTCATCCTGAGGCATGCCGAATTGACTCCCAAAGCCTCATTGGGCATACTTCATTTTTAGGCTCCCTATAACATGCCTTATGTCGGCATCACTCACTTTAAGAGCTCGTATCGCGAATATGTTTGGAGATTAAGCCAAAGTGACCTCCGAGTGACCCCACTCATTTTTCGAACTCTATCGAACCATGTAATATTGGATTATAAATATATCAGTGCGTTCGCCTAATTGTAAGAATCGCATCCCAGAGGGAACAGGCCAAAAACCTTGTCTGGGATTTTCACAGAATCTGATAGCCATAGGGTTCCTCTATCGATTTCTGTAGTTGAATTGACTTGACAAAATTAATTAGCTTAATTAATGAATTTACTAAGTTAGGCAATTTCGAACATTTTTGAGCGTAACTTACTGGAACCGATTTGGAATGTGCTCAAAACTTCATTTTAGATTAAAGTTCACATGCGGAATCGATCTATGATGACGGTTTTATCAAAAATTTAAATTTTGCATGAACTTTCAAAAAATTATTTCTCGAATACAAAAAATAACCCCTCTCCTATTTTTGGATATGTTGTTGTCCTTGATGAATACTACGTTAGAAAAAATTCACGATTTTTATCTAGGGGACCTTCGCCCCCTCCCAAGCGATCAGAAATGTAATTAGGATTGTACATATTTATCACAATTTGATGAGTTTCACATCAAATTTAATTATATCAGTCCTCGAAGAGTGCGAGCGCTCAAAAACTAATCATTCGTCGCCGCTCGGGCAGGGGGAATGGGTCGGAATGAGAGGTTTCCCTCTAAATGGAAATCTACGTAAGGTGTTAAACTACTAACGTCCCCTAGATAAAAATCGCGAATTTTTTCTAAGGTAGTATTCATCAAGGACAACAACATATCCAGAAATGGGAGAGGGGTTATTTTTTTGTATTCGAGAAATATTTTTTCGAAATTTCACGAAAAATTCAAATTTTCGAATTTGCATAAACCGTCAACATAGATCGATTTCACATGCGCACTTTAGTCTAAAACAAAGTTTTGAGCAGATTCGAGGTCGTTTCCAGTAAGTTACGCTCAAAAACGTTCGAAATTGCCTAACTTAGTAAATTCATTAATTAAGCTAATTAATTGTTTCATGTCAATTCAAATACAGAAAGCGATAGAGGAACCCTATGGCTATCAGATACTGTGAAAATTCCAGACACGGATTTTGGCCTGTTCATTTTTCCAATCAAAGTCTGCGATTCTTACGCGAACGCACTGATATGTCCTACACCACGCTCCGGAACAATAAATTACGCGTCACACCTCTTTCTTTCAAACCAATTTCCTTTTATTATTTTCGTTATTATTTTCTTTTTCGCGTCTTTAATGTTAAAACAAGGCCCCCCAGAATTAAGCGAAATTTCTCATCTTACGTGTTGACGCGCGGTTGAATTTCTAGGCTACGCCCATATTTCTGCGCGCCGTGGCTAAGTAGTCAGTTCTAAAATTTTGGAACGCTTTAATATTGCTATAGTTCATTTTGTCTGAAAGTTGATTTTAACAGTGGTACACATCATGCCAATTTTCTCAAAAGTGTAGGTAAAGAAGCAGCTGATTTTTTCACACATTGTAGTTTTACTAGGGCGATCGAATGAGTGGTTTGTTTCAAAATACGGGTGCTAGGGTTAGAGTCAGTGGTGGAAAAGTAGGTAAAACGCGACCTAACATGCCCAGATTTTTGGGGTTGGTGTGGGAAACATGCCCATGCAAGGCCGACTCGAAAGAGCAGTGAAAGCGAGAGGGAAAGAGTATGGACTTAGTAAAGAAAAAGTATACGATGAAATGGGAAAATAAACCACTCGAGAGTGCACGCTATGGCACACCACGAATATTTAACTCGCTTTTATCTCATAGGTAATCCTTTGGGTATGTTTTGTGAAGCTCCCTATTTATTTTTAAAATCGCAAAACAGGAAAATGAAGCCTGAACATTCCGGATTGTGACATAACTAATGTAGTAAATTATAAACATGACCTTTACCTTTAAAACATGACCTTATAAGGTGAAGTCGCAAGTACGTCGTGCACACGTCGTGTTTTTTGCAATAATTGTTGATGTGATTGAATAAGTGGATAAAAATTGCTCAAAACATTTATGTTTTTTTGAACACGCCTTTTCTAATGAATGCAATAACATGTCATAATGTTTTTTTAAACTTGCCAAAAACATGCCCATTTTTTGCCAAAATGACCCAAACATGCCCAGATTTTTCGATTTTCCCGTACCTACCTTTTCCACCACTGGTTAGAGTTAATGCGTTTTTACCTTTTCCGTTCATTTGAAGATTTTTTCAACAGAAAAGTTGAATGAGACTCGATCATTCTTGGCTGAACGAGCAGTGAGAGCGGTCTATTGAGCATTGTCTTATGAGCCCGATTCTCTAAAAACCGGACAATCGTCCATAGGGCCTGGCACAGCTTTTTTACGAAAATGTGTAAAAAGGGGTTCTCGAGCGTGCTGAACACAATGGCCAAATCATTTTGCATCATCTCGACCGGTTAGGCTAGGCTGCATGCAGGCACTACCTTCTTTATTGGTAATATCTCAGGAACCGATTTATGAATCTTCTTCAAAATTTCACAGATGATACATTTGTTGGTCATGAATCCATTGCTGTATAATTTGCATACATCAAAATATTACAATGGCATGCATTTTGGGTTCTCGAATATATGGCTGAAGCTAACACAACGAATTATATGAGCAGATTCCCTCTCGTGAAAGATATGCGAAAAGAGTCCTCTGAGTGACCTCCACTCATTTTTCGTGCTCTATCGATCTATGTAGTTCATTTTGCCTGAAAGTCGATTTTAACAGTTGTACAGGGTAGGCGAATTTTCCCATAGGTTGTCTGGTTTTTCCAGAGCTATCGAATAAGTCGTTTGTTCCGAAAATACGGGTACTAGGGTTAGAGTTAAGGCCTTTTTGCACTTTCAGATCATTTTAAGCTATTTGTCTTCATAAGAGCCCGATTCTCTAAGAGTCAAGCAAAACGTGGCACAGCTTTTTTACGAAATGTGTATGTAAGGGTTCTCGAGGGTGCTGAACACAATTGTCAACTTCATTTTGCATCATCTCGACCGGTTAGGCCAGGCTGTATGTAGGCACCACCTTCTTTATTGGTAATATCTCAGGAACCGATTTATGAATCTTCTTCAAAATTTCACAGATGATACATTTGTTGGTCATGAATCCATTGCTGTATAATTTGCATACATTAAAATATTACAATTGCATGGAATTTGGGTTCTCGAATATAAGGCCGAAGCTAACACAACGAATTATATGACGGATGCGCCTTGCTCTGGCGATCATTTTTCGTATACAGGGTATGGTGTTTAAATTCTGCTCCTTAAAGTTACATTAATTTTTTTGACTACTTTTGGCTCTTTGGCCGTGCAAATGGCGCCAGTGAGTGAGAAATGAGATGAGTTTCACTTTCAGCGTCGTGCAAACAAAGGATATATTTTAATATTTTAATGTAATATTTTAATGTATGCAAATTATACAGCAATGGATTCATGACCAACAAATGTATCATCTGTGAAATTTTGAAGAAGATTCATAAATCGGTTCCTGAGATATTACCAATAAAGAAGGTGGTGCCTACATACAGCCTGGCCTAACCGGTCGAGATGATGCAAAATGAAGTTGACAATTGTGTTCAGCACCCTCGAGAACCCTTACATACACATTTCGTAAAAAAGCTGTGCCACGTTTTGCTTGACTCTTAGAGAATCGGGCTCTTATGAAGACAAATAGCTTAAAATGATCTGAAAGTGCAAAAAGGCCTTAACTCTAACCCTAGTACCCGTATTTTCGGAACAAACGACTTATTCGATAGCTCTCGAAAAACCAGACAACCTATGGGAAAATTCGCCTACCCTGTACAACTGTTAAAATCGACTTTCAGGCAAAATGAACTACATAGATCGATAGAGCACGAAAAATGAGTGGAGGTCACTCAGAGGACTCTTTTCGCATATCTTTCACGAGAGGTGCGAAATCAGCCCTCAAAGAAGGTGCCGAGACCCGGTGCAAGGACCTCCAAAATGAAATCTGCACAATGAGCCTTTGGGGGGTTGTTAGGCATGCCGCAGGATTCCCAAATCCGGTTAGAACTCATTTCACGATTTTCCCTACATTCCCTGGCTCATCTCGATTCCCTCGTGAGAGACGTGATATGACGACATATTCCATATTATGAAAATGTATCGCATATTTGTCATCATGTAAATATTCGAGGGAACTTTCCTAGAAGCTTACCAAGACCCCCCCCCCCCCCCCCCCCGTTTAGGGGCGTGGCCGAATACCTAACCTTAAGCAGTCAAAAACCAAGCCTACGCAGTGTAAGCATATCCCCAATCAATCTAAGCCTAATCCTGAGCAACCTAAGTAAAACCTTAAGTAAATTTCTAATGAGAAAGGGGTGAAAAGCGCGGGGCCTGGTTATCCAGTGCATGATATTCGAAGACAATGAAAAGAATATCTCACCATCATGTCTGACATATTGATCGACTTGACTTTCCTGAAGAGGAAGAAAGCTCCAGTGAAGAGAGCCACGATGAGCACAAAAGTGAGTGTCTCATTTCTCAAGTCATTCACTTTCTCAAGTTTGGATAGCGTGACGTACATTCCCTCTAGTCTTTTGTATTGAATACTCGTCCAATGTTGTGGGGGGAGACCAATGGCAGCTTCGGCCGCCTTCACTTCGCTCTCGAATCGACCCAGCGAAGGAATTCCCATACGGTAAATCGCATCCAACTCAAGATACAACAGTTAGATGCAAGAGTCGAGGGCATATATATTTTGAATATTCGATATCCCCCACTCTTAACAGAGGCGCGCAGAGAAGTAGAGGGTGGAGTCTAGTGCGGAATTAGGGAAATGACGCCTTGTCCTATCTTCAAGATTCAGCACAATGTGATGAGACTCACTGGTTTTCCTTGGAAAGTCTTGGCTCCGTCATACATATATATGAATGCGATGTCTTTTTCAGGGAAGACAACAATTTTGGAGATCTAAATTACAACCTTCGAAATTGACATGGAACCGACCGGAACTCACATATCCCAAAATTCATGAAATATTCACAGAAAATTCAGCGCGAAATTCTGACCAGGAAATCGCTATCAGAACTATCGCTATCAAAATTTCAAAATAATATATGGAAATTTTTGAAAGCTATTTCCTGGCCAGAATTTCGCGCTGAATTTTCTGTAAATACTTCATGAATTTTGGGATATGTGAGTTCCGGTCGGTTCCATGAGAGTATAAAACAATGGAGAAGAAAGAGAGGTATCGTGCCTGTCCAGTGGGGAGAAGGTTATTCACGAATTCACTCCAGGTTATGGATGAGACTCCTTGCTGAGTGCCTTCCCTGGAATAAGCATCACAATTAGTTGCCATATATTGTCAAAAAAGAGAAGGCTGTTTCAGAGTCTTGCTCCTTTTTAGAATTTTAATTTTTAGGTCTCTGCTGGCGCGACAGCTGCAGAAGCACGGCGAACATGTTTTTAATGTGCTCCTCCAACATTCCCCCCCCCCCCCAGATGAATTTCGAGCTCTACATTCTGCGAAGGTTTGGAGTGGGGCAAAAGTTGATTGAGTAACAAAATAAAAATAAGTTCGTCGTGCTCCTGCTGTGGCGGTAGGACGCCTAAGAGTGAAAGATATATACCATTTGAAAGAGCATTAAAAGTTAGTCCTAAATAATCTCTCAAAACCTGCTTAAGTTTTATGTGGCGACCAGGAGACGTCGACTAAGAAACACCAAAAATGTGCAGTGATCGAGTGCGCCTGCAGCGCAACCACGTATGCACGATTAGCAATCCCCACAGATGTGCCCGTTTGGTGTAGTGGTTAGCGTGCTTGACTATTATTTTGCTCCCCGGGTTCGATTCCCATCAATGTCCAAATATTTTTGCTAGATTTTACCAACTTGATTCTTATCGTTTGAACCTTTTAAAAGTGTTACATAGCATTGAACTGCTATATACTCTAACCTGTGACAGGGTGACATATGAAAAGTGACAAAAGTTTATTTTTCCTAGATTAACAATTTTGAACATCTAAAATGCAGTCTCTGTAAGAGCGTCAGATCTTGGTGGGGAAGTGGCACAACCTTTCAAAATCATCTCTATGAGCTCATATTTGGTGGGTAGACTCAATAGGGGCCCATTAATCATTTCCCAAAATTTTGATCTACAATTATCGATTTTTTTCGAAAATTTGTATTTTTGATATTAGGCCATCATGTTATATATCATTCGAAAGAGCATGAAAAGTTATGTCTGAATCCATGTTCTCATGTCGATTGGTCAATGTATGCTCTTGGAGCATGCAATAATGTGCCGAAAACAGTGGTTTGACGTTTTGATAGATTGAGAGAGAATGTTCCAACCAATAGCACCTCCTGGAAACTTCGTATTATATGTAAAATTCATAGCTGAATCGATTAAGACTATTCCCGAGAAAGTATGAGGTACCAAAAATAGAGTTTTCCTCGAACAGCTGAAACGCTGTTCTGTCGCAGGTTCGATCCCTCTCGGATGCATACATTTTTGCCCTTCCAGGAGGTTTCCAGGAGGTGCTATTGATTGGAACATCTCTCTCAATCTATCAAAACGTCAAACCACTGTTTTTCGGCACATTATTGCATGCTCCAAGAGCATACATTGACCAATCGACATGAAAACATGGATTCTGACATAACTTTTCATGCTCTTTCGAATGATATATAACATGATGGCCTAATATCAAAAATAAAAATTTTCGAAAAAATCGATAATTGTAGATCAAAATTGTGGTAAGTGATTATTGGGCGCCTATTGAGTCTACCCACCAAATATGAGCTCATAGCGATGATTTTGAAAGATTGTACCACACCCTCTGACGTTCTTAGGGAGACAGCGTTCTAAAATGAGAGAATATTTATATTATAATATGTCAATGCTATGAAACCCTCTAAAAAGGCTTGGAAAAATTGGAAGAAAAAAAAACAAGTTGGAAAAATTTAGTAAAAAAAAATTTGGACATTGATGGAAAGCGAACCCGGGGAGCAAAAGTCACAGTCAAGCACACTAACCACTACACCAAACGGGCACATCTCCAGGGATTGCTAAGCGTTCATACGTGGTTGCGCTGTAGGCGCACTCGATCACTGCACATTTTATGTGTTTCTTAGTTGACGTCTCCTGGTCGCCATATAAAACTTTAGCAGGTTTTGAGAGATGATTTAGGACCAACTTTTAACGGTCTTTCAAATGGTATATATCTCGTACATAACTGTTACCGCATCCACGAGCGGACTCCTTGTGAGTGAACCCCGAAGGCTCATTGTGCAGGGTTCATTTTTGAGCTCCCCACGTAGGCTCCGATCCCGGCACCTCCCTCTTTGAGAGCTGTTTTCTTGGTTAAGGTGAACGATAGAGCAAAATTGACCTCTGAGTGGCCCCGACTAATTTTTCAAGCTCTATCGATCTATGTAGGTAATTTTGTCCGAAAGTCGATTTTAACATCAGTACATTGTAGCTCGATTTTCTCAAAAATGTAGGTAAAGCAGCAGCTCAAATTTGCACAGTAGATGCATCTCAGCGAGAGCTTTCGAATGAGTGGTTTGCGAAAAAATTGGAACACTTGGGTGAGAGTTTCGACCGTTTTACTTCGCCCGGATCGTTTGAATTATATTTTACACTGGTGATTTCATTTCCCACCGCATTTTTCGGAGCGCGCGGTCAAAAATGACAAGTTTCCAATCAAAAATCTCACATGGGACTGACCGGAACTCAAATATCTCAATCACCTTCTACTTTTTGTGGTGGAAAGGTACCTCTAAGGAATTCTCAAAACTGTTTTCAAAAGTTGCAAAATGCGTCTAGAACTTAAGATATTTAAGGTTAAGGATTTTGGATTTCCCGTTCGCACACTCATTTCAAACTCTTCACTCTCAACCGGTTCGGTGGTGTAGTGACAGTGATTTAAATTACAATTTGGAGGGTCGGTGGTTCGTATCCCCACGTTGGATTTCTTTTGCATTTTTTACACCTTTTGATCTTGGACTCTGGACTTTAGACTTTGGACTCTTCGAATGTTCATTTTGTTCTTCATTACGTTTTTGAAGATTGAATCAAGAACATATCAACGTACCATCGTGAATGCTTGATTTATGATATCGATGCTCGCCCACGTACGAGGGAGAGCCATGTAGAGTATGCCCATTGGCGACTTCGAACTTTTTGACTTCAAAGGGAATTAGAATTCGGATAAAATACCAGCCACAACAGAGTGTGCAAACATCGGAGGAATAAGAACTCGACCTCCAAATCATACAAGAATGCATTATTGATCACACAATAATGCATACAATATGATCATGATCGGGAAGTCGAGTGAACTTGTTCGAAGTTACGAATGGGCAAGCTCTCCATGGCTCTCCCACGTATGTGGGCGAGCATCGATATCATAAATCAAGCATTCACGATGGTACGTTGATATGTTCTAGATTCAATCTTCAAAAACGTAATGAAGAACAAAATGAACATTCGAAGAGTCCAAAGTCCAGAGTCCAAGATCAAAAGGTGTAAAAAATGCAAAAGAAATCCAACGTGGGGATACGAACCACCGACCCTCCAAATATTAATTCAACTCACTGTCACTACACCACCGAATCGGTTGAGAGTGAAGAGTTTGAAATGAGTGTTATTTACTGCGAACAGGAAATCCAAATTCATTAACCTTATCTTAAGTTCTAGACACATTTTGCAACTTTTGAAAACGGTTTTGAGAATCCCTTAGGGGTATCTTTCCACCACAAAAAGTAGAAGGTGATTGAGATATATGAGTTCCGGTCAGTCCCATGTCAGTTGAAAATTTTTTTCAAACGATCCGGGCGAAGTAAAATGGTCCAAACTCTCACCCAAATGTTCCAATTTTTTTTCGCAAACCACTCATTCGAATGCTCTCGCTGAGATGCATCTACTGTGCAAATTTGACCTGATGTTTTACCAGCATTTTTGAAAAAAATCGACCTACAATGTACTGACGTTAAAATCGACTTTCAGACAAAATGACCTACATAGATCGATAGAGCTCGAAAAATTAATCCCGGTCACTCAGGGGCGGTATTCTTTCCTCCATTTCGGCAATGTCGAAATTTCTGGAATGCCGATTTTTTCGGCAATTTCCGAAATGTTTAACCCAAGGGTGGCACAATATCGCGGAATCATTTGGGACCGAACTGACACCCTCCGTTGATAAAGTGAGCGCAATACCCCTCTGCCACGGAGACATGCGCAACTAATCAGTGAGAGTGAAATGAATGAGGAATGTGGACAATTATTTTCGCTGAGCGATGTGCCTAGTTATGCTTAACCTACTGAAAGTCTAGAACTTTTAATAAAGCTTCTAATGTTTCACTACATCGACCGAGTCACCTACCATCGAGAGGTCACAGTGACCATGAGGCTGTACCGTAGCCATAGTAACCGCACTAGTGTTGACCATTAGGGCGTTGCAGCGCCCGTGAGGTCGCGGGCTTCGCAACCTGTGATAGAAGGGAGGGGAGGATTGCAGAGCCCGCAATGCGTCAATCTTCCTCACCCGGCCTCCTGTCCTCTATTTCGCGTGATCTAGCTAAAAAGGGTTCGAAAAAGGGTGGGCTAGATATGATGCTGACTTAACAAGCTCTATTCGATGCAATGCCATTAAGGGGGCCGCAACCTACTCCATCCCTTAGCGGTTCCAGTACGACCGCGATCATTTAGTCATCCCAATGATCTTCAATAGAGAGGTTGCAATGTCCTACTGTAATGAAAAGAGAGCCCCACTTCACGAGCGCGGAAATCGAATTCGGAAATACCGAAATCGTTGCCGAAATTCCTTTGTTCTCCTTTCCCAATTTTCGTCGCTCCAAATAGAGTGCCGAATTATTCCCCGTTGATTCGCCCAATTCACCGGTCATTCTGCCGAAATTTTCGGAATTGGCGAGGTCGCTCTCATTTTCGGCAGACCGCTCTATCCTCTAACGTGCGCGCGAAATTAATTTCGGAAAGCCGAAATTATTTTCGGATCTTGCCGAAATTGATGAAAGAATACCACCCCAGAGGTCAATTTTGCTCTATCGTTCACCGTAACCAAGAAAACAGCACTCAAAGAGGGAGGTGCCGGTATCCGACCCTACGTAGGGAGCTGCAAAATGAAGTCCGAAAGCCTAAACCTAAATTATGTCAGAGCGTCGCTTCGCTCCGCTCTGAAATCAACAATGAGACTCCGGGGAGTACTCTGGCATGCCTCAGGGTGTCCAAAACCGGTTAGAACTCATTTCTCCATTCTCATGCTCAGTTCGATTCTCTCATGAGAGGCGTGATATGTAAACTTTGAAGCACATTCATTAATGCACAAACTATATCAAACATGAAATCTGAGCAAAACATATGACGCCGTACTTGTAAGGCTCGGAAAAACACTGGAACAGCGATTTTTCGAAAACATGGAATTTGGAGTTGTTTTGGATGCTGATGACGATGATCAGTCACGGCAATCACAGCATTAAGGAAACGCAGAGTCAAGAACTTGTAAGAGTGAACCTTATCAGTAAAGATATTCGCGGTAGGAGTCCCAAGCGACCGAAACCTACTTGTTCCCGCCAATACATTTTCAACGTTGAATTCAAATTTCAAACCGCCCTTACGCTAATATTTGTGAATATTTACATGTTTTTTGCGATCTTGCACAAATGACACGCATCGAACAATTTTATCATTTATAAACAAAGGTCAAAAATGGTCGGCAACCTTGTGCAAGATAGGCCTTTTCTAAACACGTTGAAATTTTATTTTTATAAATCTGACCTGCGGAAACATCTTTTATATTTTTTAAAAAAATAATTCTAATTTGCTTTCATGAATTCGGGCATGCTGAACTACACTAAGCCAAAAGGAAATTCAATTTAGGCCTATTTGAAGCATATGGGCAATGACCGCGACGCGTCACGCGACGCATGAGCCTCACACTGCGGCGTGGCACTCGTGCAGTCTCATTTTGCATATTTGGTCATATTTGATGATCTATGGAGCGTCGTAAGGTCACGTCTTTTCCTGTTTATGACGTATATCACAATTCAGAGAGATGCAATAAAGACGAAAATTGTTTTCCTGGGTAGTTTTTCATTCTCTACATGATGCGATATATGCGAACTTCGCATCACAATGTCTTCATTGGTTTCCTGAACACATCTATGGGTTAAACTCAAAAAAGCATTAAGCCATTTTACATAGATGTTTGTAGTACTGTGTAAAGGCCACAAAACAATTTTGGTGCAAATCGGGAATGGGACTTTTGAGAAATTGTTGTTTCAATATTTCCATCTCGTTCCTCTTGCACTATGCGCGGTCGAGAGAAAGAACGTGTGTCACTTTCAACAGCTTCCCTCACATGCCTATGTAGCTCAATGGTTAAGCGTTGGGCTAGCGATAATTTTTGTTTCAACATGATCAGTTCGAATCAATCCAGGGGTCGGAGGATTTTTGCCATTTTATATCACCTAAATTTTCAATTTGTAGACGATAGATGTAAAAATAAGGTGCAATCAAAATAGTCTAAAGAACACAGATGACGTGACGACGAAACAGTTAAATTATAAACATCTTTCTTGAAAATGAGATGAAAAACTGAGCTCAAATGTGGGCAGCATTGCTGCTAGCAGCAAGACCCTCCCGGTTTTCGGATAGTGCCCATCATACTTTAGGGTACCAGCTTCTGTATACACTGCCGGTTTTGTGGCTGAACTAGTTGGCACCCTCCCGGATTTAGAAAATCAGCCGCAATCCCTGCCCATGTTTGACTGAGCTTTCAAGATGAGTTTTGATGCATGTTAGTATCTTATTTTTACATATATCGTCTACTAATTGAAAATTTAGGTGATCTAAAATGGCAAAAATCTTCCGATCCCTGGATTGATTCGAACTGGTCATGTTGAAACAAAAATGATCGCTAGCCCAACGCTTAACCATTGTGCTACATAGGCATGTGAGGGAAGCTATTGAAAGTGACACACGTTCTTTCTCTCGACCGCACATAGTGCAAGAGGAATGAGATGGAAATATTGAAACAACAATTTCTCAAAAGTCCAATTCCCGATTTGCACGAAAATTGTTTTATGGCCTTTACACAGTACTACAAACATCCCTGTAAAATGGCTTAATGCTTTTTTGAGTTTAACCCATAGATGTGTTCAGGAAACCAATAAAGACATTGTGATTCGAAGTTCGCATATATCGCATCATGTAGAGAATGAAAAACTACCCCAGGAAAACAATTTTCGTCTTTATTGCATCTCTCTGAATTGTGATAGACGTCAATAACATGAAAATACGTGACTTTAGGACGCTCCATAGCTCACGAAATAGGGCCAAATATGCAAAATGAGACTGATCATCGTCATCAGCATCCAAAACAACACCAAATTCCACGTTTTCGAAAAATCGCTGTTCCAGCCCCTTCAATGAATTGTCTGCTTCTTAGAGAACGACGTCATATCAAGGCCGGGTTTTAGACACGATTTGGTGTAGCTCGTAGTGAGGTTTGCATTATTGCCTACACCGTAATGCATATCACCATAATTCCCTGCATATCAAAGGGCTTGTTCATCAAAACCCGCCGTGATAGAGCGCTGTTTGATCGTGTGTGTCCGGATTAATTATGAAATGAGTGGGTGGGGATAGCGTATGAAATCGGCAAAAAAAAACCTCTGCTACTGAATGGATTCGAAACAAAGGCGGACGGGTCGCGAAACAAACACGCTACCGACTCGGTCATCTGCCCTATAGGGTGGCAAAAATGACTCTTCGGATCGCCTTTTAGACTCGTGACTTCGGATCAGACTCGGATCGGTCGGATCAGAGCGACGCCCTCGTTTCTCCCTCGCCAGCCGCAGTCCCCCGGCGAAGGCGGGGGATGAAGGCTGGTAAACATAAGCAGAAAGATCAAATGTCAACTGAAAACTGCCTTTTTTTCTTAGAACCTTGCTATAACATAATGAATCTGAAACATACTTGTTCTTTGGAGAGATCATGTATACTATCCCGTACACGAACAAAGAGACGGCAAATATTTTCTTCATTCCCGCCAGAAGTTCCTATGATGAAAATTTCCTTATAAGTAATTATTATAATTGCATTATCGCAAGCTCAAACATATGACGCCGTTTGCCTAAAAATCGAGCATTTTGTAGCAGGTCTGGCACAGATAAAAAATGTCGAAATTCTGGAACTTCGGTTATGGGGGTTCTCAAGCATGCTGATGATGATGGGAGTTTTAATTTTGCACGTGAAGCCTTCGTTGAAGCCAGGCGTCGACACGTCGAAATCACTTAATCCTGATCATCTCTATGCCCGATAGTCCTAAAATTAAGTGGATATGTCTCTAGGGTCAAAATTTGATGGCGATCACGCTGATCTAGTTTATTTTTAATTATTTATAAAAATGAATTTTTAAACTTTTCTAAAACGTCTGAGAGTAAAAGGTGATAAATGAAATTATAATCGATCTGACCGGATTGGTGTGAGGATTTCAAATATAGTTTTGTTTTTCTATATAGACATGCCCAATTTGTGTAGTGTAATTAATTGTATATGAAAATGGAGATGCGCAGAGTGGAGTGCCAGTGGTCATGGTGAGAGACAATGCATAGAAGAGAGAGCGCAGACAGCCAAAGGGAACAGAGGCAGAGGAGGGAAGAGGTCAGTCGATACGGGCTGAGAGACACAAGGTAGATCAAGGGAAGAAGGCAGTTCATCTCTAATTGTTTGATTCATTTAATTACACCACAAAAATTGGGCGTCTAATTAGAAAAGCAAAAATATATTTGAAATCCTCACACCAATCCGGTCAGATCGATTATAATTTCATTTATCACCTTTTACTCTCCGACGTTTTAGAAAAGTTTAATTTTTTAGTGATCTCAGGTGTTCCACAGGGCACAGTTCTTGGGCCTCTCCTCTTTTTGCTATTTACTTTCGATCTCCCTTCAGTTTTTCCCCCTTTCCAAAACTAAATTGTCGGCTTTTTGCTGATGACATCAAGCTCTTCACTACTTTCGATCCACTCTCTCCTTCTGATTCCCCCTCTCAACTTCAATCGGGTATTAATGGGTTCTTAGAATACTGCAAAAAATGGCAGTTAGAAGTTGCTGAAAAGAAATGCAACGTATTACATATAGGCAAAAACAATCCCTGTACTAGCTATTCCTTAATCTCTTGCATTTTTGTAGTAACGCAGTCAATCCGTGATCTAGGTGTTTATATTGATCCTCTCTTAAATTTTGACTCTCACATCCAGACTGTTTGTCATAAGGCGTCTTCATTAGTCTATTTACTTTTCCGTAGTATCAGCTGTACAATAGTTGTCCCATACATATCTGCTTTCAAATCTTTTATCCTTCCCATACTAGAATACGCCTCTCCCGTCTGGTCTCCCTTCTCATCTGGTCGTATTCGCAAATTAGAGAAAGTTCAACATCTATTTAGTAGGCTATTATATTATCGTTGCTCTCGAACAGACGTCTCTTTCCCCTCTTATTCTGATCGATTAGCCCTATATTCTCTACGCTCTCTTTATGTTCGCCGTATTGTCATTGACATAGTGCTAGCTCTTAAAATTTTCGCTAACGCTGTTGAGTTGTCAGTATGTAATTTCTATACATATAGGACTATTACCAGACGTCATAGTGCCTTTGTTCTTCACATTCCCGCTTTCCGAAGGGAAAATTTGAAAGCATCGTTTGCTCATAGAACAGTTAGATTTCTAAATAAGCTCCACTTAATTTGCAATCCTCTATTGTCGATCGAGACTATTAAGCACTATTTGCTAATTCACCCTAATCTTCTGCGTACTCTTGGAATTGAAATTAGAAATCTTTAGCATCTGTCCTTACCGCCACCCCCCCCCCCCTCCCACCTTTCTTCTCCTTTTTCTCTTCTCAATCCTTCCCCAACCATTCTCACCCCCTTCGATCTCCTCCGATCTCCTGTCACACAAGTCTCCAATACGATATACATTGGACAAGCGGCCACTCCTACCGCTCACGAGGCTCCCTCCCCTCGCCACTCTCTCTTTCTTGTGCGACACGATTCGGAAGATATACTCCCCCCCCCTCCCTCCCTCTTCCCTAACCCTAATTATATTCTCGAACATTCTATACTTGATGAAGCGCCCTTGTGGTGTACGATAAATAAATAAAATTAAACATTCATTGTTATAAATAATTAAAAATAAACTATTAGGGTGTCCCGAAAGTTCGTGCACTATTTTTACTTATTTCTTCCCTTTCGAACTATAATGAACCATATCAAATAAAGTTTTGTGTTTTGTACATGTGCAGGTTTGCTAATTGATTCCGCTATAATATTCTGAAAACACTATCTATGACGCTGAAATTACCTGAAAAGTCGATTTTCGGTCATGTCGTTTTAAAATTTCTAACACAAATTACTATTGTGTGAGACCCGGATTGAAACTAATGAAGGAGATGGGTGTGCAGTTATTTTTAAAATAGTCATTCAACAGCTATCTTTAGTGATAGCTGAAGTAGTGCAAAACTTTCAACTTTCATTAATTTTAAAGATGTCGTTTTTTTAATCATTAAATTTTGTAATCTTTCTTCGAACGACAAGCCACTCAAAAAATAATAGTTCTTAGTTTTAGTTTATTAGCAATCGTTTAGATCCATGTATGGAATGAAATTCTCAACTTTTTAAAATTTTGTGTGGAAAATCAAGAATTTCGTTGAAATTCTGCAATGCAATATGGGGCAGCGGGATGTTGGGAAACTTGCTTAGAATGAACTACTAACTCACAGGAGCGGATAATCTGGTTTATATCTCTTCAGATGAGAGAACTGTAAATGGGATGTTTTTATATAGATCAGGATTAGTTATATCATTTTTGCGAAAACGCAAGGATTTCAAGCCCTGAAGTATGTAAACGGAAGAACAGTGGATGCCCTATCCAGCGCCGATTACTACCCCCTCACAAGTTTGATGACATTTGAAAAACATATTTTCAAAAAGTAGTGCACGAACTTTCGGGACACCCTATTATATCAACGTGATCGCCATCAAATTTTGACCCTAGAGACATATCCACTTAATTTTAAGACTTTCGGACGGAGAGATATTCGCGATATTTTGATTTTGACGTGTCGTCGTCTGGCCTCAACGAAGGCTCCACGTGCAAAATGAATACTCCCATCATCATCAGCGCCCTTGAGAACCCCCGTAACCGAAGTTTCAGAAATTCGACATTTTTCCCGGTGCCAGGCTTTGCTCGATTTTTAGGCAAACGGCGTCATATATTATCTTGTATCTAATTTAGATGCTGCTCGGCTATAGATGTAGGATTACTGTAGGAGTATGGTATAACGAGTCTACCCAACGATTAGGAATTTTCATCACCACAAAATCATGGACATCGGTGAATTTGGTGAATCATGCCAGATTTTTTAAGATGAATCTAAATAATAATAATGAGATTATCGAAGAATATTATTTATGACAGACTTTTTGAGTTAGTGCCCCTATAGCCGCGCTGGTAAATCATCGGGTATTTTTTTGTTTTACTTTAACTTTTAGTCCAGGAATTTAGATTCATCTTAAAAAATCTGGCATGATTCACCAAATTCACCGACGTCCATGATTTTGTGGTGATGAAAATTCCTAATCGTTGGGTAGTGATAACGCTATCGAACAAGCATGCTTTGGAAACGGAAGGTGGCGGGTTCGATTCCATTCCTTCAGCAAAACTCTTTAACAAGGGGAGTTCGGAAAAGTGCAAACGAGCTGCCGTAATCTCGCATAGGTTCGATTAGTTAATTTTAGGACGCAGAGTCACATTCACAACTTGATGATACAAATGTACCGCGGAGGCTCACAACCGCGACAGCGATACGACAATGACAACGTAACGACATTCCCAATCCTAGCAAATTAGGAGTTGTTTCGTTGTTAACAGTACAGTCGCGCATAAGTGAGTGCGCACTTTTTGAATTCGTTGCAACTTTTTGCCAGGAAAATCATCATTCTGACACTAAGGTATGTTGTACCAAAATCATTGGAGATTATTAACATGCTATTTGGGCATGATGTAATTGCCCCGCTATTGCATCATGATGACGAAATCAAAATGTACTTTTTCAAAACGGCATTATTCTTACATGGATTTTTCCAGCTCGCCAAACTTTATGAGGTAGGAGATATGACTGAGGACAACCAATAAAAATTTTTTGAAGTTGCTGCGCGACTGTACATTTGCTGCAGCCTTGCTGCAAAATCAAGGTCTGAAATTCAGAACTCAGCTCCTATCAGTGGTGGGCTTCAAATATGACTTTGGCCGGGGGGTCGCAAATTGGGAGGGTCCGGGGGGTCTCGGTCGGGGGGGGGGGGGGGGGGGGGGGTCGCCGTAGGGGTTTGTCAGGGTGACGTAAATGTGGCGGCCCGGGGGGTTGCCAGCCGCCAACAGCTGAGCCCGGGCCGGGGAGTCGCAAAACGAACACCGTTCCGGAGGGTCGCAAAAATTTTTTCGTCATATTTCCTAGCCCATCACTGGCTCCTATTGGGGTGTCCCAAAAGTTCGTGCAATTTTTCCTGATTATATTTTCTCGCGAAGTAAAAGTCAAGAAACCTAATTATCGTTCATATCTATTATAGCTGGACTTGCAATATTTTTTGCGTAGGTTATTTCATTAAATGATTACCAAGTGATGATGAAATAGTCCAAAATTTGCGTTTTAGGACCATGTTTTGAAAAATATATAATTTCATTTTCTTTTAAGTTTCAAAACTCTAGTTAAGTGAATTAGGAGCAGCTACCATACTTTCAATTAAACCTATAAAATTGTATCTTTCTTTATTGGCGGCCGAAAAACATCAAAACTTGTGATGTTTATCTTGTCGAGGGAATGCTGTTTTCAGAATTTTTCAAATTTTCATGGTAGTTTGCTAGTCAATCGGACTAATTTTGCAATGTAAATTCGTTTTATATTACGTATTACATTTTGAAACCTTTGTTGGTATCGAAATCGATGAAAATTTTAAAAAACACGTTGAAATTTGCAATTTCCTTAATTGCGATTCGGAAGGCCACAACAGTGTCCAGTATGTTACTTTGCAACTACAAAGTAACTACGCATAATCAAATTAGTTATATCTCTTCATATTGAAGAATTTCACGCTTTTTTTAAAATTTTTGATACACAACTTCGGAATCGCACTATTCTTGTAAACTTGAACATTTCTAATTTGTGAACCTCGGAAATTGTAGAGCAAAGATTGCTCTACTCAATGCTACGTAATATTAGGAAGAAAGATTCATAGTTTCAAAGAAAGAAATTTTCGGAAAAAAAATTCCACGAACTTTTGGGACACCCTAATATAATAGCTACTAGAGACTCGATCAAAACGTCAAAATGATGGTCATCATGAATAGAGATGATCGAGAGAATATGACAACGATATTTCATAATTTGCCCTTAGGGCATGAAAAAATCACTTTTTTGTATGACCATTTTTTGGAGTTTCATAGCTGTGTGGGAAAGTGAGCTAAAAATTTGGTTTTTGTATAGGAATGTTCAAAATGTATTGAAGAACCTATTCCCAACTTTTTACAGCGATTGGATATCTTTCCTGTCCGCGGCGTGCGTTTATCAGAGGTATACTAGCGTCGGGAAACAGCCTGTTTACCACTGTAGGCGAGAGAGTGCAGACGACGAGAGTGCGTAAACAGGGTGTTTTCCTACACTAGTATACCTCCGAAAAACGTTCGCCGCGGGCATGTAAGATATCCAATCGCTCTAAAAAGTTGGGATTCAGATCTTCAATACATTTTGAACATCCCTATGCACAAATCAGATTTTTACCTACATTTCCCACATAGTTATGAATGTCCTAAAAATGGTCATGCAAAAAAGTGATTTTTTGATGCCTCGAGGGCAAATTATGAGATATAAATTATGAGAGGTTGTCATATTCTCTCGATCATCACTATTCATGATGACGATCATTTTGACGTTTTGATCGAGGCTCTAGCTATTCTAGGAGCTGAGTTCTGAATTTCAGACCTTGATTTTGCAGCAAGGCTGCAGCAAATGTACAGTTGCGCAGCAACTTCAAATTTTTTATTGGTAGTCCTCAGTCATATTTCTCACCTCATGAAGTTTGGGGAGCTGGAAAAAATCCATGTAAGAATAATGCCATTTTGAAAAAGTACATTTTGATTTCGTCATCACTATGCAATAGCGGGGCAATTACATCATGTCCAAATAGCGTGTTAATAATCTCCAATGAATTTGGTAGAATATACCTTACAAGGGGTCCGCACGTGGATGCGGTAATAGTTATGTACGATATATATATATATATATATATATATATATATATATATATATATATATATATATTTATGCTATTTCGTTCGAAATAACGTGTTAAAAAACTGTAATAGAACATGAAATTAATGACGATTAAATGACGGATGAATAACAATGGTGGGGGGATCTACTCAGGGGAACTGGTCTGATTCTCGGAATTTACTAAAAGCCTTGCCGCTCTTGGGAAGAAACTATTGTGTCTGTAGTTGTGGTTCGATCCAGGATTATTGAAGTTCATGCCGTTTCGAGTGTAGTAAATTTTGAAATAATGTGGCTTTCGGTTGGAAATACTATATTTGCCTCGGGTGAGATTTGTGGCTACTCTTATATCAATAGCTATTCTACGCTTCTCTAGGGAATCAATGCCTCGTTTCTTGTTGCGATCGAGCGGAGGGCATGTTTTCCCATGTATGATTTAAACAGCGCATAAATAAACGTCGTGTGAAGTAGTTCTGTACCTTTTCCAATTCCTTTTTATCCTTGTTTTGGTAAGGGCTGAATACGGATGAAGCGCTTTCTAAAATCGGTCTAATGTACATTGAGGACGTTTTTAGGAGTACTTCTATATTTGTGGTTCGTAAGGCTCTGAGTATAGTGCGGCAGGCAGTTTTGGCTTTAATGGAAACGGTAACGCAATGGTCGGAAAATGAGAGGTTTTTCTGGATAAAAAAACCTAGGTCTTTCACTTTTCTTTTTGTTCTAAAGTTATGGTTCCTATAGAATATGTTCTCTTTATATTTGCTCTGCCCAGGTGCAATGAGTTACATTTATGCGCAGCGAGAGGGAGTTGCCACTCTTCTGACCATTTTGCGATTGTATCAATTGCTGATTGGAGAGGAGCAGGTGAGTTTCCCTTCCTAAAGGATCGATATATTTTTATATCATCGGCATACATTCTTGCGACAACGCCATGATTTTGCACTAGAGTAGGGATTTCCGAGGTGTAAATTAGGAAGAGAAAAGGTCCTATGACTGAGCCCTGTGGGACGCCGCTAGTCACAGGCATTGAGGTAGAAAGCACATCTTTTACTCTCACTTGGAATGATCTATGTGTGAGATATCCTGTTATCCATTTGATTGTATTTTCGGAGAGGCCTATAGCACTAAGCTTGAGTTTTAGCTTGGGGTGGGATACTCTGTCAAAAGCTTTTGCGAAATCGAAGTAGATTACGTGAACTGGCTTCCGATCACTAATAGAGGATGTCCAGTGTTCGAGGACTTCGAGCATTTGGAGTTCACGAGATCTTTTCTTTCGGAATCCGTACTGCTCATCGGGGAAAATTTGTAATTGCTCACAATGGGTAATAATGGATTTGCACAAAATTCGCTCAAAAACTCTGCAGAAGAAGGATGTAATTGAGAAAAGGTAAAGGTACATCCCGTCTTCGAGACTGGGCTCGCGGGAGAACACTGCTAGCCCAGTGTTAATATGGGCTGATTCAGTCTGGAGTGCCCACCTTTTCGCCAGACCTATTTACCTGCGTGATCTAGTCACGACTACCAATTCCCCGTCCCCAATGGGTGGGCGCCTTGGTGGGGCGGAGACGGTGTCACGGCCGGGAATCGAACCCGTAATTGATTTCGTAATTGATTTCGTAATTGGTAATTGAGATAGGCCTGTAATTTAGGGGATTGGAAAAGGGGGGTGATTTCTTGACGGGGGTTACTATGGAATGCCTCCAATGGGAGGGGACCATTCCAGATTGGTAAGAGTTCCTAAAAATGATTTCAAGTGCTTCGGAAATGGGTACGGCAATTCGTTTTATGAAGGTGAGGTCAATGTTCTCAGGGGTTTTACAGGAGGAACGTTTCCATTTTTCGATAAGGGAGCAGATTTCGTGTCTAAGGAATTGGGGTTCTTCGTAAGTACCAAGCTGAGGTAGGGCTCCAGTATTGGGAAGTTTTCCGTCATCGATGGTGAATACGCTTACGAAAGTCTCAGTCATCCATGACTAGAGTACCATCAGCTGCCTAAGTCATCCATGACTAGAGTACCATCAGCTGTTTTTAATCCTTCTACTCCCTTGGATTTATTGGCACAGCGTTTCATAAAACGGAAGAACTTATTCTTATCCTCGCTTTCGATTATCTTTTTCTCAATGGTTTTGTGATACCGTTGTAACTCTTTGCGGAATTTTTTGTTCAGAACCTCGAAATCACGTTCATCGTTTGGGTCTTTGCTATTAACCGATTTGTGCCAGGCTTGAAAACGTTTTCCTAGTAGTCGTTCAATATGAGGGGGGAGTTTCCCATGAGAGAGGCTCACTTTGGTCCAAGGAACATGGGTGTCTATTGATTTTTGAATGACACTAATCAAGAGGTCGTACATGAGATCCACATTTGCTATTTTAGACCACTCGATGCTTGTCCACTCGATGTTTGCTAATTGTGAATTAATGAGGTCGTAGTCAGCATTTCTGTAGTCACGCCTAAGAGTGAAAGATATATACCATTTGAAAGAGCATTAAAAGTTGGTCCTAAATAATCTCTCAAAACCTGCTTAAGTTTTATGTGGCGACCAGGAGAGGTCGACTAAGAAACACCAAAAATGTGCAGTGATCGAGTGCGCCTGCAGCGCAACCACCTATGCACGATTAGCAATCCCTAGAGATGTGCCCGTTTGGTGTAGTGGTTAGCGTGCTTGACTATGCTTTTTGCTCCCCGGGTTCGATTCCCATCAATGTCCACATTTTTTGCTCGATTTTACCTTGATTCTTATCGTTTTAGCCTTTTTAGAGGGTTTCATAGCATTGGTATATTATATTCTCTCATTTTAGATGTTCAAAGTTTTTAATCTAGGAAAAATCTACTTTTGGCATTTTTCATATGTCACCCTGTCACAGATTAGAGTATATAGCAGTTCCATGCTATGAAACCCTGTAAAAAGGCTAAAACGATATTAATCAAGTTGGTAAAATCGAGCAAAAAATGTGGATATTGATGGAAATCGAACGCGGGGAGCAAAAAGGATAGTCAAGCACGCTAACCACTACACCAAACGGGCACATCTCCAGGGATTGCTAATCGTGCATAGGTGGTTGCGCTGCAGGCGCACTCGATCACTGCACATTTTTGGTGTTTCTTAGTCGACCTCTCCTGGTCGCCACATAAAACTTTAGCAGGTTTCGAGAGATGATTTAGGACCAACTTTTAACGCTCTTTCAAATGGTATATATGTCGTACATAACTGTTACCGCATCCACGTGCGGACCCCTTGTTAGTGTCAGAATGATGATTTTCCTGGGCAAAAAGTTGCAACGAATTCAAACAGTGCGCACTCACTTATGCGGGCGACTGTATGTGCTCCCCTACATTTGCATTTACAATTGTTGTAACCAAACGATCTTGAGTTTCACTCCCCACCAACAACGGAGGTTGTGTCATGTTTTGATAACCATAAACTACACGGCATACTTTTTAAACCCAAAAAGTGAACCCCGGGTAATATCAACCCATCAATGCTTAAGACAAAATACTCAGTTGGCGCCGTACAAATGTGTATCAAGACTGTTATGAAAATGTAGAGGAGCACATGCTGGTAGCAATGAAACAACTCCCAAGTTGCGAAGCCAACTCTCAAGCGAACTTCGCTCCGTTGCGGAAATGTTGTACCCCCGGAAATTCACTCGGAAAAAAGATATTTCTGGTTTTTTTGGAAAAAAAATTTTTGGTCGTCGTTTTAAAGTTTCCCAAAACACATGAAAATAATTTGAAATGGCAGTAGTGCCCTGATCACGACAAAACGAGAAAGAGTGTGTGTAAAATTAAGAGAGCGGGCGTGATCAGGCAACTCAAACTCATACTTTGCGGCTCTACGCTGTTGCAAATATTGAATTTTTATTATTCTCACTATTCTAATTTAACTAATTAGAGCCAATTATATTACATTGTTAAATAATATAGAAAGGCATTTTCAAGGGTGCTGGGTAACTTTAAAGTTACCCAACAAGGACGAAATTGACCCATTGTTTTTTGTCCTCCATCGAGTAGCCGATGGTTGAATTAATATAGAATGAATATACAAAAATGCTAAAAATCAATAATAGCCTCAAGGGAAAGCCGGAAATGGTCAGCGTGATCCCGCGGTCTCTCTCTTTTGCATACTCTCTCGTACACGCGACGGGATCTGGGTGAGATCAGGGTTTCGTCCTTGTTGGGTAACTTTAAGCTATATACTGTGAGAATAGTATGCGTAGCAACGTGGTGTACATGATAAACTTCAAAGCACAACAATATTCGCGAAACGGGAAAATATTTTGATGTGAATATTTTCCCGTTCCTCGATTATTGTTGTACTTTAAGAAGATTATCATGAACGCCACGTTGCTACGCATTCTATTCTCACAGTACTTCTTTGAAATATATTTTCTTTTTATCAATTACGTTTAAAGTAAACCAATTGCAAGAACCCGAAAATAACAAAAAAATTGCGCGAAAGTGTATTTGGGATTACACGGCCCCCGGAAGATCGACATAGACCGTATGAAATTGTGTCACCCCATCAGGGGGAATCAGGCAAATCGCGCGCTAGTTCAAATATTATGCAGTCAGAATCGCCTGATTCGTCAAATATGTGCCTGAATCACGTCAAATTTGCCTGAGTCATCACGTTATCGTAATTTTTTAGTTCAAAAATTAATTTCAGTTCGCGATGGCAGTTTTTCGCAATTTTTAAACTTAATTAAATTGAAGATTTATTAATTTATTCGGTTAACTTTTAACATACCCGCTAATGCCAGGCAGTGTTTGGTCAAACTTTTCGTTCATTATTGCTAAACTGATACAATCATTTCTATGTTTAGTTAGGCATAATTTTACAGCGCGACACAGTCTCATAAGGTCTATGTCGATCTTCCGGGGGCCGTGGGATTATATGTATTCCTTTCCCGGCTTTTTTCGAAGTTCCGTATCACGGCTAGCATGGGAGCCCCGACCAACTCGATGACCAAACCGGTCTAGTCAGAAAGATATTTACCTCTTTATTTTTTTCATCGTCTCCATTGCCACTATTCCTTTCTCCATTATTATTTTCCGTTTCCTTCTCTGCTTCCTTTTCTTTTTTAGTCACAATCTTCTTCGTTGTGATAGCTGATCTTCCATTTCTGCTTCTACTGCCAAGACCTCCTCGAGCTGACAGGATAATGTATCACTTCCAAACCCACATTTATGTATGCGATTACCAAAAATAGCATGATCGTCACGTGAGAAATTATGGGCTGCCACACTCAATTGTCGACGGCCAATTAAAAGCTGCCCGAAGTCTGCAAGTTTAATCATTATTCTGCATATATACTATAAGCCTAAATATGTCTTTTAAGTATCTATCACGGGTCTACTCAGTAGACTCTACTGTAAGAATGCAGGAAAATGAGCCAATCTTCAATGTTGGGCTTCAAATATGACCAAGGCCGGAGGGTCGCAAATAGTTATATCTCGGGGGAGTCGCAAGTAGGGATTTCGGGGGATCACAAACCGCCAGGGGCGAGGGGGGAGTTGGGTACCGTATTACCTCCCCCAATCATATCGACATATAATCTTTCTTCCTCTCTCTTTTATTCATCTCATATTCATCTATGTTAATTACAATGCTTTTCGTCCATTTTCTAGTTTCACCTTGTCTTGTAGTTTGATAGGACCATCTTTACATATGCCATGTATTTATCCCTCGCCCCTCTCTCAATTGTATGCAAAGCATTAGTTAGGTAGAATACGGTAGAATTTGTAAGTATTTTTCCAAAACATGTGCCGGCTCCTGGACTTCGCTTGTTTTGGAACATTTCGATTTTTAATTTAAAAACTAAATTTATTTTAAATTAATGCAAACCTAACTTTTATAGGCGTTTGCGTTATGCATCCATATGTACAGTCGCGAGCATAAGTCACCGGGCACTTTTGGAATGGGTTTGAATTTTGTAACTAGGAAAATTTCAATTCGGCAACTAGGATGTTATGCACCAAATTCATCAGAGATTTTTCTTTTTGATATTGGGGTATGACGCAAGCTTACAGTCGTTGCGTAGTGATGACGCAATCAAAATGCACTTTTCAAAAAGGCATTATTCTTAAATGGATTTCTTCCAGCTCGCCAAACTTTCTGAGGTTGGAGTCATGCCAGAGGCCTACCAAGAAAATTTTTTGAGGTTGCTGCGCGACCGCACATTAGCTGCAGCATTGCTGTAAAATCGAAGTCGAAAATTCAGGTCTCGGCTTTTAGTCAAGCTAGAGACTGGTTCAAGGCATCAAAATGATCGTCATCATGAGTCCAGATGATCCTGAGAATATGAAAACAATATCAGTGCGTTCGCCTAAGACTCGCACCCCCGCCGGTACAGTAACAAATCGAACTTTGAGATAACTTCGGATTCTGATAGCGTTAGGGTACTACATCAAGTCCTATTAATCTCATGACCCAAGATATCACATTTGCATAATTACAGTACTCCAAACTTTGACCATTGGGCAACTCTTTGTGATGCTGAGCCACGGAAACGTGCCCGATTTTAACGAAAACTTGGTTCTAAAGCCTACTTGACATGCTGAATCCAGCTATGGTGCCCGTTTATGAAATTTTAAAATTTAAATTTTTCCTAATATTTTTGTGATTTTCTTTCTCGAAAACGAGATCGAACACCTCTCTAAATTTTTGATGTGTTGTGTATCATGCCACAATCTATCGGACAAAAAAATTTGACACCTGAAATCGGGCCGACTTAAGGGTTACAGCCTAAAAACTGCTAAATTCTTTTAGAGAGAAACCCATCATTTCGACCCATTCGCCTCACTCGAGCGGTCACGAATGAAGTTTGAAAGTATGCCGCCTCTTTGTTCATTCTTATACGATTCGAACGGATTAACGAGAGCACTCATTCTTGGCTGAGTGGATAACGCTCTTGCACTACTTTTTGAAAGTACCAAGTTCAAATTCTCCTTTGGCCTATCCATTTTGCTTCATGTAAACTTCGAAGATTTACAATATCAGTAAGAAATTCTAATCTGTCAAAGGCTCACGAGAAAGTTATATGAATCTACATAACTTTCTTGTGGGAACGAGGTCACCATAATCACATGTTCATTGGAACATGTGTGTGTTTTTGCCATTTGTGCTTTGAGTATACATTGAAATAATAATGCAAGATTTGGAAAGATTATGTAGGCAAAAGAACTGTACATGAAGCAAAATGGATAGGCCAAAGTAAAATTTGAACTTGGTACTTTCAAAAAGTAAAGCAAGAGCGTTATCCACTCAGCCAAGAATGAGTGCTCTCGTTAATCCGTTCGAATCGTATAAGAATGAACAAAGAGGCGGCATACTTTCAAACTTCATTCGTGACCGCTCGAGTGAGGTGAATGGGTCGAAATGATGGGTTTCTCTCTAAAAGAATTTAGCAGTTTTTAGGCTTTAACCCTTAAGTCGGCCCGATTTCAGGTGTCAAATTTTTTTGTCCGATAGATTGTGGCATGATACACAACATATCAAAAATTTAGAGAGGTGTTCGATCTCGTTTTCGAGAAAAAAAATCACAAAAATATTAGGAAAAATTCAAATTTTAAAATTTCATAAACGGGCACCATAGCTGGATTCAGCAGGTCAAGTAGGCTTTAGAACCAAGTTTTCGTTAAAATCGGGCACGTTTCCGTGGCTCAGCATCACAAAGAGTTGCCCAATGGTCAAAGTTTGGAGTACTGTAATTATGCAAATGTGATATCTTGGGTCATGAGATTAATAGGATTTGATGTAGTACCCTAACGCTATCAGAATCCGAAGTTATCTCATAGTGCATTTTTGTGCTGTCTCGAAATTGTTGGCAATTGTGCGATTCTTAGGCGAACGCACTGATATACCGAAATTTGCCCTCAGGGCACGAAAAAATCACTTTTTTGAATGTCCATTTTTTGGACATTCATAACTACGTGGGAAATGTAGGCAAAAATCTGATTTCTGTATAGGGATGTTCAAAATGTATTGAAGAGCTGATTCCCAACTTTTTAGAGCGATTGCATATCTTTCCTGCCCGCGACGGCGATTTTTTCGGAGGTATACTGGTGTCGAGAAACACCCTGTTTACCCCTATGAGCGAGAGAGTACAGACGTAAACAAGGTATTTCCCGGCAGATTTTTGCATACATTTCCCACATAGTTATGAATGTCCAAAAAATGGTCATTCAAGAAAGTGATTTTTTCGTGCCCTGAGGGCAAATTTCGATATATTGTTTTCATATTCTCAGGATCATCTGGACTCATGATGGCGATCATTTTGATCCCTTGAACAAGTCTCTAGCTTGACTCGGAGCCGAGATCTGAATTTTCGACCTCGATTTTGCAGCAAGGCTGCAGCTAATGTGCAGTCGCGCAGCAACCTCAAAAAAATTTTCTTGGTAGGCCTCGGGCATGACTCTAACCTCAGAAAGTTTGGAGAGCTGGAAAAAATCCATGTAATAAAGCCGTTTTGAAAAAGTCATTTTTATTGCGTCATCACTACGCAACGACTGTGCGCTTGCGTCATACCCCAATATCAAAAAGAAAAATCTCCGATGAATTTGGTGCATAACATCCTAGTTGCAGAATTGAAATTTTCCTGGTTAAAAAATTCAAACCCATTCCAAAAGTGCCCGGTGACTTATGCTGGCGACTGTATACTCCATTCAGCGTAATTGTGGCAATCAAACAAGTTCCGTCTTTTTAAAAATTTCTTTTAAAACTATCCAAAACGACATTTTAAATTGTTTTACAAACGTATATCAAATTTTATATATTTTTTCGAACCTAACTTTTATGAGGCATGTATGTAAGAATATATACAGTTTTGTCCATTTTTTTAGCCAAAATGACTTATATGTATACCTTTTTTTGAAATATTAATATTCGTTGAGCTTCTACGGAATTGATTATATAAACAAATAATATTTTTTAAACCAAAAATTGAACACTCGTCGAATATTAATCCTAGAATTATTAATGTTCCGCTCCAGCGAACTCCACGCGCATTTCTTACGCGTTGCGGCTCTGACCCCGGAGGACACGGCAATATTTTCACCAAAACACCTGAAAAAATGGTCCGCTTAAATGAACGTAAGTACTGTAGCACGGTGCAATGTTTTTTCATGAGGTACGGTATATTTTTAAAAATTATTGCCTGACAATGGTACTTTTCAAAATTCTCAGGCAACTTTAGCTACACTGTTTTCGATTTATTATATTGATTTATTCGTAAATTATCATTTAATCACTAATTAATGTTAAATTGCCATTTTCTGCCTTCCAGAACATCATCTAGCCATCAATTAACGAAGGGCGCCTTCTATTCTAGCGAATTTGGAATATGCAGCCTAATCACTAAACACAGAAATGATATACTTTCAATGCTTAGTAAATCTTTCTGTGGTTATTTTGATCTGAAAAGGGACCATTTCTCTTAACGGGGTGCTGGGAAAAAAATTGCCGTGGAGGATTTAACGGGCCGTGATTGGGATACTATAACTCGGTCAATTTTGATCGTACGGCGAACTTTTTTTCTCATTTTCCTCGTCTCAGAGAGTACAATTTTGTTTTTGTAAAAATTCGGCGTCCAGGAACCTATTTACATAGTAATGTTAGTAAATCGATGTCCCAATGCACGTTATATGGAACATACTCAACATAGACCCCACCTTTTTTTCGCTCGACTTATGTGAGAAGTGCGGTTACGGAATTAATGGGCGGAGTTTCGCTTCTGACCAATGGGCGAAGCCCCATCGCAACTTTTTCGAATCACCCTAGTCCTCACGAGCCTTTTACAACGTTTTAAGCAGGCTCTCAACAGTCAGTTCAAATTGTTATCCTTAACACACAACACCGCGTACAACGTAGCGACCGAAGGCTAGTTATGACATGGCATTAAGAAGTAGGGCTTTTGTTTAGGGGCACCAGAAGAGTTTAAACCCGAAAAAAGCTCAATTTTGGCAATTCCGTCAAATCCGGGACTGAGATTTGATTCTTAGGTGAAAGGCGTGATATTATCCACAATCGTCCCTCTCATAGTTCACACTCAAAAAAATTTGCATTTTTTTTCATTTCCCCCGATCAAAAGTAATTTACAAGGGAATGGTATGCGAACTATTCGTAAAATTATGGAATCTAGCATATTGGACATCAATCTGGACTATGAGTACGTTCGAACCCTTGTTTCAGAAAATGCGCGATTTTTGTTTTGATCCAGAAAAATCGATAAATGTGTCTGGGTGTGATTCGCCGCATGGGATGTATGCTGTTCTCAGTGAGCGGAGGGTGTCTCCATTGTGGCTCAGTAGGTATGTCCCTTGGTTATCTATTTTGGGTCGCAAGTTCATTGTTCAAGTTCATGGTCGCATGTATTGTGCGAAAAATGCTCTCTGAAAGGTTTTTGCCACGTTTGCATCATTCTGCAATGAATTGACTTCTTGCTTGTTGGAAGAAATTCAATTTTATCGATTTGTAATTAACGAAATTATACAATAACGGTGAATTATGATACCTTTATGGTATATGCACATGCGATTTGGCGATATAACAGATGAAGCAGTGTGCTTTTTCACAATGCTAGCAGAGGATCAGGCGTGGTTCTCCACAATCTTTACAGTATCCCTCACTCCCCTCTCCAAACGTGTGCTTGGGAGGGGTATCGAATCTATCAGGGTGATTGGTCAGATATCCTCCTTTATACCAGACATACTTCCTGTATTCGCAGAATCTAGGCGCACCGAACGACCAGTAGACATGGGATATGGTCCGGATAAAGTTGTCACGGGTGTCCTGCCAGTATTGTGAGAAAGCACACTGTTTCATATGCTATATCGCAAAATCGCATAGATGGGAAAAGACCATATACACCACCAGGCCAGTTGATAGGGGACCGTTGAAACGCACGCGATGATGTCTCTCGCGATTTTCCGATTTATCGATTTTTCTCTGCCCTCAGGGACCGTTGGCAACTTTTGAAAAGTGGAATCACTTACTCTCATGGTCCGCCAAACGGATGCATCGGTCATTTTCCGAAAACTCACGGACACTCCGCGGCATTTCCTTATGAGCACGTAATATATCCCATGCTGCGAATGACACCCCGACACATTTATCGATTTTTCTGGATCAAAACAAAAATCGCGCATTTTCTGAAAAAAAAAGGGTTCGAACGTACTCATTGTCCAATATGCCAGATTCCATAATTTTACCGAGTTCGCATACCATTCCCTTGTTAGACTATCAGGAAGGCATTTAAATACATTTTTGTGTGAGAATAACGCGCATTATTTTCGGGACTTCCTATCATAAGTCTTCCGAGAGACAAAAAAAAATCACTGCACGCATCCGGTCCCTGGGGATACATCAAAGAGCAACTTTGGGTTTAAGTTTTGAAGCAATTGGCTGACACTAGGACGGACGAGAACTATGACGTCATGCCGCCTATGATATATCAAAGGCGGCATGACGTTATAGTTCTCATCCGACCATAGTTCTTTTCGGTTTGTTACATTCTTTAGTTCGATCTCTTCTCTTACTTGTCTCTCATTAAAATATTAAAATACAAAGACTAAAAATACCTCTATTAGAACGGACAAGGACGTTGAATGTTCTTTGATGCGTCCCAGTTATTAAGAATCGAAAAGCGCTCATCTCTTACATCCGACGGTAGCACCTTCAATTTATTGATGATTGATTGGCCAAATCGGTAATGGTATACAATGTACACATAACTTGAACGATGAGAATATATAAATATAGAAGATAACATACATAGAGAAGATTATAAGGTCAAACAGAAAGTTCTTTCTATAATAATAGCCCAATTGGCGGGGAAACGATACCATATGAATGATGCTGGCCACCCCAAGGGAATAACGATCGCATGAAGTTCATTGCCCATTAATACTACACGAAACCGTTTATTGTGTTGACGTCTATTCATATACCCCCCCCCCCCCCCATTAACCAGTCATGAATGGTGACGATCATATGATCCTTCTGGCATTTTCGTATCTTTGTACCAACTACTTCCCGAGATCCTTTGGAAACACACGGCCCTTCGCTCCCCCGCTTTAGGAACGGTCATAAATGGGCGGAGATCCCTCTAGGGACTGCAAAGGTGTTAACGAACGAGCAAAACAATTCACAAATTGGTACGCAATTGAAAGCTATGCCTACCCCATTTCGACTTTTCACTTAAGTTTTAAAAAATAATGATCAAATAAAGAGAAAAACAATAATAAACATAAGTCAAGATGCCGACGCTTTCAGTTCAAGTGGAGCGCATCTCAAGTCACTCCTTTACTCCTACCTATCGCAAACTGAAATAGGGTCCTCCACTCAAAATTTCAAATTTTTCTAAAATTCTGTTTTTATATGGGACGGGGTTATCGATGGTGCGGAAAGAGAATAGCGTCACTAGAATTATAATATATTTCAATTCCAATGAGTATGAGCCTATTTCTCTAAGCTCCGCCCATCGTGGTGTAGTGCAAGCTCTCAAGTGGTTCGCTGGGTCATATCAGTTCAATGAGTCAATGTTCAAAATTTCAAACGATTTTTATTTCTTTTTTCTTAATCGAAATTTCTAAAACACATACTCTTATTCAGTAGTTGATCAATTTAGATGTATTTCTACGATTGCGACAATCGCAATCATGCACTAATACTAGAGGCATACTGTAGCCATGTCAAACTTGTTTCTCCAGTTTGAGTTAGATAATTTATCGCGACATATAGGACCTGATTAATCTCTCCGTGGTTGTTTATACCACCAAAAATATAAAAAAAATAAGAAATATGAATAAAAAAGCCTTCAATTAATGCAGCAGTCGGAAACTTCATCGTAAGTTTTGACAAGGTGTGCCGAAGTGAATTTGGCTAAATTTTTGTACAATGCTCCTACCGAGTAAATAGAACATCTGATGTGCAAAATTGAAGAGCTGCATCCCCTGAATCGATTTCTGGCCAATTAAAACCTTTTGAGGTCAAGCTAATAGTCTGAATTTAAGAGAGGTGTGCCGAGGTAGATTTTTCTCGTTTTTTTACAGTGGCTTCCTTGAGGCGAGTTCTATTCATTCACTGAAAATTGGAGAGCTGCATCAATTAAAAATCGATATATAAATATAAAATGACATTTGTGTGGAGATTTGAATTCGCGGGATCGGGGAAACATCGATCTTTGCGCAACCTTTTCCCGGTTATAAGCTCTTTAATTTACAGATGGTGGTCCCTAAAACGGAAAGACTTGTAGTTACATGATTAACGTCGAAACGATGTAGTATTTAATTATTCTATATATAGCACACTCTGAAAAATCTGAATGACGTAATCGAAGAAGAAAACTAACTTTAATCGACTCAAGAAGACGAAATCAATTACTTCTCCTGCTCAAACTATGGTAGTTCGCCGAGACAAATCCACATTAATCAGTTAATATCTATAAATGGGCGAACGGTTCACGCTTTATTTTTCACATAAAAATCGATTTACTCATTGTAAACAACATACTATAAAAGATCGCATGAACAGTTCGCCCATTACGATATCACGAAAAAACAAAATTTACAACGGTAAAATGCTCAACTTTGACGGCTTCATCCCCTAATATCTTGTTTTTATTTATTTTTATTGTGAAAACAAATTTTTGTGATGGATAATCTACTTAAACTGAGGAAATGAAGCTTCAACACTTAATTCTGAAAACACATATATTTTCGAACGCTTCGTGCGTCTTCATTTCTGCAACACGTCTCTTGTTGTACTGCTTGATGTTCTTTCAATATGTGTTCATATTCATTCCAATCAACAAAATAATTTAAAAATCACATTAAATATTTTCCAAAAATGTTTTAAAATATTGTATGAATTTCTCTTGAAAAGTACGGTAGTTTGAAAGCAAAAGCGTCGGAAGTAGGCAACCAATATTCCGTACTCAAAAATTCCCGTTGCCGTCCCTAGCTCCCTCTCTCCTTTTCGCTTTGGGGATCCAGTTCATATTTCCCGCGGGGCGTTGCGGTTACGCGTTGCGATTTAATGTTCGTATTCCCGCGGCGCGTTGCGGTAACGCGTTATGCGGTTATTCGCCGGCTAGACTTTCCCAGCTAATTATATTTTGCTCTTGTATTTTCTATATTATAAGAAAAATCAATAAACGTAAATTATCGATCGAATATTAATAAAAAACAATAAATATTCTGATAAGAAACCCCACCCCCTTTTCTTTCGAAACTCCCGCCACAGAAGTGCGCGCATTCGTCCACGAAGGGGCGCGGTTGTCACGCAAGCGCTCCACTGAACAAAGGCAAGCGACTAAATCCAAGAGCCTGAATCGCCTTCCATGTCTTCCCTTTCAGACGCATCCTTATCGAAGTGGATTAAAAAATGAACTTGCTTCGCCGTTTCGTCAAATTTTCGATCCTTTCCACATTTTCATGAAAGGATATAAGGGGGGGGGGGGGTATGGTACATTGGTTAGCAAGAACAAACATGTTCAGGAAAAAAAACAGCTTTCAACCAGAACACCTTTTTGAAACTGTTGAGTAGAATTACTGTGAGAACAGAATGCGTAGACCGTGGTGTGGTGGGCGAGATCTATCACATTTTGTAGTATTACTCGCGGAACTTTTTTTCTCCCGCGTTCCGCGAGTAATACAACAAAATGTGATAGATCTCGCCCACCACACCACGGACTACGCATTCTGTACTCACAGTAAACTGTTGCACTTGTAACAATTGAACTATTGGGGTGTCCGGAAAGTTCATATAATTTTTTGTTTTTATTTTTTATTCAATGCTTTACAATTCTCAGTGACCAATGTATGCCCCCTTCTTTCTCACTACCTCCCTCCAGCGATTGGGCAGGGTCTCGATTCCTCTCTTCCAGAATGCGGGTTTCTTCGAGACCGCCCAGTTCACGAAAGCCCTCACAACTTCATCTCGATTTTTGAACTTCTTTCCTTTGCAGAAGTCAGAGAGAGAGAGCGGAAGCAGTGGTAGTCGCATGGGGAGAGATCCGGGGAATACGGTGGATGGGGAATCCTCTCGATCTTCAGCTCGTCCATTTTCTTCTGGGTCATCTTCGCTCGATGTGGGCGAGCATTGTCCATCAGAAGAAGAATTTTGCCCTGGTTCAGGAGTCTGGGAGGGACTCTGATCGCGACATCTTCCAGTTGTTCAGAGAAGAGGTCGGCATTGATGCTGGTGCCAGGGGCGAGGATCTCCCAGTAGATGGGACCGAGCACTGAGAAGAAGAAGCAGAGGAGTTCCTTCTTTCCGTGCTCTTCCTTCTTCGGGACGGGCGTGGGCTTCTCATCTGCATCCACCCATTGCAGTCTCCTCACAGGGTTATCGTACGTGATCCACTTCTCATCTGTAGCGATGATGGAATTGACCCATCGAAGATTGGATCTACGATGGAGTAATTCCCGACAGACTTGAACACGATTTTTCAGCTGTTCGGGGGAGAGGTCATGGGGAATCACTTGTGGGAGTTTCGGCTTCTTCCCAGATCGATGGAGGATATCGGACACCGTTGATCTGTGAGTACCAGTATCCTTCTTCAACTCACGCACACTGGCCATGGGCTTGCGCTTCAGTGTGCGGAGAAGTGTGCGGAGTTCAACTGTCGCACTCGCAACAGGTGAACTTTTTCGGATGTTCAACTGTTACATGAAAAATATTGAACTAGTTCAACACGATTGCAACAGCTGAACCCTGCATCATACAACTGTTGCTTACGAGTTGAAATAAATAGTTTGTACTTGCCTAGGGACCGCGGAGGCCCGTCCTTTCTGCCGTCCATCACTTTTTAAGTGGTGTAGCGACTACCGTATTTTTGACCTAGTGTAGCGCTGTGCCATTCAGTTTTTTGTCAGTTTTAAATATAGATTTTTTGGCTTGCATAACTTTTTTGATAATTTTTGCTCTCATATCGATAGTACGAACGACTGCTCATTTTGCACGGATTTTGGTTCAACCTGCGCATGATAGATACGCGCTTTCTACAGGGGTTCGCAAATTTTCGTACACTTTCGAAAGTCCGTGGTGTCATGTATCGCGTGTGGTGGAGTGAAGCGACCTTTCTACATTCATCCGCAAAATACAAGTGGAACGTTTTACTCAGACTGTTGTTCACGATTCAATTTTCGCGCTTCCGCCTTTTTTATTTATTTATTAGCGTATTTATTCACTAAATAAATAAATAAAAGCGAAAGCGCGAAAATGGGGCGAAAATTGAATCGAAAACAACGGTCTGAATAAAACGTTCCACTTGTATTTTGCGGATGAATCTAGAAAGGTCGCTTCACTCCACCACACGCGATACACGACATCACGGATTTCGCATTCTAATCTCACAGTACGTTCTCTCGTGGAGGGTCTCTTAAAGCGTCGGCATTTTGACTTATGTTTATTATTGTTTTTCTCTTTATTTGATCATTATTTTTTTAAACTAAAGTGAAAAGTCGAAAAGGGGTAGGCATAGCTTTCAATTGCATACTCTTTTGTGAATTGTTTTGCTCGTCCGTTAACACCGTTGCATTCCCTACACGCAGGGGTTGGATGAAGAAAAAAGAAGCGCACCCAAAGTATAAGCAGGCGTAGTGTGGTGCGGCGATTTTCCAGAAAAAATACTTTAACACGGTCGTCGAGAGCCAGAAATACGGTAATCTTGGGCAAGTTCAACATGCTACCGCAATTTTGAGCACTTTATGGAAATCTGATACTACTCATGGAAGTTAGTAGAAATTCTACATTAATTTATGACCTTTTCCGATTAAAAATATTAATAGAATATTAAATATTCGCTCCAAATATGTCGGAATCTTTTTCTCCGTTTCTCCGTCATTATTCGGCCACTTATTGATTTTTTTATATTTATTGAAATAGATTTTTCGCTAAACCGAGCACGCTTAACAACCCTCAGGAAACCTCGAAATTATATTTAAATCACTTTTGAACATTAACGGTCGCGATCGCGGTCGGCGCGTACTGTGAGAATAGAAAGCGTAGCAAGTTGGTGTGGTGGGCGAGATTTAGTTTATTTGTTTCTAAGTATACGCGGAACATTTTTCCTCCGCGTTCCGCGTATATTTAGAAACAAATGTACTAAATCTCGCCCACCACACCACGGACTACGCTTTCTATTCTCACAGTAGAAAAATGTTTGACCCAAGGAACTGAGTTACGGTAGTTACTTGGGTACTGTAGAATCGATTGCACACGGTATCAGGACTTTTAAAAAAATAGTTTGCGACAATCATGAGCTACGGTAGTGGTATACGGTATATGTGGGTACTGTATAGTCGATTGGGTACGGTACTTAGTCTTGACCTACCACGACTTACAAATTGATTTTTCCATGGACGCCTCACATGTGGGGCCCTGCGCAGTACCCCCCACCTCGCCGCCATTCCTGGACACCTATGACGGGGAATAGTATGAGGTGATGGGAGAGGAATAGATACACTACATTATCATCCAATTCAATGGTAAGATCATTCAGAGCATCACCGAGTATCGACTCACCATCCGACATCTGTGAAAAATATTTTTGTGGAAGAAGAAAAGAGCATTTTCCATTAGATAAAGAGGCGATTATAAACGCATATGAAATAAAATGAACAAACGATAAATCAATAAAACATGTTTATTAGTTCTTAATTACATGAAACAACATAAAAGTATTTATCGATCGCACCTGGTCAATCTAATCCTTCGGGTTTATCAATACTTTCCCGAACAACTTATTATTGTTAATGTCTTCCATACATTTTTGAACATCTTTCAAACTGAATTTCGCTTCGACTCTGGCCTGGAATGCATTTCTATACAATACTACCAAAAATGATGTTTCTAAGCGGTGCAACAACATGCCCATAAAAAACGTGTAAAATCAGTCTATAATAAAAATACAGTACATTCGGGAAATGTACTATAGCCTACATCAATATAATAAAGCAAATTTTGTACCAATTTTATAGAATTTGGAGTTAGGAAGTGTAGGACCTAGAATCCAGCGCATATAGCGCTAAGGGTCAGCAAACCCTCCCCCCAATGATAAATTTTGAAGGCCAATAATTGTCGAAGGCGTTAGACAACTAGTTCTAGGGTTGGATAACAGAGATCTTCTGAGAGATCGCATGTGCCGGGATACAAGAAAAAGCATACCGCTTCCAATGAGTCCCCACGATAAGGGTTGGTACATCAGGTCAGGGAACTTTGTGTATGAGTTGTGGAGCCGTAAATTGCAAACTACCTAAAAGCTGGCTCTTGAAATTTCGAAACTTTGGATTACTGTAACTTGGTTCATTTTTGAGTACACGAGACGTTAAAAAATGCAAAATGATCGCCTCGAGCAGCTGAACAACTTTACTGTTGAGAGTGAAAAGGTACGAAAACTATGGAAAGTCGAAAACGTGCAAAATTCATTTTTATGGCCACTTTTTCGATATTTTTTTGATCTGGTAGAAAAAAGATCCCATGTGTAAATGAGATCTCTACATATTTGAAATCTACGCACTTTTTGAGTCCGGTTAATTTTCTTTCCTTACCAAATGACGAGTAAGAAGACACTTTTAAATGGATTCAATTTTCTTTACAAGGTATTTTCATGTGTTCTCGAGGTATTTTTATGTGTTTTCTACGTTTAAGGTTGATACAATTCAATTCCATAAACTTCGTTTTTAAGGTCTGGAGCCGTAAATTGCAACGAAACCTAAAAGCCGGTTCCAGAAATTTTCAACATTCGAGGCACCGTATCTTGGTTCAAAGTTGACGAAAAAATACATTTAAAAGACATAAATGACCGTCATGAAGAACTGGATAACGTTACTGTTGAGGGCGAAAAGCTTAGAAAACAATAATGAAGGGAAAACTTTAAAAAATCGAGTTTTCGGCTGAGTATGTCGCCTTCCATCACATTGACGATCACGAAAGCTGAAATGCCCATGTGTTATTGCACGTACGATGAATTCGAACTTTCTGTGTATATTAAATTTTAAATTCAGAAGAAAAACGTGTTTTAATGGGTATTAGTGAGAATTGAGGCATTAAAAGTTAAATTGTGTTCTTTTTCTGGGTTCTCGAAGAGAATGAGCATGCTATACTTGCATACCCAATTAATAAACACTTTTTTTATTTTGAATTCAAAGTGTAATATACCACGTGTTTCACGAGTCAGTGGATGAAAAACTGTGACCTCGGGAACATTTAAAAAAAAGGTGTCGCCAATTTGATTCGTATAATGGTAAAATAATGTCCTAGATAACACCTTTCGAAAAATATAGGTCATTGGTCCCAGAGCCGGCGTTTAGGAAATTTCCGGTTTTGCACCTGGTTATACTGTATTTCAGCTCCCTGTTGAGCTACAGAGGTGGCATTGGGCTCAAGATTTGCGGAAAATTATTTCCAGAAACTTTTCTGTTCAGTGCAAGTCGATTTGACAACGTTGAAAAATTATTCGATAAAAAAAACCATTTTTCGGCTCAGATAAAAATATTTTCCCTATCAATCGGTAGAGCGATGCAAATTTTTACTGCAGAATATGAAATAAAGAGTCCATGTACATTAAATAAAAATCTAAAACGAAATAGCATATATATATATATATATATATATATATAAAGCAAAATTGGAGTTACGTGAAATTGGCATTTTTCACTCAAATATGACATACTGAAGAAAAAGTCGAAAAATCGATATTTTTCATTTTTGTTCCTTATTCATAGGGAGCGCAGGCGGGTTTCTTCAAAATGCTTCTAAAATAAAATGCGCGTAGAATCCAATGGTTTATGAGCTGCCGATACGATTTCGACATCAAAAAATTAAAGATGTTGCGAAATAACTTAATTATGCGAATTAACTAAATTAACGCCGAGGATAATATACCGTACCCCTTCGAATCGTCCTTGTCGAAATCAGCGACTGACTTTTTTTCTCAATATTTTTTATTAATTATTTATTCTTCATTTTTTGTATAAAAAATATGTTTTCGAATTGATCCAAATGTCATTCTGGGAAATAGAGACTGAGAAAATATTTTATCACTGATATTTAATGAAGATTCGGGAAGAGCAGGGTCGCAGGTTGTCAGCTTTCCGATCGATACAACGCAATTGCGCCAAGTGCCAGATGGATGGGAATGGTGCGATTATGTGCTGTGCTCTAGTGTCATTAGAATGGACTCATGAACATAAATAGCACCTGGCAGTTGGCGCAAAGCAAATATCGATCGAGAAAAATGAACATCTCAAAAAATCGCGGTTTTCCAGGCTAAAACTCGACGTAACTTCAATGCTCCCTCTGCCAGATTAACGCGCTTGGCCGTAACGTGTACGCTATAGTCTCTAAATTGTATACATACCGAAATATAAGGTCTGGCAATGGGAGCAAATCAATTATCGGTCGAAAGAGTGCAAAACTGGAAACATACTTTTCTAAATTGACTATGAAACGCAATATACGGGCCTCAAAGTGATCAAGATGATGTGGAAAGATAATTGGCACAGGTAGAATTCATTTGGCTAGGAAAAAAATAATTTTTATTAAAAATAAAGTATTGAAAACAACCGAAAAACATTGGAAAAAAACTGAGGACTGGCGTTGTGTGCATGCGTCGAGATATTTGGCATACTGTACCTTTGAAACCTAAAATAACCGCACTCTGCTGTCCCTACTTATTCATCAAATTTTTCCAAACTGTTGTAGGGACAATGCACAGGTGGAAAATACTCTCTTAATTATTTTACAAGTTTGTGCTCAAAATGAAATTAATTGATAAAAACAAAACATTTATTGGGCAGATTGTCAAATCGACTTTTCGACAAGGACGATTCGAAGGGGTACGGTATATTATCCTCGGCGTTAATTTAGTTAATTCGCATAATTAAGTTATTTCGCAACATCTTTAATTTTTTGATGTCGAAATCGTATCGGCAGCTCATAAACCATTGGATTCTACGCACATTTTATTTTAGAAGCATTTTGAAGAAACCCGCCTGCGCTCCCTATGAATAAGGAACAAAAATGAAAAATATCGATTTTTCGACTTTTTCTTCAGTATGTCATATTTGAGTGAAAAATGCCAATTTCACGTAACTCCAATTTTGCTTTATATATATATATATATATATATATATATATATATATATATATATATATGCTATTTCGTTTTAGATTTTTATTTAATGTACATGCACTCTTTATTTCATATTCTGCAGTAAAAATTTGCATCGCTCTACCGATTGATAGGGAAAATATTTTTATCTGAGCCGAAAAATGGTTTTTTATCGAATAATTTTTCAACGTTGTCAAATCGACTTGCACTGAACAGAAAAGTTTCTGGAAATAATTTTCCGCAAATCTTGAGCCCAATGCCACCTCTGTAGCTCAACAGGGAGCTGAAATACAGTATAACCAGGTGCAAAACCGGAAATTTCCTAAACGCCGGCTCTGGGACCAATGACCTATATTTTTCGAAAGGTGTTATCTAGGACATTATTTTACCATTATACGAATCAAATTGGCGACACCTTTTTTTTAAATGTTCCCGAGGTCACAGTTTTTCATCCACTGACTCGTGAAACACGTGGTATATTACACTTTGAATTCAAAATAAAAAAAGTGTTTATTAATTGGGTATGCAAGTATAGCATGCTCATTCTCTTCGAGAACCCAGAAAAAGAACACAATTTAACTTTTAATGCCTCAATTCTCACTAATACCCATTAAAACACGTTTTTCTTCTGAATATAAAATTTAATATACACAGAAAGTTCGAATTCATCGTACGTGCAATAACACATGGGCATTTCAGCTTTCGTGATCATCAATGTGATGGAAGGCGACATACTCAGCCGAAAACTCGATTTTTTAAAGTTTTCCCTTCATTATTGTTTTCTAAGCTTTTCGCCCTCAACAGTAACGTTATCCAGTTCTTCATGACGGTCATTTATGTCTTTTAAATGTATTTTTTCGTCAACTTTGAACCAAGATACGGTGCCTCGAATGTTGAAAATTTCTGGAACCGGCTTTTAGGTTTCGTTGCAATTTACGGCTCCAGACCTTAAAAACGAAGTTTATGGAATTGAATTGTATCAACCTTAAACGTAGAAACTCGTTTTGAACACGAAAATGAGAAATCAATGATTGAGCAATTCCATCTTGTGTTAGTAGGTTGATGCATAATTTTCTTTACGATTTCTAGTTTTCAAGCTGTAATTTGCTTCAGCCTTTATCTATTCTCTCTTGCATTTTTGTATGATATTAGTGTATGTGTGCTCTTCATAGAGTACTTATGGACGTACATGCTCGGCCAGTATTTTACAGTAATCTCACTGCAGAATATTGGAGGGCGAAATTAGTAGTATTGTCCCCGTAACTATTCTAAGAGAAACTAACGATTTGATTTAAAGTGTTATATGGAAGCGTACGCCCGCACTCACTACTGATACAAAAGAGCGGAAATTGCAATTCATTAGTTTTGTTTTAATGGACGCTTGAGCATGGTACCCAAAATACCGACAATTTTCCACTTTTTGAGAAATACTTTTTTCTACTGAACCAATTGAAATCGATTCAATATGAACTTCAGATTGTAGTGCGTCAATTGTGTCCCAAATAATGCCAGAGTATTATCGAACCCAGGCAAACAATTCTCGAGAACACATAAAAATACCATCATCTTGCTTTTTTATCGATTGGTTTACTCAAAAATGAACCATGTTACAGTAATCCAAAGTTTCGAAATTTCAAGAGCCGGCTTTTAGGTAGTTTGCAATTTACGGCTCCACAACTCATACACAAAGTTCCCTGACCTCAGATGTACCAAACCTTATCGTGGGGACTCATTGGAAGCAGTATGATTTTTTTGTTGTATCCCGGGGGTCTGGATTTCCTACATTCTCTCAGAAGACCTCTGATAAACAATTGCGGGCCTGCAATAGGAGGTCAATCCATTGCGGGCTCCAATGGTAAATCACTCACCGCGGGCCCGGCATCACGCCCCCCCCCCCCCCCCCCCCCATTATTGTTTTTTTCTAAGCTCATTATTGTTTTCTAAGCTTTTCGCCCTCAACAGTAACGTTATCCAGTTCTTCATGACGGTCATTTATGTCTTTTAAATGTATTTTTTCGTCAACTTTGAACCAAGATACGGTGCCTCGAATGTTGAAAATTTCTGGAACCGGCTTTTAGGTTTCGTTGCAATTTACGGCTCCAGACCTTAAAAACGAAGTTTATGGAATTGAATTGTATCAACCTTAAACGTAGAAACTCGTTTTGAACACGAAAATGAGAAATCAATGATTGAGCAATTCCATCTTGTGTTAGTAGGTTGATGCATAATTTTCTTTACGATTTCTAGTTTTCAAGCTGTAATTTGCTTCAGCCTTTATCTATTCTCTCTTGCATTTTTGTATGATATTAGTGTATGTGTGCTCTTCATAGAGTACTTATGGACGTACATGCTCGGCCAGTATTTTACAGTAATCTCACTGCAGAATATTGGAGGGCGAAATTAGTAGTATTGTCCCCGTAACTATTCTAAGAGAAACTAACGATTTGATTTAAAGTGTTATATGGAAGCGTACGCCCGCACTCACTACTGATACAAAAGAGCGGAAATTGCAATTCATTAGTTTTGTTTTAATGGACGCTTGAGCATGGTACCCAAAATACCGACAATTTTCCACTTTTTGAGAAATACTTTTTTCTACTGAACCAATTGAAATCGATTCAATATGAACTTCAGATTGTAGTGCGTCAATTGTGTCCCAAATAATGCCAGAGTATTATCGAACCCAGGCAAACAATTCTCGAGAACACATAAAAATACCATCATCTTGCTTTTTTATCGATTGGTTTACTCAAAAATGAACCATGTTACAGTAATCCAAAGTTTCGAAATTTCAAGAGCCGGCTTTTAGGTAGTTTGCAATTTACGGCTCCACAACTCATACACAAAGTTCCCTGACCTCAGATGTACCAAACCTTATCGTGGGGACTCATTGGAAGCAGTATGATTTTTTTGTTGTATCCCGGGGGTCTGGATTTCCTACATTCTCTCAGAAGACCTCTGATAAACAATTGCGGGCCTGCAATAGGAGGTCAATCCATTGCGGGCTCCAATGGTAAATCACTCACCGCGGGCCCGGCATCACGCCCCCCCCCCCCCCCCCCCGCAACATCGACATAGACCTTATGAAAACCCGATCAGTCAGATCGTCAACCATCAGATGTAATCAGGCAAAACGCGAGCATGTTCAAATAGTTTACAGTCAGAATTGCCCGATTCGTCAGATAAATGTCTGATTAGCTAGGAGGAAAACCTGATTGTCAATCGCTTATCGCGTTATTGCTAATTGCGGCGGGTTACCCGCTTTCTCGAACAGCTGTTTCGGTTCTGTTTAGGCAGTTCCAAAACGGGTCGATTAGAGAAGGCGTCGCCCAGTGATCGTCCTTTTACCCTCTGCGACGGGAGCTGTTTTAGAGCTGTCTAGACAGGGTAATCGGAACCGCGAGCGTGACACACTGCGCGCAAACCATTGTAACCTATGCAACCCGTATAGGAGTCGCCGATTCGGAAAGGCCGACCTCTTGATCTGTTTTCGCCACCCTAGTTGTACACCCCCGCCTCACGGATATCCGGATGACCCGTGCAAGAGAGTAAGCAATACAGGCACTTCTTGGATAGTTGACCCACCCCCCCCAATCCTCATTTTTTTCTCTCATTTCTCACCCCCTCCCCATCGAAAAGGGGTGTGTGACCGAAAATCAAGCGTGCGGTTGAGTGCACTGCGTCATAAGCTTCTTTGATTTCCAAATATATTTCACGGTTTTGTAGTAACGGCTGCAATTTGTATCGCTGTGACATAAGTGAGTACCGTAGTTTTTAGCTATTCTGTCCATTCTACCGTAATAAAAACTTTTTTTTGAAATATGGTACGGAATTTAGGCAATTCCAAGTGGTTTCCTACAGTTTGCAGGGACTCATTTTGTACGGCACTAACTGAGTATTTTTTCTTAAGCATTGCTGGGTTGATGCTACCGCGGGGTCACTTTTTGGGTTTGTCAAAGGGTGCCGTGTGCAGGCAAGAGATTCCAGGCAAGCAAGAGGGCAAGAGAGTTTTTCATTTACATCACTGACACGCAACAATCGCGTCACCTTACCATGTCTTAGTTTTTCATGTGCAAAATGTTTTGCAATTATCACGCGTATCGCCTAAGGTTTGAATAGATTCGTGAAGAGCCTGGTACATTTTTTGACCCCTGAATCTGTGAGCATTTTTAGATAGTTCCTAATATTCCTAAACATAAACCAAGAACTTTTGTTCCATATCTCCATCGTCGACGATGCGAGACGTCGTCAAAGTTGACGGATATCGAAAACTGCCGACTTTGGAGCCACAATCCTCAGCCCACATGGGGTCTGATTGCCCGTGCTAAAAAGCTAATCTGCGTCAAATTTCATGGAGAATACGCCTGTGCTAATGAGCCATCGATACAATTGTTAATATTTTCACATAAAGATTAAAATGATTGATTTTTGTAATTTTTTAGTACCAGTGAATTTTATTGGCTCAATCGATTCTGCTCGATGAGACGAATCGAATGATATGCTGAATGCCATATCTAAAATGGTGAGAACGATTTCATAATCGCGTTATTAGATTCTGGAAAATCTGTTCGACTTCTTGCTTGATACACTCGAGTCTTGATCAAGGAATGTATTCAATCCTTGGGGTCACCCAGCCATAATCCGGAGTGGCTCAGCAGGTAGTGCGACCGCTGTTTTTGTAGGAAGTCAGGGGTTCAACCCCTGACAGCTGGGTCTCCTTTTGCTCATTTTTACACCTCTCGAATTCTCCAGATGTTCGATTTCTCCATTATCACGTTTTTACACAACTTTGACGTAACTGGTTCATTTTGCGAATCATTCAATAACAACTCGGAATTAACCTATTGACGATGAAGATGAGCTGTTAAACTTATGTAAAAACGTGCTAATCCAGAAATCGACCCACTGGAGAATTCAGAGATAGGTGTCAAAAAGAATTGAATACATTCTTTGACCAATACTCGAGTGTATCAAGCAAGAAGTCGAACAGAATTTCGAGAGTCGAATAACGTGATTATGAAATCGTTCTCACCCTATTAGATATGGCATTCAGCATATCATTCGATTCGTCTCATCGAGCAGAATCGATTGAGCCAATAAAATTCACTGGTACTAAAAAATTACAAAAATCAATCATTTTAATCTTTATGTGAAAATATTAACAATTGTATCGATGGCTCATTAGCACAGGCGTATTCTCCATGAAATTTGACGCAGATTAGCTTTTTAGCACGGGCAATCAGACCCCATGTGGGCTGAGGATTGTGGCTCCAAAGTCGGCAGTTTTCGATATCCGTCAACTTTGACGGCGTCTCACATGGTCGACGATGGAGATATGGAACAAAACTTGTTGGTTTCTGTTGAGGGACCATATGGGCAATCCAAAATTGTCCATAAACCAAATGCCGACTTCTCCAATGTACCAGGGTTTATTCGAACCTTACGCGACACGCGTGTTATCACGCCTCTCACGAAAGAATCGAGCTAAAATAGCCGTTCTTGTGAATGGAGTGGAAATCGTGAAATGAGTTCTAACCGGTTTTTGCCATCCTGGGGCATGCCTGAATGACCCCCGAAGTCTTCTTGTGCAGACTTCATTTTGGACCTCGCTGCACCGGGTCACATTTCGGCATCACTCACTTCAATACCCGATTTCTAGAAAACCGTGATAGATAGAACAAAATTGACCTCTGAGTGACCCAGGCTCATTTTTTGAGCTATATCGATCTATATAGCTCAAATCCTCAAAATGTTAATTTTAACAACGCTACATTCAAGGTCGATTTTCTCGAAAACGAATGGAAAGGAGCAGCTAAAATTTTAACAGTGCATGCATCTGAAAGAAAGCTGTCGAACAAGGTGGGTGTTCGTATTTTCTGCTTGCGCAGAAAATACGAACACCTGGGTGAGATTTTCGCCTGTTAAACTTTCACGGATCGTTTGAACTTTTTTCAACAGAAAATTCGAAGGAAAACCGGTCATTCTTGGCCGCGCGGTCAGAAGAAAGCGGCGAGAGTAAAATTTTTCTGTTGAAAAAAAGTACAAACGATCCGTGAAAGTTTAACAGGCGAAAATCTCACCCACGTGTTCGTATTTTCTGCGCAAGCAGAAAATACGAACACCCACCTTGTTCGACAGCTTTCGTTCAGATGCATCAGATGCAATGACCGGTTTTCCTTCGAATTTTCTGTTGAAAAAAGTTCAAACGATCCGTGAAAGTTTAACAGGCGAAAATCTCACCCACGTGTTCGTATTTTCTGCGCAAGCAGAAAATACGAACACCCACCTTGTTCGACAGCTTTCTTTCAGATGCATGCACTGTTAAAATTTTAGCTGCTCCTTTCCATTCGTGTTCGAGAAAATCGACCTTGAATGTAGCGTGGTTAAAATTAAAATTTTGAGGATATGAGCTATATAGATCGATAGAGCTCGAAAAATAAGCCTGGGTCACTCAGAGGTCATTTTTGTTCTATCTGTCACGGTTTTCTAGAAATCGGCTATTGAAGTGAGTGATGCCGAAATGTGACTTGGTGCAGGGAGGTCCAAAATGAAGTCTGCACAACAAGACTTCGGGTGTCACTCAGGCATGCCCCCAGGATGGCCAAAACCGGTTAGAACTCATTTCACAATTTCCTCTCCATTCCCTGTCTCAGCTGGTTTCTCTCGTGAGAGGCGTGTTATAACTCAAAAAAATGGCTAAGCTACCTGTAGAAACTGCTGGTCAAAGAGTCCTATCAGCATGCCGACAATTCGCTCTATTTCTTGCTTCGGATGAGCACCCAGCCATACACCTACGAATACAGATTGTGTCGCACTCGCAAATACAGTCGAACCTGAGATAGATACTTGACTCCTGTGCAGATCGAGAAGATTGATAGTAGGAATCTCACCGCTGGTGAACCCCAGAGAAAACAAACTTCCACCGGGACGAACACTGATCATTCCTTCTGCTGCATCGAATTGATTACTGTACCTACCAATCGACAGCCTGGGTGAAAACCGACCCTCCAACAGTATCGATAGCCACATCAACGCCGTGATTCATCGTACTTTTACGAACAGTTTCAATCAATTTTTCCTGAATTAAGTAATTTAGTCCGTGACTTGTTGCGAATTTATATACTAAATACTAGCTCGCTTTGCGGGGGTTCACTCGCCAGTTTCGCATTACGTTGTGCATCCATTTGGCTACCTCGCGCATCTAAGACGCGTCCGCGTCCATGGAATGATTTTCACCGACAACGAAAGAAAAATTATAACCCCAGATATTTAAAAAAAACTAGCGGATAAACGAAACAAACGTTATTTGGAATTAGAACAAGCCCTCGAATTAAAAAGTGCACATTTTACTACGGTAGTCCTTGTGATTTGAAAAAAATTCAGTTAAGGCATTAAATAATTTAAAATTTTTAGTTAAATTACAATAGGTACGGACATTTCGCATTTGAGTAAAGGAATCACTGAGACAACCCTCAAGGGGACGGGATAAAGACATTTCTATATGTCTGCAACGGTGCCCATTCCCAACAATTGAGACTATCTGAGTGAGTGAACATAAGATTGGAAAAGTTCAGAAAATCGAAATGCTCCAAAATATACCCATGTGTATTACTCAGTGAGCATAACACGGGGGCCACTTCTGGAGTCATCTAAATCGCGCTTCTGAAAGGGGGCAAGGATCATGTGTGTACTGTGAGAACAGAACTCGTAGTCCGTTGTGTCATGCTGTGTGTGCCCTAAAACATGGCCCTGTGCGATTTTGGACAACACAAATGGAACGATTTATCCAGGTTGTAGTTTTCGCTTTTATTTTCGCTCTTTTGCTGTTATTTTTTTTTCCCGCTTTCGTTTCATTTCGAGTTACTTCCAACTATCACCTAGCCGTGTTATCCACACCACCAGTGATAAACTATGACAATTATGGCTTTAACACGGCTAGGTGATAGTTGGAAGTAACGCGAAATGAAATAAAAGCGGAAAAAAGAATAAAAGTAAAAGAGCGAAAATAAAGGCGAAAACTACAACCTGAATAAATCGTTCCATTTGTTGTCCAAAATCGCACAGGGATCACACATCTTAGGGCACACGCAGCATGACATAAAGGACTACTAGTTCTGTTCTCACAGTACGTCATTTTTCAAATTTTCTCTTGCCCATCCTTATAATCAAATGATATCTTTAAAATCTGAGAAAATTAGGGCGACCATATTCACCAAATTTCATTCGAATCCACGGTGTGGCAAACGGTCCGGTGCGCATTTGAATGTATAAAAACATGCAGTGAATTGCAAGGCGCGAAAATTCAAACGCTACTTTTTTGGATCCAAATTTCAGGGTGTTCCGTGTAAGATACCATTTTTGGACTTTTGCCAAGTTTTTATTTTGAATATCACGGTAATTCAGGCAACTTTCATATATTTTTTAAATATCGCGCGCAGAATGTTGTAACTAATTTACTGTAGCGGAACGATGAATTATTTTTAAGTCGTCAAGTCGACACCGGGCGTTTAGGGGGCGGGGGGTTGTCACACCGTGGAATCGTCTTAAAAATATTTGATTAAAATCGAAAAGTTTTTCCGAAATGTAATTCCAACTTTTCCAGATGTGTGTGCTTTAACCATTTTGATTTCATTTTAAAATAGCTCCGGTACTTCCCTCTCTAATATGTGTAACAGGTCCACGGATGGATAAAAATTCAATATTTCCCATATTTTTTTCTGAAGCCGAGTGCTGATTGACGAAAGGCCTGGGTAGATTTTGGAAAAGTTGCAAATATTGACCTCCCATTTTGGGGGTCGAAAAAGTCGATATCGCAGAATAACCGTAAAAGTAGATTTTCAGACGTAATAGGGTCCCATAATTTCTTAGAAAACTGGTTATCACAAACCCTAAAAACGAATTGCATAATAGCTTGACATTATCTCACAACCTGAATGATAGATAATCGATTTCGTAATTATATACTACAAGCAGGATCGGAAATGCAACACTCGTTCAGTTGTTTCGCACATTCTAGCAATGGGTACTTGTCGAGGTTGATGCTTACTTTTACTCCACTCCTTCCTCCATGGTCGCTCAATCACCTAGGCTCATAAAGAATTGGTGGTATTGCAAGTTTCCGACGCCCACTTCCTTGCCACCTACTACGATTTGTTCACCCTCTTAAACAATGAGAGTACGAGCGAGCTCGAAGACCACCACACTATGATCGCCAGATCGGCCCCGCTCAAACACCCCATTCTCACAGCCCTCGCGAGTGAGACCGAACTTAGTGTGACCAAGTTGGAAGGTAAGGCAAGTACTCCTAAATCCACCGCATTCCATCTCTTCCATCGGGCTTGCAAGAAGCACAAGCGTCATAAAGCAGTGGAAGGACCACCCATCCATATCCCTTGCTCACTTCTACAAGGAAAATAAGTTCAACAAAAGAGGCGATTTGAAGGGGGAGTTTTATTAGTATATTGACTCCAACCCCCTAGCCTTCTGGAAGATAGGAATCGAGACTCTGCCCTGTAGAAGGGAGAAGGTTGAGGGAATACATGGGGCCTACATTGTTGATGGGATGTTGTTATCTGCGGGTAACAAACAAGAAAAGCCAAAAAAAAATCTAAAAATTTTGGGACACATATTTCGGGGCGTAGATAGCAATGGCAATATGTGTCGCACTTGGGCTGGGTGCAAAAATGAAAATTGGCCGCTTTTTCCAAAACTATTTCCCAGATGAATTTGCATACACTATTTTTATATTCAATTTTTTAGCTTGTATTTATATGAAAATATTATTTTAGTTATACCAGAATATACAGAACATGCCTATCTATCAGCTAGAACGCATCTCCGTAGATTTAATACTAATATTGATAAGTGTTGGCATGTTTTAGAAAATGCCAAATTTTATCTGACTTCAATGACTTACCACCGCCTTCCCGGGCTTTCCCATCTAACCAAACCTATCATACCAGCCATACACTTAGCTTTCATCCAGTGTATAACACTAGGGTTGGCAGCATTCGGAAGTGGTGATATTTAAGTTTCCCAACACCCATGAAATTAATTTGAACTGGCGGAAGTGCCCTGATCACGACAAAACGAGCGAGACAGTGTGTAAAAGAGGGAGAGCGGGCGTGATCAGGCAACTAAGACTGAAACTTTTCGGCTCTACGTTGTTGCAAATATTGATTTTCTATTATTTTCATTATTCCAGTTTAACTGATTAGAACCCGTTCTACTACATTGTTAAATAATATAGAAAGGCATTTCCAAGGGTGTTGGGTAACTTTAAGGTTGAATAACGAAATCCAGCTAAAATCGGGGTTATTCTTACCTCTCCGAGACCGTAGGCCCACCTAACCAAACCACTTGTTTCGAATCGGCCATGCACTGGGCTATCACGCAATGTATAACACCAGCCTTGATAGCCGTTCGGAAGTACTGCTATTTCCACTTGAACGACCAACACTAAAATTGTGCAAATCGCTAATTAATCTTTTCTCTTCTGTGAAAAGAAGATTAAAATCAAATCGATTCTATTTAAAGTGCATGTGTGCATGTTCGTAAGAAATAAAATTCAATAGAAACGTAGAAAAATAGATATGAACATTTAGGGACAACCATCTGCAAAATAAAAAGCTTAAAACCGGGAAAAGGTTGTGCAGGGAGCACCGTTTCCCAAGCACCCGCGAATTTAAATCTGTGAAGAAATCTTTTAAAAAATCAGTTACCGAATTCTAGGCAATGCCGTTCTCCAATTTTTACAGCGAATAAAGAGTTATTCGCGAGGAAAATATATTTAAAAAATAGGAAAAAAATATGTCAGGAAAAAATTCTTTAGCACGGATCTCCTGTAAAAATGCAGGAACTATTGCGACAAAAAAATTTTGCACCAGGGATTTCGATATAAGAGAGGAATCGCGAGAAAATCACCCATTTGAGGGGGATCCGCGGCGGTAGAACCAAACGTCGTCTTATCCTGATCTAAGCGCGAATCGGAAAAACCCCCCTGAATAATTATGTGCGATTTGTAGATGCTATATGTGTCTAACTTGACCACAATTTTCAGCGAAATTAAAAGATGTATAAAAAAAGGGCGTGACTCTTCGTCCGGCGACGTCAGAATGAGTCCCAGACCAAAGTACCCTCTAAGCTCCAATTGACAGCTATTAGCTTCAAATGGGTCCAAAATCATCCAAAACAACATTTAGAATAGTTTGCGGCCTCAATACAGTACTCATATTGGGTAAAAATTACGATAGGACAGATAGACCCTTCTCGACTTAAGAGCTTGGCCCATATGTGCTAACCCACTTTAAAATAACGTAGGAATGTCCATATAAGCTAATCATAGAAAGGGCGCACCTAGAAATACGAAATTCCACCTGATGGAACCAAGGAAAAGGGCAAAACTGTAATTTAGGTCAACATAGTGTTAGCAGCCCGGCTCACAGCCATAAATGTAGAGCACGATGAGCTAAACATTTCATCTGTTGAAAGTGAGTCTCTATCTTTTCGTTGAAGCGAGCGTTTTCCTTGGTTCCCTCAGGTGGAATTTCGTATTTCTAGGTGCGTCCTTTCTATGAATAGCTTAGAGGGACATTCCTACGTTATTTTAAAGTGGTTTCGCACATATGGGCCAAGCTCTTAAGTCGGTAATGGTCTGAAAACAGATTTTCAAATTTCATGTCCTATCGTAATTTTTACCCAATATGAGTACTGTATTGAGGCCGCAAACTATTCTAAATGTTGTTTTGGATGATTTTGGACCCATTTGAAGCTAATAGCTGTCAATTGGAGCTTAGAGGGTACTTTGATCTGGGACTCATTCTGACGTCGCCGGACGAAAAGTCACGCCCTTTTTTTATACTCTTAATTTCGCTGAAAATTGTGGTCAAGTTAGACACATATAGTATCTACAAATCGCACATAATTATTCAGGGGGGTTTTTCCGATTTCCAGAATTTAATCATTTTTGGTCGACCTGACCACCCCGCACTGGGACATGCATATGGAATGAAATTATCAACATAAAAGTTGTAGAGAATCTTCTTAGCTTTCTTTCTGAAAAAAGAACGACCTTCTATCTTCATTTTAAACGAAGTTATGGTCATTTAAGTGGGCTCGATTTGACCCCTAAAAAGTGGGTGTCCCAAGTTTGGCGCTTAGATCAGGCTAGGATGATTTTGATTCTACCGCCGCGGAGAAGGTGATTCTCTCGCGATGTCTCTCATAAACTGTAGGACTGACCATAGTGAGGGCGAGGAAGCGGCCTTTCCACTTCATTTTTCGAAATTTGCAAGTTGAACGGAGTTATGACCTACCGCGTTGAAAGGCCGTATTTCGGTCAGTTTTTGACCTAAAGCGAGCGGATTTTTTGCAATCGGTTCGTAATAGAGAAATCTACAAACAAGTTCTCTAACGCTCCGTGCGAAAATCACGTCTTCACATAGTTTCATGCGAAAAACTGTTTTTGTCATCACAATATGCTAATTTTCGACCTTTCCCGGACCGAAAGCTACGATTTTTATTGTTGAATCGGATTCCCCATGCCCAAATTGAGGTACATATGCAGTTCAATGGTCATAACTCGTGGAGTATCATATCGCCACTTAGTAGGGAGAATTTGAACATAGTACGATTTTTGAATAAAATACGATTCTGTGTGTGTCTCGCGTCAGAATTATGCAAATGAACAAAGTAAGATTATCGCTCGATAGCTCTCGAGTAGATCTCCAACAATGACTAAGGGGTACAAGACGTGAAAGTTCGCAGTTTTCGAGATATGACGCAAAACTCCATTCAGTGTACCACAGAGTGCACGTCGTTTTTCAGCTGAAAATTAGGACAAGTCCAGATTCTCCCTACTGAGTAGCACTATCTACCTCCCCATGTTATGAGCAATGAACTATGTACATACCCCAATTATGGGATCGGGAATACGAATCTAACTTAAAAATCGTAGCTTTACGCACTTTTAGTGGAGTTTGGACACTATTCCACCCTATTATTCCACTACAAAATTCGTTTTTACACTGTTTCTCGAAAACTGCGAACTTTCACGTCTTGTACCCCTTAGTCATTGTTGGAGATCTACTCGAGAGCTATCGAGCGATAATCTTACTTTGTTCATTTGCATAATTCTGACGCGAGACACACACAGAATCGTATTTTATTCAAAAATCGTACTATGTTCAAATTCTCCCTACTAAGTGGCGATATGATACTCCACGAGTTATGACCATTGAACTGCATATGTACCTCAATTTGGGCATGGGGAATCCGATTCAACAATAAAAATCGTAGCTTTCGGTCCGGGAAAGGTCGAAAATTAGCATATTGTGATGACAAAAACAGTTTTTCGCATGAAACTATGTGAAGACGTGATTTTCGCACGGAGCGTTAGAGAACTTGTTTGTAGATTTCTCTATTACGAACCGATTGCAAAAAATCCGCTCGCTTTAGGTCAAAAACTGACCGAAATACGGCCTTTCAACGCGGTAGGTCATAACTCCGTTCAACTTGCAAATTTCGAAAAATGAAGTGGATAGGCGGCTTCCTCGCCCTCACTATGGTCAGTCCTACAGTTTACATCGAAATCCATGATGCTAATTTTTTTTGTCGCAAAGGAGTCTCATTTTCCTAAATTTTTACAGGAGATCCGTGTTAGGCACTTGTACTACGCCACATTCAGTTTAAATTAGCTAGAAATCGTTTCAGGGGGTGCCGCCCTCCAAATCTGAGTTGGAATACTCTACGTACCCGATTAGATTATTCAACGAAAAATAAGCAAAATTTATGTCAGCGAAACATTGCAATACAAGCTTGAACTTTTAGAAGATGATGGACGCCGCAGCTAATATTTAATCGATATTTACGTTTTCTTTGATTTTATACGATTGAATATCACCCGATTGAACAGACTATGTATTCAAAAGGAATACTAATAATTTAATAATAATTTATCCACGCCCGAGGCGCGACGATACCGTGAATACATTAATTAATTAATTAATTAACGATTGCAGATGGGAGGGGGGACTCTCCTGAGTCATTGAGGGTGAGAAAGGTCTACGACTATCGGGTGGCTTTCCAATCGACGCTTAAATACTCGGATGTTGGGGGCAGTGCGAATGACATCGGGAAGTTGAGAATACCATCGGGATGTTCGAACAGGGAAAGAGTGGAATCTGGCGGTGCTTGTTGTCATTTCAATGTTAATACCAAAGGAAGAGGTACGGTCTCGCTGGGGTTTGTAGGCGTAGAATGATGAACGAGGGACGATATTAGAACCAGTCATAATCATATGAGTCATACACAGATCTCCTATGACTCTCCTCTCAGTAAGCGGGCGCAGGCCAAGAATTTTCAAGCGATCCGAATAAGAAGGTAGGGAAAGAGGATAGGAAGGGGAGGGGAAACAACGATAGAATACTTGCCGGGTGAAAACATGTTGAACTTTTTCAAGAGTCTCAATGTCAGATATGTAATGTGGATTCCAAAAGGGGGATGCAAAGTCAAGGAGGGGAAGGAGATATGCTTTGTAACTACGAAGAAGGATGATGGGGCAGTTGAATGGGAGGGCTTTAAGGAGCAGGAATAACTTAGAAGTGGCTTTCTGAGCACAGGTTTTAATAGAACAAGAATTCTTGAGGTCAGAGCGGACTTGGACACCTAGATCACGGACATTATTCACGAGGGGTAACTGAATGGAATTAATATTGTAGCGAGGGGAGGATTGTTTGAAGCCAATACGAAGATGAGAGCATTTAGAAGCAGATAGGGACAATTGGTTGAGTTGGGTCCAATCAAAGAGACAATCCAGGGCAGATTGAAATTCGGAGGTAATAGAAGATTTGGTAGATTTATTGTAGGAGATATACAACTTAACATCATCAGCATAACATTGGACGGATACGTTGTGAAATTTAGATAGTGTACGAGAAAGGTCAGCTAGATAGATGGAGAAGAGAATAGGTCCTAGGACTGCCTTGTGGTACTCCGGAGAGAATGGGGAAGTGGTCGCTAGTGGCGGAGGGCAAACGAACGGAGAAAGTGCGGTTGGAAAGGAAGGAGTGAATCCATGATAGCAGATTACCATGGATACCGTAATGAGATAATCGAGCTATTAATTTAGGGTAGGGAACAACATCAAAAGCACGAGTGAAGTCAATGTAAACTACATCAGTTATATGCTTTTTAGAGTGAGAATTTGTCCAATCATTATGACAAGTCAATAAATTAGTAACAACACTAGCACCAGAGCGGAAACCATGCTGATTGGACGGGAGGATATTGAAGCGAGAAAGGTGATTATTGAGGTGGTCTTTGATGAGACGTTCAATGGTCTTAGCAGCAGGAGAGATGATAGAGATGGGTCTATATGAGGAGGGTAGTTTGCTATCTTTGCCCGGCTTAGGAATGGGGGTAATAAGGGAATGTTTCCAGGCTGATGGGACAGTCCCAGAAATGAGACTGAGATTGTAGATATCAGCTAAGGGATAGAGCATGTGCACACTTCGAGAAAATGATCTGAGGAATGCCATCATAACCTGTAGAGCAAGAGGGAGACAATTTGCGTAATGCTTTGTAAACTGCATGAGGGAAAGGGTGAAAAGAGAGAGCGAGGGAGAGATGGGTAAGGAGGAGAGAGGGGGGAGAAGACCATCATCTAACGTGAAATGAGAAGCGAATTCAGAAGCAAGTAAATTAGACTTACAAGGGATGGGTATACCCTTGTCACGAGATTGAGGTATGAGCTATACACCATTTTAAAGAGCATGAAAAGTTGTCCTGTTTGAGCTCTTAAAACCCTGCTAATATTACTTGTGGCCGAAGTTATGACGTGAGTTGCAATTATCTCTTTTAACATGCAATCGAGCGCTCGCCTTATTGCGGAGGTCATCACTCAGTTCATGCACTCTCCCCTCCATGGCAGCGTAGTATAGTGGATAAGAGCATAGGCTAGCAAACTTTTGGTCCAGTTCGAATCCATCTCGATGCAATAGTATTTTGCACATTTTGTTTTGCATTAATAATGATAATCCAATTATACATACCTTATCTTGATCATTTTTTGCACCAATCTAACAGTTGGCGTATCTGCATAAGCGATAATTTGCAAAATTATAATATTAGTGCGAAAAAAGGAAACGACCCTTCAGTGAACATTTTTAAGTTTCAAAAAATTTGGTAGGAACCTGCATATGAAACTGAAAAGTTATCAAGCAGTAGCATAAAAAATGTGCAAAACACTATTGCATCGTGATGGATTCGAACTGGACCAAAAGTTTGCTAGCCTATGCTCTTATCCACTATACTACGCTGCGAGAGTGCATGAACTGAGTGATGACCTCCGCAATAAGGCGAGCGCTCGATTGCATGCTAAAAGAGATAATTGCAACTCACGTCATAACTTCGGCCACAAGTAATATTAGCAGGGTTTTAAGAGCTCAAACAGGACAACTTTTCATGCTCTTTAAAATGGTGTATAGCTCATACCTCAATCTCGCGACAAGGGTATACCCATCCCTTGTTAGCAGAACTATCATAAACTGGTTCATTATCAGATGAGACTAATTCAGGTATAGATAGCTTAGGTTTTGTGAGAGAAGAAATATGACGATACAAATCTTTAGAACGAGCTAATTTCTTACGGGTAGAGTAACGAGTCCATTTGTCAATCTCGAAAAGTAATTTCTTACCACAATGGTCAAACAGAGTTCTAACAGCGGGGATATGAATCTTAGCGAATAATTGATCACGATGCTTAATTAGGCGCTTAACGTGGTTTGGATATGAGAGAGAGGGAGGTCGAGGAGTACGGTAGGGGACAAAGATGTCAATAGCTGAATGAATTGTAGAAGAGAAATGGTGGTACACGGAATCGATATCAGGACAGTCACGAAATAAGGATAACCAGTCAATAGATAGAAGGTGGTTGGACAGAGCTGGATAATCGACACGAGAGAAGTCACGAATTAAGGGAGGTTGTGGTGGGGATTGAGGAGACGAAAGGGAGAAGGAGAGACCAGAATGGTCACATGAAGGGAAGGGAGGAATCGCGGAAATGGCCGAGACTACGGTGGGATCGTTACCTAAAACCCAATCGATACATCTAACGCCGCGCGTAGGAAACATATGAAGATGAGAGAGATTAGCAGAGATAATGAAATCACGAAATAGACGATCAGTGGGAGTGGGAATGGTACAAAGGGAATCGGAGTTGAAATCACCGGAAATAATGATGGAATGTGGAGAGGATGCATGGATGTCTGATAAGCAATTAACGAGGGAGTCGGTCTTGGCAATGGAATAACTTAGACGATAGACTAGACATAGAGGACGACAGACTAGACATAATCTAATGTATGCACTCGAGTGGAAAAGGTCGATACATGTAATCTCGTGTTCGGTGGATGGAAGGGATACTGTGGAGAAAGAGAGGTAATCACGAAGAATGATGCAGGTTCCGCCACCGCGGGATGATCGATCAGTGCGAATAATGGTGTACGGTAGAGATCCGATCATGAGAGATGATGGGGTCTTGCTTGATAGCCATGTCTCAGTTAGGAATATGATATCTGGTTGGGTTGTCATGAGGAATGAGCGGAAAGCATCGAGCTTATTAACGACAGAACGGATATTGAAATAGTGGCATGATGAGGTGGTCGTCGCTGGCTCGGGCTGAGCTAGTTTAAAAGAGGGGCGAGTGAGTTGGGAATAGTGGTGATGGGAGTAGTGGGGGCAGAATCGAGGAGGGAAGGAATTGTGGGGAAGAGGGACTTGGTGGTGGCGGAGGGAACAAGAGTGGGATGGGCGGAAGTGCGAGACTTATCGTAGTTCTGGGAGCGAGGGTGGCGGAGTGACTTCTTCATTGCTTCAAGTTGTGACTTCTCGATGAGAGAGCCAGCGTAGATCATCATGTCCTTTCCGTCTGCTATCATCGACCGTTTCTTCACTCGCAATTGGTAGGCGGCTTCACGCTCAGCCTTGGTCATAGAGGGGCGAACAAACACATTGGGGAATTTGGCAGCAACAGTGCGGGAATGGGACAGGAAAGAGATCTGGGCGGAGCGGGAATGGAACATTACTTTGAGGAGGCGAGGGCGGCTATCCCTTCTCTCCCCCATTCGGAAAATGGTAGCTGGTCTGTGCTCCAGCTCAGCGAGGTCGAGCATGTCGATGACTCTGGCAGTGTCATCTGACAATCTCTCACTGGCCTTCGTCGCAGTAGACTAATGGAGCCCTTGAACCACCACCGAGCGAATCCTCTTGTCCCTCTCCATGGCATCATCGATCGAGGTGGTCGATCTAGCCATTAGCTCTTTCATCTGCTGGGCACAAGTACCGAGCAGCAGAGCGAGGGAACTTTCCTTCTCATCATGAGAGAGGGAATCGAGGTATCTGCCAATACCTCGAAGGAGTTCGCCCGGATCGGGAACAGAGACCGGCAGCATTTCGTCCAGGGCAGAGGAAGGGGAGGGGAACTTACGCTTAGTCATTAATTAATACGAGGGAGTGATAATAAACAATAGAATTATAAGAAAAAAGAAACAAGTGCTAAATAGTCACGTAGTATCGAGAGTGAGGAAAGAGAGGAGAGTGAAAGAGAGGAGAGTGTGTGTATACTAATAATTTACTTAAATTTAGCACACAGAGATGCACGAAGCTACAGTATACCATTATCAATCGAGCTCAATGATTAGAAGCACATACGTCCCAGAATATAAAACATGATCAATTATTGACCAATTTTAACAGTTCTATGTAATGGAATAAAAGAAAACATGATATATTTAATGTGACATTTCGAAATATTGTCCAGCTGACATGACCCAGCGAACGAGCTTGCCACAGTATAATGCTTTCAACGCAATGACTGCAAAAGCAAAAAAAGCGCGGGAACTGACGCGGGAATTATGGATGACTTACCGTCAGCGTCTTACACGGAATTCCCTTAAAATGCTTTAAATGTACTGTAAGAATTTTCGTCGTCGTTAAGAAAGTTTAGCGACGCGACCCAAGGTTTTTTAACGTTTTCTTTGCTAAATGTATACCGTTATGCGTTTTCCTTGTTTTGAATCATGCTAGAGTGTTTTGCCAGGCTACTTTGGAATGGTTCAACTATAATGAGCGACGACCGAAGGAGGATGCCGCCCGACAGGAAACCGGCTCGTATTTTTCAACTTTTTTTTGCCGTTCTAAAGTTTATTTACGGTTTTTATTATACTTACAGCTTTGTAACACAATTTCCCATAGTAGTATTCAGAGAAAAGTTAGGAAATAGCGACCAAATGATGAAATCGAGGAGAAAATGCCGGGGGAACGCCGCGTTTTGTTGTATATTAGTTACTTCGACTAAATTCGATTTCCAAACCCTTTATAATCTTCAGTATTAAATATTCATCGATCTGGTTTGTCCTAATTTTACCTTGTTGAAGGAAGAATGGCCAATGGCGCAACAAAACCATCAAAAATGCTAAGAATCCCAACAAGCCGGAGAGGACCACTACGGCATTCTTCCCCTGGATGCAGGTATGACTTTCCTATTTATTTTCCTTTTTACGCATGTGTGTACACTTTTTTATAGCCGTCGTATTCAAATCGGTCTGCGAGGGGATTCTAAAGTGGTCATTGCAGGAGTGGGGGAAACGCGCAGAAGACGATAAGAAACGCAACGAGACTGAGATCGCCAAGTACCGTAGAGAGAATCCTCGATAAAACCTATTTGTTTTATCACATTCGTATGTTTCTTTTCGGAAATAAATTTGTTGTTTCTGTTTATTCAACGATCACGAACACAAAGGAAAGGAGAATTCATTAGTAGATAATAATACTGTAAATACATGTAATAATCGTGTGGGAACTTGGAAATACTCCTTTCTTTTGGCATGTGGAGTGAGCTGCGCGAAGTAAAGGAGAGGGAGCTAGCACTAGGGCACGGTATTCTTAGCTCCTCCAACTGTCCCATTTTGCTCACTCGGGTGAGGCGGGGCTAGCACGCGATTGTCGCAGGTTCGACTCCCCGCCGATGCAACCACACCACGCGTGCATCGAGTGTTTGCTCCATTTGCACAGGGCATAATACTGTGTTGCACTATACCACGATAGGCGGAGCTTAGAGAAATAGGTTTATACTCATTGAAATTGAAATATATTATAATTCTAGTGACGCTATTCTCTTTCCGCACCATCGATAACCCCGTCCCATATAATAACATAATTTTAGAAAAATTTTGAAATTTTGAGTGGAGGACCCTAATGAACATTATTTTGCTAAGTCGATTGCATGTATGACCCAACTCACCGACACAACTCATCATTCCCAATTCAGTTTTGAAAGATCGCTGTATTTTTGTTATTTTAAATAATTTTTATATTTCATTTTCCTAGATCGCTTCAGCATCACTGATTACATACGTAGATTAAAAGAAAATATTTATTTAGCGCCTTTGAATAATGTTCATTGCCCTTGCTAGGCGTAGAATAAGAATTTCGATATGAGAACGTTAGGAAAATCGAAATGAATTTTTTTGGTTCGGAAAACTAGTTTTGGAGCATAATTTTGCAATTAACATTTGTATTTTTGGCGCATATTTTCGATACGATTTCCCCCCTGAACAGTTGAAAATTGTACGAAATCTATTATACCCGCGGTACTCGATGAGGAAAGTCGAACAGCCCCATTAGAATTTCTCAACGCATCCGTGCGGGTCCATGCGCGTATCGTGAAAAAAACAACAGTAATCTTATTAATTTTTAAATCGATTATGATCGAGAAATTATAGTAAACAGACCTAGAAATAGTTTGCCGTCTCACCCCCCTACTCCCGAATTAATCGGAACCGGTTTTAAAAAATTTATAAAATTACGGTAGTTTTCACGATCCGCGCGCTGATGTGTATAGAGATTCTAAAGTTGACGTTCGATTTCCCTCATCGAGTACTGTGAGAACAGAAAGCGTAGTCCGTGTTGTGGTGGCGAGATTTAGTACAGTTGATTCTAAATCTACGCGGAACACGGAGGAAAAACATTCCGCGTATATTTAGAATCAAATGTACTAAATCTCGCCACCACATCACGGACTACGCTTTCTGTTCTCACAGTACTACGTGTGCAATAAATTTCGAAAAATTTTCATGTCGGCGAATGCGAATTGGCTTCTGTAAGTCGTATCGTCAACCAGCAATTCGGACTGTGAGAAGCCATGATTTTGTGACCATTTTCTCCCAACCTTACATAATAGATAAGAATACGCACATTATACTGGAGCTATAATAAAATTAAATAAAAATGGTTAATATCCACACATCTGGAAAAGCTGCAGTTGCATTTCGGTCAGAAAAAGCCAACTTTTCGATTTTAATCAAATATTTTTAAGCTGATTCAACTCTTTGAATATGCTCGTCCGAATTCTCTCATTTTTCAGAAATCTCTTTATAAGGATGGGTAAGAGAAAATTTCACATTATCCTTGCCCATTTGGAGAAGCAAGATCTGGATGACAAACGAGGTGACCCCCGAGCTATGCTCATTTATTACTACACATATGCATGCATATTTTGGAGCATTTCCATTCTCCGAACTTTCCAAGGGTCTTAAGAGACCCTCCATGAGAGAACGTAACAAATGTGCAGGGATCCACGGATGACTAAAAATTCGATAATTACCAAACTTTATTTCTGAAGTGTCGGCCGTAATAGCTAAGGCTGGGGGTCGAATTTAAAAAAGTTACAGGTACCCCCCATTTTGGGGGTCGAAAAATTTGATATCCTGGAATTACGAGCGATATAGATTTTCTGATGTATTTTCACGCGTAGAAAACGAATTTCCATGTCCGAATGCTAGAAAATTCGAAATAAAAAAATGTTTGTCGAAAAACCGATTTTTCGACTAATTATTTGAACGCACTTTGGACAAAAATATCTCAAAAATATGTTTTTTTTAATCTCAAATTTTCACCCTAGGCATACTTTTTCACGTAGATTCGGAAAATCGTATCTAGAAGATGCACCTCGAATGTTTTTGAATCGGTAGATTCAAATAATTAGTCGAAAAAACGGTTTATCGACCTACATTTTTTTATTTCGCATTTTCTAGCATTCGGACATGGAAATTCGTTTTCTTCGCGTGAAAATACATCAGAAAATGTATATCGCACGTAATTCCAGGATATCAACTTTTTCGACCCCAAAATGGGGGGTACCTGTAACTTTTTCAAATTCGACCCCCAGCCTTAGCTATTACGGCCGTCAATCAGCACTCGGGACCTACACTTCAGAAAAAAAGCTTGGGAATTATCGAATTTTACACCATCCCTGGACCTGTTACGTTCTCTGGTGGAGGGTTTCTTAACAAATATGTTAGATCACTTACAGATAGTCTCACTTAAGACGCTCTTAGGATGCTTATCATCACGGTGCGAAAAGACGCGCTGGTGTATTTTAAATTTTAGAAATAGGCTTTTGCTGAATGGAGTTGTGAAAGTGTGCAAGTTAAGACCGAACTTCATATTTATGTTACTTGGGAATCTCTATCATTAAGGTTGCTTATCTAATGCTTAGTTTGCGCAGGCTCAGGATCGAAGTTATAGCTTGCCTCCTAAAGTAAAGAAGTCATAGAATTATTAACATTATCCAAACATATTCTTAGCAACTTGTAGAGAAAATAAAAAAAAGCGATTGGTACCTTCTGGTAATTGATAGTTCTTGAAACACCAGTTTCCCTCAGTTTATCTAGCCTCTGTTCGTCATCCGATGCAGCCATCACCTTAGGAAATTAATCGAGCGAGCAGATAGAGGACGGAAGCAAAATATGACGCCACTCATGACAGAATCGAGCTGAGCTAGGCAATGGAGCGAAAATCGCCAAAATAGTTCTAATAAGCTTTGGGCACTAAGGCATCCCTAACACACCCCACAGCGAACTTTTTTTTTCTCGCATTTTTACTCGTCTTGACGAGTTTTACAAAAGTCTCAAAATCTGCAAAAAATACGAAATTCGTTTTCATGGTTATTTCCACGAAAAAAAGGTGATTTCACGAACAAAAAAGATTGTTTGAACATCACATAGTGAACAGCATATTTCCATTTTTGGAATAAATAAATAAGAGATATGGAACTAGAAATGAAAATGATTGGTAGTACCAATTTGGTACTGACATGAAACAACACCACAAATTTCCAAAATGTAGTTTAAATGCAAAAGTAGTGTGGAAACGCTGGTTACCCGATATTTGTTGCAGAAAAGTTTCAACTTTGCGTGTTTTAAAAAGATTTCGTAAAATAACTTGAGTTGTAAACTCTGTGGTTTATCTTGTGAGCCATTCCTTGTGGGTCTTCATAACCATTTATAAAGATATTGGGTAGAGCGGGGTCAGGGGGAACACGCGTCTTGGATGTCCTCGTAGACGCCTGTCTTCTCGGGAGTCCTCGTACACGCGGGTTACGGTAGGTCTAGTCGCCGTGGGGCTAAGACTAGGTGGTCTCCCTGTGTCTGAGTACAACTGGAAGCACTACGAGTTCATAGATCTTCGCGAGGGCTATCGATTGCTTTTTTGAATGCACGATTGCACCACGGTGAAGCAAGATACGATCAGAAAACGAAACCTTTCAAAAAAATAACCAAGCCCAGAGAAGTCTAGAATTCCTCCTAGTAAACCGATAGTCGAGGGCAAGAGATATGAAAAATGATCAATATAGATACCCCCTAATTTGTTGCGTCGAATCCATATTTGAAATAAAAAACTATTGTATTTAACAAATGTGATGTTTGATTTTTTGTTCGGAAAATCAGTTCTTTTTGCGTGGAAATAACCATGAAAACGAATTTCGTACTTTTTGTAGATGTTGGGAATTTTGTAGAACTCGTCAAGACGACTAAAATGCGGGGAAAGAAAGTTCACAGCACGATCCAATTTTGAACGAGTTACGCCTCTTGTAGCAGGTAGATCGCAAAAACCGATAATGTGCCAATTTGACCCACCAAGTGGATATGCTTTCTTCTAATTTTCGTTCATAAACCAAATTTAGAATCGATGACATAAAATATTTCAAGCGCCCAGCGTTCCTACGTTCTTACAGGAGACCAGCAATAAGTCACGTGGTTTTAACCATGTATAAAAAGTCGTACAACCAAAAAAAATTGAATGATTTCGCCCGCCTACTAGTTCTGCGTACTGTACTGCCACCATTCACCGGTTATCCCCATACGGCTCCCAAGTTTGCAATAGATATATACCTACTCATGCTGTGGTGTAAATATCACGTTGCCGTTATTTCACCGGGTATTGGATCTCATGCGGAAATTCATAAATTTCAATGCAATACCTAGCGGATTTGTGACGAAATGAAGATTGCAAATTGCCTAATCTGTGGCCCGTGTATGGGTAACATGTCTTGAGAAATTTAATTTAAACCCTCGTGTATGTAAATGAACCATGATGCATGCAAGGCAAATGTTCTCGAAAATGTAGTCAAAGATGAAGCTGAAAGTCTAGGAGAATGTAAAGCTGAGCTGATCACGCGCTATCCTTTTTTTTGTATATTGTGCCCAAAAATACATAAAGGTATGTTGTCACTTTCCTACTTCCGTACTAGGCTCCGCCCCCTCCGCCCCTCCCTCATTATAAGATTGCTTAGGGTCTGGCTTCACCCACATAGGATTTTACAGATTTTACTTGCTTAGTGATCGGCTTAGACTGCTTAGGCTTAGGCTTTGTCTTTTTAAGGTTAGGTAATCGACAAGTGGGCGTGGGCAAGGGGGCGGAGCCTAGTACGGAAGTAGGAAAGTCCCGGTATGTTTAACTTTTAACTTTTTTCGTTTCAGGATACTTTGAATTCATTTTTCAAAATGAATTGCTCAATAGCGTCATGATTCTCGCTCGCTCGAGTCGAGCAGAGCAGTGAAGGATGAAATTAAATGAAATTGAAATTCCTGTTCAAGAAAAATTAATCCAAATTATCCTGAAACGAAAAATGGACAAAAGTCACATATCGTTCAAATATTTTTGGAACACAGTACTCGTTGGATAGAGCGTGCTCAGCTCTACATTCTCCGAGAATTCTGCATCTTTGCCTACATTCCTGAGAAAATTACGTTTGAATGTAGCATCGTTCATTTAGATATTCATAGAAAGTGAGATAAATAGATCGATAGGGCTGGAAAAAAATAGTAGGAGTCAGGTGTATTTTGTTCTATATCTTTCACCGTAACCGCGACAAAAGCTCTCAAAGTGGGTGGTGCCTAGTTCCTACCCAGTGTATGTGGCTACAAAATTATGTATGCAAATTTAGACTTTGGGGTAGTGTTAGGATGCCTCAAGGTGCCCAAAATTTTAGAACAATTTTGGCGAATTTCGCTCCATTCCATACAGGGCTGTGCGGCATATATGCCGAAATGTTCATAACTTTTGAAAGTGCAACAGTGAACTAGTTTTTTCATACAAAATGAACATATCTCATGATTACGAATCGTTTGACACTACTACTTTCCCGTCTTGAGCAAATAGGCTTCTAGAAATAGATTTCGACATATGCGGATTTTTTCGTGATATTTTTTTTTTTGAGAAAATCTATACCTATATATAAAGCGCAGTGTGATGGCGTCTGTCCGGATTGCGAAACAGTTGCGAAATGAGGAGAGAGAAAGGTTGCGAAACGATTTTCGAAATGTGGAGCAGAGATCGTACGTCAACAAGTTGCGAAACGAGTGATTGCGAAACCTACTGCGCTAGGACGGGGCCCCCGCCGAAGGCGGGGGGCAGCCGGACTAGTAAGCTATAAGATAAATAAATGAATAAATTATTGTCCTCTAGGGATATCTTTTTTTTTCTTTTTTAACGCATCAGCAATAATTAAAAACCCCTTTATAAAAAAATTTGTCGCTTGTTGACATCAAAATCCGGCATATACCGCACAGCCCTGATTATCAAGAATGGCGATTTTAGCTCAATCCTATCGTGAGAGCCGTGATATTTTTACTCCACTGGGAATACTCCACTGTAACGATTGTCCATCCCAAATGCCAATACTATTGAATATACTAATCATTGCCCAATCACACACACCATGGAATTTCCATCAGCTGTTCTCCCCTGTTTTTAACAAACGTTTATCACACGTATCATACATTTTCATTAACCTCGGCGAAACAATATAAGTGGCTCCCATTCCCTGGAATGGCAATAAAAGTGGTTCCCAAGGAGGTGATTTGTTATCTGCACACTACGGCGCATCTTTTGAGCCTACTCCCGAGTCTCTAGACCATAGTTGGAAAAATGCAAAAAATTACTGTATTTGCATATAAGTGGCTCCCATTCCCTGGGATGGCAATAAAAGTGGCTACCAATGAGGTGATTTGTTATCGGCGCCCCACAGCGCATCTTTTGAGCCTACTCCTAGATCGGACAGACTAAATTATTTTAAAGTGGCTACCCTCGGAGTCCGAGGATATGAGAATGTATGACACGTATCACGTGTCAGTGGAGGTGAACATTTTCAAAAAAGTTGTGCCGAATATCGTTCATATTGTTGTGGTAGAATACCCTAGAAGTAAGATGTCGAATGACATAGGTCATTGGTCCCAGGGCCGGCTTTTAGAAATTTTCCGGTTTTGCACCTGGCTATCGTGTATATCAGCTCCCAGATGAGTTACAGATATGGCGTTTAGCTCAAAATGTGCGGAAAATTATTTCCTGCAACTTTTATGTTGTAAACGAGACGTTTGGACAACATTTAAAAAATTTATGAGTAAAAAACGCATTTTGTCAACAAATTAAAAATATTTTCTCTGGCAAGCAGTGGAGCGCAGCAGAATTTTAACGCAGATTATGAAACAACAAGTCTATGTGTATGATATAAAAATATAAAAGCCTAATTTGAAGAGCCTCCAACTTGGTAATTTTCACTCAAACTTGGCAATCTGAAGAAAAAGTCGAAAAATGAAAAAAAAAATGAGAAAATATATTTATATTTTTAATTTGTTGACAAAAAAAAATTTGTTGACTTTTTCTGCAGATTGCCAAGTTTGAGTGAAAATTACCAAGTTGGAGGCTCTTCAAATTAGGCTTTTATATTTTTATATCATACACATAGACTTGTTGTTTCATAATCTGCATTAAAATTCTGCTGCGCTCCACTGCTTGCCAGAGAAAATATTTTTAATTTGTTGACAAAATGCGTTTTTTAAATTTTTTAAATGTTGTCCAAACGTCTCGTTTACAACATAAAAGTTGCAGGAAATAATTTTCCGCACATTTTGAGTTAAACGCCATATCTGTAGCTCATCTGGGAGCTGATATACACGATAGCCAGGTGCAAAACCGGAAAATTTCTAAAAGCCGGCTCTGGGACCAATGACCTATGTCATTCGAAATATTACTTCTAGGGTATTCTATCACAACAATATCAACGATATTCGGCACAACTTTTTTGAAAATGTTCCCGAGGAGGTAATTTTTCATCCACCGACTCGTGATACGCGTGTTATGTAACGGATACTGTCAGAGATGAAAAAGCATGGTCATCCTATCGTTGGAAACCGTGGCCTAGTGGTCTAAGGCGCTGTAATTTACATACCTATGGTAGTGTGCGTTCGAGTCCCGGCCTCTGCAGTGACTTTTGCCAAGCTCTTACAATTTTTGCCTACTGTTGGGTACTTCCCCCGAAGCTTGGCAAAGGTGACTGTAGAGCTCGGGATTCGAACCCCATACCTTAGGATCCACCATAGGATTAATCCTATGGTAGGTTTGACCATGGGTTTTTTCATCTGTTGATACTGTAGTCACCCAAAATCACGTTTTCGTCAATTTTTATTTTTTTTTGCGAAAGGCTTCTTCTTACTGAAATCATCCTGGTTTTGTTCAGTTTTATAATGCATGAATTACTAAATATATTTACCAAATTTCAACTGCTCTCTCCGCAACAATAAAATATTTCAAAAATTCTGAATCATAATTTTCACATTTTCGAAATTTCATGATCAAACAAATAATCGATATTGTATTTCCTTCCGAGCTCGCCAGATTTCTAATGTACAACGTAATACGGAGCACCACAAAATATCTCCAATTAGCGCATAATCAAATTAGGGTTTGATTTGATCGGACAAATAAAGAATCTCTGCTTTTGCTTTTAAGTGCGATCGGTAATGAATGCTAGCGATCAATAACTACAATTGAATGGCCCAAGTGAAGCCCACTAAGAATTTTGGGATCTTGTACTTTAAAATTAGTATGTAATAGGTATCAAAACCATGCGTTCCTGTGCAGCAAAAATATTATAGACTAAAACGCTACGGTGGGTCACTGAAGTACCAATAACATAAACATTTGTTAAAAACAAGAGAAAGCAGCTGATGCAAATCTCATGGTATGTGTGATTTGATAATGGTTGCTCTATGCAATAGTGTTGGCAATTGTGATGGACAATCGTTACCGTGGAGTATACGTTTCTCCGAGAAAAAACACCCCAATATTAATCAAGAACGTTGAGAAAAGTAAATACATTAGCTTTGAAGAGGTTATGTGCCAGATCAATCGCAGCAAAAGCAATCATTCCACGAGAAGAGAGAACAAGCACATTTGCCCTCAATATACCTTTTTTAAATGTATTTTTTAGATTCCAACATTAGAGTAATGCATATCTATACGATAAATATGGCAGTGTGTTCGCGGCTGACCAAATTCCGTAATCGGCAGGAGAGGAAGAGTGAACGCGCACATTTTGCTACGAGTGATTACTACGAGCGAAAACGACTCCACTAGCACGAGTCCCCGAGGACACAATCGGGGTAGTTGCGAAATGAAGGTATGTAACAGTTCATGCAAACCTCCCCAGAATTGATGATACCTAAGCACAAAACAACAATCTCTCCCTTACTTCTATTGGCAAGAGCAGCTAAAGAAATTTTCTATACTGTATAGAAAGGAATCTAACCCTTCTCGATTTTTCGCCATTTTCTCAAGTGCGAGGTACGAAGTTCCGTATGCGATAGAAACGGCAGCAGCAGTTTCATAATCGATTGAGAATGGAAGAGGAACGATGACATCCGCCTAAGAGAACACTCAGCTCAGTATACAACTTCATGCATCAGTCATAACGTGTATGCAAGTTATAGGAGTAATGCAAACCCACATTAGTGTCCACTATGCAATCCTCGGCGAATCCACCAGTACCGCTTGACCGAAGGACGACCACTCGATCCCCTTCTTTCCATTTCTTAACTCCCTTTCCTATTGATTTTACGTTCCCAGCTAATTCGAAACCTGTGAAAAAAAAGAGAATGTAAGGAATTTCGCACAGTTGTGCACCTGGTGTGAAAGGAACACGTGGTTTTAGATGGTACGTTCCATTGATCATCCTCATATCAGCTGGATTCACTCCCACACTCTCAACATCAATAAGAATCTCGTCTTCTCGTGGACTATTATTCTTCATCTCTCGATACTATACTGGAAAAATATTAACATCTAGAAAAAAATAATAATTCACCTCAATTTTGCCATAATCACTGACCACTGCTGCATGGTAATATCTATTAATGAATCGAGATCCTGTTACCAAAGTCGATTGAAACAATTTAGGGTTTTTAAAGAGAATCATATCTGAAAATTATGATGAAATTAGAGTGTAGGGTATGGGTAATTATTCACGAAACATCTGCGGTGCATTCTAGTAACCTATTACAATAGAGTAGGAAGACACTTCTTTATATTGTTTAAACGTTTGCTTCATTCATTTAAAACTTAGCCTAAACGGCGGGGGTAGGGCATTTCCGCAACGGAGCACCATTCGCTTGACAGATGGAGTAGCAACTTGGAAGTAGTTTCATTATTACCAGTATGCGCTCCCCTATATTTGCATACATAATTTTGTTACCAGACGATCTTGAGTTTCACTCAAAATCAACGTTTGCGGGGGATCATGGTATATGCCATATACATTATATGGATTTCCATGAACCCTTCCCTATACGTTGCAACTCAAAATCGCCTGGCAACAAAAATTTATATATGCAAATATTTGCAAATGTTGGAGAGCGCATACTGGAATTTCCATGGAAATAATGAAACAACTTACAAGCTGCTACTCCTTCTGTCAAGCGAATGGTGCTCCGTTGAGGAAATGTCCTACACCCTAAACAGCAAAGTACCAAGCTTGTATACTGGAACATTCATATTCATAATCAATGTATTTTTTCGCATGAGTACTCAAATTTATATTGACAAGAAAATATTAGACGACTGATTGAGGGATAGGATACTGCTTCGGCACAGGAGAGTTTGTATACAATTGTATTAAAAATCGGGGCTTACGTTTTGGGGCATAGTACAATATACTACTATATAGATGATTTAAAGAATCGTGAACATATACATGCACGCGCGATAAGGCCTCGACTAGTAGGATGGAATCATCCGCAATTTTATTTAAAAAGCCAAACCCGGGAAAAAGGCAGCACTGTTTCCAATCGCCGAATATAAATCTCCGAAGAATGATTATTATCTGGATATTTTTAGTTAAGAATTGATTGTCCGAACGAAATTCGGGCATGACACGTGCATAGAATAGGTAAAGGAAGGTTAGAATCATGCAATGGACATAAGAAAATAAAGGGAGCACGCAAAAATAATGAGAAAACGGGGGAAGAAACAATAGCTGGAAGTTGTATCAAACGGTTTAGGTCTGCTAAATACGTTCTCCCTAAACCAGAAACGGCGAACCAGTCGCAAATCCGTTTAGAATGCGTCTTTCTATCTATAGCACGACTCTGAACCGCGAGACAGTTCACTAGTGAGTTAGAAAGTGAGTATTGGACTCATGAGTCCAAAACTCACTAGTAAACGCATTAGTGAACTCATTAGTGGGTGTGTCTACGCGCTCGTGCGCGCTTACTGTCTATTCGGAGCGCGTCTTTTCGACTAGCTCCGCCCTCTTATCCTCTGTCCACCCCCTCACGTGGGTTTAACCATGCTCTGTGGTTGCAAAGTAATATTGCGGCAAGTAGTTTGCCCGAAAAGTAAGTTGCCAGCAGCTTTCGCGTAATTTTACTTTTTCGGTCATAAAAAATAAAACTTGCTGGTAACTAACTTTTCAATTGTTTAATTTGTAACATTGAAACAATATTGTAGCAAACTGACTTTATATTTTTTTGTAAGATCAAAGTAAGTTACTGGTAAGTTGCAAACGAAAAGTAACTAGAAAGTAATATTGTCATAAGAGGTTTACAATTTTACCAGTAAGTTGCTGGCAACTAACTTTACTACTTGCCGCAATATTACTTTGCAAACACAGAGTGGCGTCGGCCAAGTGCTAGGGACCACCAAACCGGAAAATCAAAATGGCGTTCCGGAAAAAGGTCAAATTTTGGTTAGGAAAAGGCTCAATGCGGAAATTCAAATCTGCATTGCTTTGTTCATTTATCGGCATAACTAATAGGGATGGCAACGGTGTTTACGAATGAGCAAAACAATTCACAGAATGGTACACAACTGAAAGCTATGCCTGCCCCATTCCGACTTTTCACTTTAGTTTTGTAAAAAAAATGTTTAATTAATTAGAAAAACATTAACGAACAAGCAAAAGGCCGACGCTTTCAGTCCAAGTGGAGCACATCGCAAGTCACGTTTTTTACTAAAATTATCGCAAACTGGAATTCGGTTACGTTGTAAAACTTTATGAACGGGGTTCAATAATTTTTTTCTCATGTTAACGGTACTCCGACAGCAATAAAACATCGCTTAAAAAATGGAAAAAAAGGTTTAATATTGGTAGAACTTCAGAATCACTTGGTTACGATAGCGGGAACTTTAAAATTCATTTCCACGCAGGGCGACATTAGTATATTTCTGGTTTTTTTGCAGAGCATGCGTGATGGGATGATGGACCAAATATCACAAAATCTCGAACATACTAATGTCGCCCTTCAAGAAAACGAAAAAAATGCATTTTCACAACGGTAAAATGCTCAACTTTGACGGCCTCATCCTCTAACATTTAATATTTTTATTTATTTTTATTGTGAAAACAATTTTTTGTGAATGATAATCTACTCAAACTGAGGAAATGAACCCTCAACACTTAATTCTGAAAACATGCTTATTTTCGATCGCTTCGTGCGCCTTCATTTCTACAGCATGCATCTTCTTGCCATGCTTATCGCAGTTTCATTATATATTTATATTCATTCCAATCAATAAAATACTTCAAATATCACATTAAATATTTTTTAAAAATGTTTTAAAATATTGAAAGAATTTGGCTTGAATGGTACGGTAGTTTGAAAGCAAAAACGTCGGAAGGAGGCAACCAATATTCCGTACTCAAAAATTTGAGCTGCCGTCCCTAATAACTAATAGGGACTGCAACGGTGTTAACGAACAAGCAAAACAATTCACAAATTTGTAAGCAATTGAAACCTATGCCTACCCCATTTCGACTTTTCACTTTAGTTTTTAATAAAAATGACCAAAAAAAAGAGAAAAACAATAATAAACATAAGTCAAAATGCCGACGCTTTCAGTCCAAGTGGAGCGCATCTCAAGTCACTCCTTTACTTCTACCTATCGCAAACTGAAACAATCATTTTTGCCTGATTTGTGTTTAAATCGCGTAGAGTATTGTGTCTACATATTTGCCGCGTACAAGCAAGAACTAAATATAATTTTTTGCTAGAAACACGCACCAAACATTAAACATACGTTCAACAGAAACGTAAACATGCGTGGATTACGGTAGTCGCAACTTTGAAGTCTGTTTTAAAAAAAGGCGCAGACAGTATATTTTTAGTTTTTACGTATGATACGCGGAATAGTGTGCTGAAATAAATACCCAAAAATCTCGAACATACGGTTTGCGCCTTCCAAGGAAACACGAATTATGCATTTTCACAACGGTAAAACGCTCAACTTTGACGGTCTCATTCTCTAATATCTGATATTTATTTTTATTTTTATTTTGAAAACAATTTTTTGTGCCTCATAATCTACAAATACTGAGAAAATGAAGCTTCAACGCTTAGTTCTGAAAACGAGATTATTTTCGATCGCGTCGTACTTCTCCAGTTCTGCAACATGTCCTGTTTTCTCATGTTTGGCGTTCTTTCATTATTTGTTAATATTCATTCCAATCAATAAAATAGTTTAAAAATAACATTAAATATTTTTTTTTAATGTTTTAAAATATTGAAAGAATTTGGCTTGAAAAGTACGGTAGTTTGAAAGCAAAAGCGTCGGAAGGAGGCAACCAATATTCCGTACTCAAAAAATTCGGGCTGCCGTCCCTAATAACTAATAGTCCTAGTAGGAACACGAAAATTCGGTTCTAGGGGTATTTTTTAATTCTCTACACGATGAAATAAATATCATCATCCTATTGGAATGCCTTCATTGAAATCACTACTGCATCTAGGTCTAAATCTCAAAAGTGCATTAAGCCGCTTTGCATGGATGTTGGTCTCACTGTCAAATGACCATAAAACAATTTTGGTGCGAATCGATTATTGGCTTTTTGAGAAATCAGCATTTCAAATTTCGGGGGGAAAGCATCACATTATGTGCGCATTGGAGGGACAGAACAACAATCCTATCCCGACTCAAACACTCAAGGTCTTCATAGCGCAGTCGGTTACGTGATTGCTTCGAGATCTGGCTTGGACTCTTTTGGCAAGTTCGATCCCAACATGCGCCAAAACACTTTTGCTACTTTTTGCGCGCATAGCAGATAGTTGGCGACAACGCAATAATGTGGATTAGTAATCGCGATTTCCTGAGTTATAGTCACGTCTTCAATTTTAAAATAGATTTGCTCCAAAGCAGTTATTTAATAAAATGAATTAAATTACAATTTATCATAATATTTAATCATACGATCAGTCGCCGATTATGAAGGAATACACCCATTATAGAGAATATAATTTAGTGGGATGATATGTATTTGCAATGCTCATTTAATCACTTCCACCAAAAATTATATCAATTAAAATAGGGAGCGCAGGCGGGTTTCTTCAAAATGCTTCTAAAATAAAATGCGCATAGAATCCGATGATTTATGAGCTGCCGATACGATTTCGACAACAAAAAATTAAAAATTTTGCGAAATAACTTAATTAAGCGAATTTACAAAATTAACGCCGAGGCTAAGGTACCGTACCCCTCCGACCTCAACCATGACCGAATTAGCAACTGACTTTTCATCTATATTTTTTCATTATTTATTTTTCTTCGTTTTTTTGACGTAAGATTATATGAAAATATGTTTCTCGAATTGATCTAAATGTAGTTTTGGGAAATATATAACGGGAAATTAGTTTATCTTTGAGATTTAATGGAAACTCGGGTAGAACAACGGTCGAAACAAGTCTGTTTATTTCAGCTCCGAACGGGCGCGGCTGCCCGAGGTTAGCATTACTAGGCTCTAGAAGGTCTGTAGAATGCATTTCTGAGGAGCGCTAACGTGTGCTTCTCAAGAAAAACAAAATATCGAGCTCAAAACCAGAAAATCGCGAGTTTTCGGCAAACAAAACGGTTTATTTCAGCTCCGAACGGACGCGGCTACCCGCCGCTAGCATTACTTGGTTCTAGAAGGTCTGCAGAATTCATGTCTGACGAGCGCTAACGTGTGCTTCTCAAGAAAATCGAAATATCGATCGCGAAACAGGGCCGAATGTAAACAATTTTCAAACAAGTCAATATGTGGAATCTCTGCGCCTTCATAGCAATATTCGGCACTTCTCTAGTTTAGGGGGTAACTCCGCCCACTTTCCCTCTGCGTCTCTGACACCCTGTCTCTCCCTTCCTACCCGCCTGTAAACAACTACTCACGCGCTCTAGTAAACAACTTGCTTACATGGCGAGAACATTGTCTATTCAGTACGAATACCTCCTTCCCTATAACGGCGACCCGCGAAGCGGGGAGCCCTGTAAGCAACGATAGGGTCTCCCCGCGAAGCGGGGTGACCCTATCGTTCCGATCGTTGCTTACCGCTTAGGCTAAAAGCCGGCTTAGGCCAGCGATATACACAAAAGGCTGCGTAGCTCTAGCCCTTTCTGTTCTCCATGAGTAGGGACCTGAGTAGGGACACAGGGGTCTGAGTAGGAGGAATGGGCTTACCCCCTAAACTAGAGAAGTCCCCAACATTCTACAAGGGGAATATTGGAGGACCTCTGTCAAACTCAGAAAACCAAAAAATACAAGGTTTATTTTAGCGAAAACACTAGAAAATCGAAGGATGACAATTGTCAATCGAAAACTGATGCGAGTTGTGGTGTGCCCACAACTGTCGCTCGGTATTGTCATCTTGAAATGTGAAAGTGACATAGTCTGCTCTCCCTATAATTAAAAATAAATAAAAAAGAAAATCTGCGAGATTCGACAAACTAGAAACGCGCGGCAATAGCAGTAAAAATGCGCGGCTTCGTGTGATGCAAATATGCGGCCCCGCCCCCGTCCTCGTTTTAGTTTCTGGTTTGTGCCCTAATTACCAATTACTCGCCTGCTCCTGGTTATCTTGCCCGCACCTCATGGTATCATTATTTCATGTTTTTTTTTCTCTTACAGACTATACCCTCATTCACGGTAGCGTTGACTTAAGTCGACTTAACGATTCCTGGATTCTCACGCTCAACCGTTCAACCTTTCCTTACCTCCATTGCGAGTTCACAATAGTCAATACGGTCTCTCAATTAATTGTTGCAAAATTGAGGCAATTGCCTCAATTTTGCAACTTCACGTTACCTCGCCTCATTGTGAAGTCGCAAAAAGAGTGGGAGGAATTATTGCGAGCCCGTAAAGCCCGAACATGCATCCATATTTCATACCCGGATTTTCCTTTTTTTCACTCAGATGCGCGGTGCGTACGCTGTATTGTCACCTTTCGGACAATCTCATGCTTTCGAGGAGCGCAAGGTTAAAGTTGGACCTGAGGATGATCCCTTGAAAATCGGAAGGGCGGTCGCAAGACTGAAACCATGCCAAGATAATGCAATCTTTGATTGTAAGGTGAGTAAGCATTGGCCTCGAGGGCCAAGGCCGGTCTCTAGGCATACGTTGTTTTAAATTGTCGTTTAGGTACTCTCTCGTAACCACGCCGTTCTATACTATGACGATGGCTCATTCTATCTCAAGGATACCAAAAGCAGCAATGGTACATTCGTGAACAACGATAGACTGGCTTCCACTGGAGAAGAGGTTGTGATATTTTAGAACTGAAAATAATGTATGCATATGTTTTAGTCTGAGCCTAAACAAGTGTACTCTGGAGACATTTTACAATTCGGAGTCGAGATCGTTGAAAACAGCAACAAAGGTATTTCTATTAATATTAATAGTCTGGATAAACAATGATAATTTGAGTGGCGCATGGATGCATATTCGCGATCGTACGCCTCTTCGACAACGAAGGCAATGAAGTGGGTTTGAATATGTATGGGAGAGTAAGAACTGACTACTGTTCAAGGCGGAACCTCCCTCTCTTTCGACTACTACGAGTACAAGTGTAAAACAAGATAATGATGCATACTTTGGGTATGTTTCGTTTGTCAATTGATTAATATTCCCCGCTTACTATTACTAGATATTCTCTAATCGGCTCGCATCAGCTTTTCCAGCTTCAACAATATCTGAAGGAAGCATTATACAGGTATAAATATGATGCCGGTTGGATATAAATCAGGGATCGACACCACTTCGATTTTTGAATACTTTTGAATACCATGGGTCTGTAAAAGTGTACTAAATTGTCCCATTACTCGACATATTATTTTCACCGATTTCTTTTTTTGTAACTTGGTAAATGGATATAATTTGGGATTTCGAAGGTACAATAGCGCAAATATTTTTTGGACAGATTTTCGATCTTCCGCAGATTTTTTAGCTCACAAGGGAATGGTACGCGCACTCGGTAAAATTATGGAATCTGATATATTGGACCTCAATCAGGACCACGAGTACATTCGAAACCATGTTTCAGAAAATGCACGATTTTTGTTTTGAGCCAGATAAATCGATAAATGTGTCGTGGTGCGATTGGCCGCATGGGATGTATTCTATTCTGCAGTGAGCGCGTTCTCCAGTCAAAACAAAAATCGTGCATTTTCTGAAACAAAGTTTCGAATGTACTCATGGTCCAGATTGAGGTTCAATATGTCAGATTCCATAATTTTACCGAGTGCGCGTACCATTCCCTTGTCAGGAATCCTATTGATCCGAAAGTTGGGTGTCATATAGCAAATTCATCATAGATGACTATGCCGATATGGGTAACTCGAAGAAAAAAACATCAGTTATTGCGTAGTGATGACACAATCAAAACATACTTTTTCGAAATGTAATTATTCTTACATGCATTTTTCCTTCGCATCCAACTTTCTGAGGTTGGAGATATGAGTGATGACCTTCCAAAAAACTATTTTTGAAGTTGCTGCTCGGTCGCAACTTTGTTGCTACCTTGCTGCTAAATCAGTCTGAAATTAAGATCTCTTGAAAGCATCGTTTGCTCATAGAACAGCTAGATTCCTAAATAAGCTCCACTTAATTTGCAATCCTCTATTGTCGATCGAGACTATTAGCACTATTTGCTAATTCACCCTAATCTTCTGTGTACTCTTGGAATTGAAATTAGAAATCTTTAGCATCTATCCTTACCGCCACCCCCCTCCCACCTTTCCTCTCCTTTTTCTCTTCTCAATCCTTCCCCAACCATTCTCATCCCCCTTCGATCTCCTCCGATCTCCTGTCACACAAGTCTCCCATACGATAAACCACAGGTATCATGAGTCAGCACGGCAATTTTTTGATCAACACCCTGTTGAAAGAAATGGTCCCTTTCGCGAACATTTTTAAACACAGAAAGACTTAAAAAATAAAAATAGGAATACATAGATTCTCTACAGTAAACATACAGTATCTCTACAGTATATATTGCTACCTGATAAACAGCTAGGCATAGGTTGCCTGAGATACGGTACATTTCATTGGAAAAGTTACCATCGTGCAGGAACGTATAATGCACCGCACTACCCTGATTGGCAATTTTTAGCGGACCATTTTTCTCTGGTGTGTTGATGAAAAAATTGCCGTGAGTCAGCGGAGGTGTGCGGGAACATTTTACAAAAAGTTGTCTCCTTTCTCGCCTATATTGAGGTGGGAGAATACCTAGGAGAGATGAATTCGAAAAATATAGGTGATTGGTCCCAGAGCCGGCATTTAGGAATTTTCCGGTTTTGCACCCGGCTATACTGTATTTCAGCTTCCAGACACGCTAGAGAGGTGGCAAATGGCTCAAAATGTGCGGAAAATTATTTCCTGCAACTGTTATGTTGAAAAGTTTTCACTGCAACAACAAATAAAAATTATATTTCCGTAAAACCGAATTTAAAAATCAGAAAATTATTGTTTTCACCATCACGCAGGAAACTTTCACGGGATTTTTATTGTATAATATGAACGAACAATCATCCATATGTATAGCAAAAATATTGGCGAAAGAAATATCTGACACCCAAAACTCGATTTTCCGCGACGAACTTGGCCATATGATAAATATGGAGAATGAAGTCAATCCATGTCACCTTAAGTTGCTTTATAGTAACAAATATTTGTAATTTGGGGTGTTCCTGGGACAGCTGAATAATTTTCTGCTAAAAAACCGTGAGTTCGACTAAGTTTAAAAAAACTTTTCCAACCTCAATTTCTCTCAAGTTTGTGCATTTATAAGTGTAGACATTCACAACTACATCCGGAATGAAAAGTTAGAATTTGTAGTAGATACCGAGTAGAGTTGATATATAGCGAAATGAGGATATCCATGGTTTTAATCTCTTGTAATCTTCGCTCAAATATGCTTCTCCTCGACTGTAAAAATTAATAAATTTCTGTTTTCAGCTGAAATTAGTTTTAACTGATCGGAAATGTGCATCTAAAATCAAGTAAATGTCGTCTCACTTGGAAAACGTAAAAAAACCAAATCAATACGTTTATAAACATATCGAAAATTCCCAAATCGAAAATTTTCCTAATTTTTTTAATTCCCTGGCAAGATGTTATGATGGCATTTTCTGACTAAGGCGATATTTTCATGATTTTTGATACACAATTACGATCAGTTAAAACTAAATTTCAGCTGAAAACAAATTTATTAATTTTTACACTTGCGCATAAGCATATTTGAGCGAAGATTACAAGAGATTCAAAACCATGGATATCCTTATTTCGCTATATATCAACTCTACTCGGTATCTACTACAAATTCTAACTTTTCATTCCGGATGTAGTTGTGAATGTCTACACTTATAAATGCAGAAACTTGAGAGAAATTGGAAAGAGGTTGGAAAAGTTTTTTTAAACTTAGTCGAACTCACGGTTTTTTTAGCAGAAAATTATTCAGCTGTCCCAGGAACATCTCAAATTACAAATATTTGTTACTATAGAGCAACAGGTGACATGGATTGACTTCATTCTCCATATTTATCATATGGCCAAGTAAATCGAGTTTTGGGTATCAGATATTTCCTTCGCCAATATTTTTGCTATACATATGGATGATTGTTCGTTCATATTATACAATAAAAATCCTGTGAAAGTGTCCTGCGTGATGATGAAAACAATAATTTTCTGATTTTAAATTCGGTTTTACGGAAATATAATTTTTATTTGTTGTTCCAGTGAAAAGTTTTCAACATAAAAGTTGCAGAAAATAATTTTCCGCACATTTTGAGCCATTTGCCACCTCTCTACCGTGTCTGGAAGCTGACATACAGTATAGCCGGGTGCAAAACCGGAAAATTCCTAAATGCCGGCTCTGGGACCAATGACCTATATTTTTCGAATTCATCTCTCCTAGATATTCTCCCACCACAATATAGGCGAAAAAGGAGACAACTTTTTGAAAAATGTTCCCGATGGGTCCATTTTTCATCCACTGACTAGCGATACACGTCATACATTGGACAAACGGCCACTCCTACCGCTCATGAGGCTCCCTCCCCTCGCTTCTCTCTCTTTCTTGTGCGACACGATTCGGAAGATCTACTCCCCCCCCCCTTCCTCTTCCCTAACCCTAATTATATTCTCGAACACTCTATACTTGATGAAGCGCCCTTGTGGTGTACGATAAATAAATAAAATCTCGGCTCCTAGACCCGCCCGATACATCAAAATGTTCGATCATGGTCCCAGATGATCATGAAAATTTAAACCCGCCTTTCAGACTTTGTCCTCAGAGCACGAAAAAAAATCACTTTTTTAGATGGCCATTTTTTGGGCCTAAATAGCTTTGTATGAAACTGTATGCAGAGTGTATCAAAATTACTGAAACTTGAACTTTCCTACTCTTTTTCGTACTCTTACAAAATGAACATCTAGGACCTCAAGTTTCTACATCATGTAGACTAGGTTTGGGTATTCGAGGTTTGCAACGTTGCATATTTTCTCACTCTCTGAATTGTTCTAAAATACATATCATTTAAATTTTCGGTTTACATACTATTTAGCACTACCCTCGTCGATGAGAAGCATATTTAAAAAAAAAGTTAATTATAAATATTTCAAAAATATGGCACAAATAATAAACGGTGCGTCGAGGAAACAACGTTGCATCGAGAAACGCGCGCGATGCAATAAATCGATATCTCGATATCGCATAGCCAACCCTAATGTAGACCAGTCGGCAAACCTTAAGAGACCCTCCACGAGAGAATGTACCTACTTTGCGGACGGCATTTTTGCAACCCCTCTCAATCTTTCTGCGGTGAAGTTCTCATATCGAGTGCTGATATTTGGCCCAGATAGAGCGCTCCTGGTGCACTTTCCGAAAAATGCAAGTCCGACCCCATAAAAAGTCGAAATTTTCATCCCTCGAAAAAGTAAGTTCTTTAGTGTTTTCCTGGCGTATTTTCCATAAAAATTCGAAAAAAGTGGGTTAGGAAGCGAACCGACAACGATAAAGGGTCGAAAATCGAAATTTTTATAGTTTTTTTGGACACCGTGAAAAAAATTTGTTCGGCGGTCAATAAGTTATTGTCATTTTCGAAATCTACGTGAAAAACTACGTCTAGGATTTTAATAGCACATCCCAGATCCGGGGCCGTCGGATACTATATACTTCCGAACAAAGAGAACAATGTGATCCCTTGTCAGGAGGTATCGCCCGATATCGCGATTGAGTGATCATAGACCTGCTTCAGGGGCTAAAATTACATCGACAGTGTTCATACACACAATTGAGCCCAAGAACAAGCAGTCTAGGTAGTTAGTTCTCAGAATCTTGTTCCCGGGTAGACACATTCTGTGGAACTGCAGTTCTGACGGATTACTTTCGGTATTTTTCCTATAGATACTATATAATTCCAACGTTTTTAAGTGCGTTTATCTATTTTCACTGTTAATAATTGTATTCCATCGCCATTGGATATATAATATGATTACATGGCATCGAAAACCCAGAAAAACCAAGTTTCTTGTAGGATTTTATCGTTTTTGTGGGTTGGTAAAATTGGCAATAGTGTACTTATATAGGCATATTTGAGTGAAATTTATTCAACACGTATGTTTCTGGTAAAATATGAGAAAAAAATGTTGTACCCTGGGCATCGAAAAAATGAGTTTTCAAATTTTTTTTAGATATACCTCCATGAATCTCAGAAATTATCAGATATAGTAGTATTTACTATTTTATGCCGATTAAAACGCCATTTGGATGAAAATTTGTTTTTTACAGATTCCTTAAAACATACATAATGCAGTCGCAATGATTGTTAAACATGCCTGAACTTCAACTCGATTTAATCTGACTACAGATCTATCGGAAAATTCCGTCAAAAGTCGGTCAGAACTGCATTTTCACAGAATCTGTCTACCAGGGAACAAGATTCTGAGAACTAACTATCTAGACTGCTTGTTCTTGGGCTCATTTGTGTGTATGAACACTGTCGATGTAATTTTAGCCCTTAAAGCGGGTCTATGATCACTCAATCGCGATATCGGGCGATACCTCCTGACAAGGGATCACATTGTTCCCTTTGTTCGGAAGTATATAGTATCCGACGGCCCCGGATCTGGGATGTGCTATTAAAATCCTAGACGTACTTTTTCACGTAGATTTCGAAAATGACAATAACTTTTTGACCGCCGAACAAATTTTTTTCACGGTGTCCAAAAAACTATAAAAATTTCGATTTTCAACCCTTTATCGTTGTCGGTTCGCTTCCTAACCCACTTTTTTCGAATTTTTATGGAAAAATACGCCAGGAAAACACTAAAGAACTTACTTTTTCGAGGGATGAAAATTTCGACTTTTTTATGGGGTCGGTCTGGCATTTTTCGGAAAGTGCACCAGGAGCTCTCTAACTGGGCCAAATATCAGCGCTCGGTATGAGAACTTCACCGCAGAAAGATTGAGAGGGGTTGCAAAAATGCCGTCCGTGAACCCCTCTCAGAAGCTACGTTCTCTCGTGGAGGGTCTCTTAAGAACCAAATTTCAAGTCTATTGCCCCGCTGAGAACGGAGATACGCGATGGCGGGAATTCAAATTTGAAGCCATTTCCGTGAGACCTAACAGGGAATTAGATAATATGGTGCGCTATATTTCACTAATACGCGAGTTGCATTTCATTGTTGGATGGTTGAACATATATGATGGCTCTTGCGTGAGGATCGAACAAACGCTGGATGGACTTGGCACAATGATTTTCCGAAACCTTGTGGAAAGGGGTTCTCGAGGGTGCTGATTACAGTGATCAACTTCATTTAGTACCAACTCGACCGTTTGAGCTAGGATGGGGAATCAACTTCAAATTTTGAATGTGGCAAAATAAGACTACTATGATTCTGAAGAAGTTAAATTTGCATATTTAAATTTCAGTTAAATTTAGGAAAAATCGGGGGCATGACAAAACGGCAAACGACAAAACGGCAACGGCGCATAGCTCGCTTGGAAGTCGGTCCTGCAGCTTGGGAGTTGCCACATTGTTATCTTTGTGAGGTACAGTAACCCTAGCGTATCCCAGTTCCGTGGGTCAGATTCAGTTCCTTGGGTCACCTATTTTTCTAAAACCCTCCAATCGATCGACGAATGATTCTACCATTTACGGTCTCCTGACAGCTGTAGAATCATTGTGCGACAAATCTCAGAATTTTAGAAAAATAGTTGACCCAAGGAACTGGATCTGACCCACGGAACTGGGATACGGTAGGGTGACGGTACCTCATACAGATAACAATGTGAAAACTCCCAAGCTGCAATACCGACTTCCGAACGAGTTATGCGCCGTTGCCGTTTTGTCATGCCCCCGAAAAATCAGTTCTCGAATATGGAAAAACCGAAGACGAGAATTATACAGAAAAATTCGGGCACTTTCCTACTTCCATACTAGGCTCCGCCAAGTCCCAAAATTCGCCTTGTTCTAAGGATCATTTTTCCTATATGAGGCCGTTTGCCTAAGAATCGAACAAAGTCTGGCACAGCCAAAAATGTAAAATTTGGGAAACATTGAATTTCGGGGTTCTCGAGGTTGCTCATGACGATGGTCTGTTTCATTTTGCACAGGAAGCTTCCGTTGGCTCCAGATGACGTTTCGTCGAAATCAAGAGCTCCTTCATTTTTCTATTCCCGGTGCCGCTAAAATTAGCGGAAAATAGTTTCTGGTGCAGTTTTTACCGGCGATCACGCCTGTCTTGTTTATTTTTCAAGAAAATTTTTTTTAAAAATTATATTTACAAAAAAGTAAATGTTATTAAAAGTGCGAAGTGAGTTTTTGATGCACACAGTTCGAATTCTCTCGACGAGTGGATTCCAAATCTATATTTTAATGCAATTTCCGATTTTAGATATTTCAGTTAGAGTGCTTTTTTTTGCCAGCGAATCGCCTCTCCATCCCTTGGTCAACCTGCGACTCTCCCCCTACAGGCCCTATGGCAGTCGCTCTGTGGTTGAGTGGTATCCAGCTGGGAAAGTAATCCGTCAGCCGTGGGTTTGGTCTCCGCTGGGGAAGCCCTTTTTGCTGTATTTTTTGCGCCATAGTAGTCACCCTGAAAGACTATTTAAACTCAATCTGATCATTGATTGGATCATTTTTAGCTATTTGGTTAACGATCATCGAGCTTTAACGGCTTGAACGGCTTTGTTCGAAACATGTGTCGAACGAACGAGTGCCCAAAAATCTGTTTCATTGGTCAACTCGTGAAGTTACTTAACTTCCCTTCCATATCCGAACGAACGAGAATCTCTTTACTCTTTACGAGATTACTTCTCGTTACGAGATCGAATTCATCGTGAATCTGCCATAATGTCATCGCCACTTGACACGATGAATTTGATCTCGTACTCATGGGTGCGCTGGAAAGCGAACATAGCAAGAGGTAACGAGATTAACGAGACCGCTATCTCTTCCCCGCCTGTTACGGTCTCGTAATAACATGGGAGGTGAGTTTCTTGATGAAGACATCGTCTGTCGGAACACTACTAGGTCGTAGGGCTGGATGTGCAAGGTAATCCCGGAGACACTGTTCGTTAAAGCTCGATAATCGTTAACCAAATAGCTAAAAATGATCCAATCAATGATCAGATTGAGTTTAAATGGTCTTTCAGGGTGACTACTATGGCGCAAAAAATACAGCAAAAAGGGCTTCCCCAGCAGAGACCGAACCCACGGCAGACGGATTACTTTCCCAGCTGGATACCACTCAACCACAGATGCTTGCAGGAAAGGCATGAGGCGACTGCCATAGGGCCTGTAGGGGGAGAGTCGCAGGTTGACCAAGGGATGGAGAGGCGATTCGCTGGCAAAAAAAGCACTCTAACTGAAATATCTAAAATTGTTCAATCGGAAACTGCATAAAAATATAGATTTGGAATCCACTCGTCGAGAGGATTCGAACTGTGTGCATCAAAAAACTCACTTCGCACTTTTAACAAAATTTACTTTTTTGTAAATATAATTTTTAAAAAAATTTTCTTGAAAAATAAACAAGACACGCCGGTAAAAACTGCACCAGAAACTATTTTCCGCTAATTTTAGCGGCACCGGGGATAGAAAAATGAAGGAGCTCCTGATTTCGACGAGACGTCATCTGGAGCCAACGGAAGCTTCCTGTGCAAAATGAAACAGACCATCGTCATGAGCAACCTCGAGAACCCCGAAATTCAATGTTTCCCAAATTTGACATTTTTGGCTGTGCCAAGCATCCCCGGATTTGCCCGATTCTTAGACAAATGGCCTCATATGAGAGACTATCTGAGTGAGTGAACATATTTGTGAAGACCCTTGGCAAAGTTCGAAAAATCGAATTCCTCCATAATGTGTGTACAGATAGTACTCGATGAGTATAACACGTAGGTCACTTATGGAGCCATCCAGATAGCGCTTTCCAGGAAATATAGATGCTTCGAAATTTTTCGATATTTTATTTTTCGCAACCGTTTCGAATGAATGACATCTTGAAAAATGCGCAAAATTCAAGTGATCATACTCACTAAATTTCATGCTGATATGTTTTCAAATGCTTCAGGAAAATGGAGATTTCGACTGTAATTGTTGAATGAAAAATTATAGCTCGTTATGGTGGGTGGGTATGTGCAATTTTTATTACAGCGTTATGCAGTGCGGCCATGATACATTCTTTGCTAAAAATATGAACGAAATAAAAAGGTGAGTTTTTGAGAAAATGACGAAAAACGACAAAATCCCAGAATCAAGTCAGTTTTTGATGAGCTCAGCGGCCTACCGTAGCCCATCCAACATGAAGTATTCGATGAGGGAACTCAATTACCGTAGGCCGCTGAGCTCATCAAAAACTGACTTTATTCTAAGATTTAGTCGTTTTTCGTAAATTTCTCAAAAACTCACCTTTTTATTTCGTTCATATTTTTAGCAAAGAATGTATCATCGCTGCACTACACAATGCAGCAATATAAGAAAACTAGTGCATTAACTTTTGGGACACCCTAATATTTTTCCTTAAAAAAACTGAAATTTAAATACATATGACGTCGTATCTCTAAGAAGCAGACAATTCATTGAAGGGGCTGGAACACCGATTTTTCGAAAACATGGAATTTGGTGTTGCTTTGGATGCTGATGATGATGATCAGTCTCATTTTGCATATTTGGCCCTATTTCGTGAGCTATGGAGCGTCCTAAAGTCACGTATTTTCATGTTATTGACGTCTATCACAATTCAGAGAGATGCAATAAAGACGAAAATTGTTTTCCTGGGGTAGTTTTTCATTCTCTACATGATGCGATATATGCGAACTTCGAATCACAATGTCTTTATTGGTTTCCTGAACACATCTATGGGTTAAACTCAAAAAAGCATTAAGCCATTTTACAGGGATCTTTGTAGTACTGTGTAAAGGCCATAAAACAATTTTCGTGCAAATCGGGAATGGGACTTTTGAGAAATTGTTGTTTCAATATTTCCATCTCATTCCTCTTGCACTATGTGCGGTCGAGAGAAAGAACGTGTGTCACTTTCTATAGCTTCCTCACATGCCTATGTAGCACAATGGTTAAGCGTTGGGCTAGCGATCATTTTTGTTTCAACATGACCAGTTCGAATCAATCCAGGGATCGGAAGATTTTTGCCATTTTAGATCACCTAAATTTTCAATTAGTAGACCATATATGTAAAAATAAGATACTAACATACATCTAAACTCATCTTGAAAGCTCAGTTTTTCATCTCATTTTCAAGAAAGAGGTTTATAATTTAACTGTTTCGTCGTCACGTCATCTGTGTTCTTTAGACTATTTTGATTGCACCTTATTTTTACATCTATCGTCTACAAATTGAAAATTTAGGTGATATAAAATGGCAAAAATCCTCCGACCCCTGGATTGATTCGAACTAATCATGTTGAAACAAAAATTATCGCTAGCCCAACGCTTAACCATTGAGCTACATAGGCATGTGAGGGAAGCTGTTGAAAGTGACACACGTTCTTTCTCTCGACCGCGCATAGTGCAGGAGGAACGAGATGGAAATATTGAAACAACAATTTCTCAATAGTCCCATTCCCGATTTGCACCAAAATTGTTTTGTGGCCTTTACACAGTACTATTAGGTTGATGCAAAAGTCTTGCGGTTTTTTGATATTTTGTCTTCCATCTTCCTTTCAGTTTGACCGATGACCTTCCGTATGTTAATTACTAATGAGGCCTTGTATACTCTTTCATATGCGCACCCTATCAGCATTGCCCAATCGGAGAGGCAAGAGTAGGACAAAGTTAAAATTGTGACAATTTTTCTATCGAAAACGACACATTTCTCAATATTATGTTTCCTCTGAAGCATGCATGCTCAATTCCTGGTGGTTATATGAAGCTCCCATCTTTACCATATACATTCTTTTTCTCATGGATGATGGAAGTTACATCCTTTTGAGAAATGCATTGATCTGTAAATGACTACATATTGCATTTTTTATGTTCATTTCGCATATTTTTGGAAAATGAGAAATTCAAATTTTCTGAAAAGAGAAAGGTGCAGGCGCCAATATTTTTTCGGAAAATAAAGCCTCTTAATGGTTGAATATAGCGCACTCATAGTGAAGCCTATATGCTTGGTCATCGATGCAAAAAATCCGAAAAAGTTTCATTTAACCAGAATCGACAGCATATTTTCAATATCATGTAATTCGATCCAAACTTAATCGATACACAGCTGAAACAAATTTTCTGAAAGGGTATACGTAATACTTCTCAGACATCAGTATGGGCAGGTTTCCTGAATTTTGCCAACAAATATCCAGTAAAATACAGATAATGCAAAATTTTGAGAATAAATTCTAATTGGCTTCATCATAATTTATTGCGTTGATCGCGATATCGGATTGATTGGAATATATGTTTGTAAAGTACAAGCATACCTTTAAACATGTTTGTTAATCATTGTGATTTGGGACGAGAGAATTATGAAAGTTCAAAGTACGGACACAAAAAACCGCAAGATTTTTGCATCAACCTAATACAAACATCCATGTAAAATTGCTTAATGCTTTTTTGAGTTTAACCCATAAATGTGTTCAGGAAACCAATGAAGACATTGTGATGCGAAGTTCGCATATATCGCATCATGTAGAGAATGAAAAACTACCCCAGGAAAACAATTTTCGTTTTTTATTGCATCTCTCTGAATTGTGCTATACGTCATAAACAGGAAAAGACGTGACCTTACGACGCTCCATAGATCATCAAATATGACCAAATATGCAAAATGAGACTGATCATCGTCATCAGCATCCAAAACAACTCCAAATTCCATGTTTTCGAAAAATCGCTGTTCCAGTGTTTGTCCGAGCCTTACAAGTACGGCGTCATATGCTAATTGAACTTCTTCAGAATCGTAGTAGCCTTATTTTGTCATAATCAACATTTGAAGTTGAATCCTCAATCGGTTTCTGAGTTATGGATAGAATGGTAGGTTCAGCCTACATCCAGCCAGGCTTAATCGGGGCACTGGTATAGAAGCCTTTACAAAATTAGGAAAACAGACCAATCACTAATTTTCCATGTGGTTGTGAAATCTGGGAATCGGATAAATCGACCCGGAAAGTGAAAAAAGGCGTCAACCCTACCAAAAGTTGGAAATCGATTTTTATGGTTTTTGAACTTTCCTGTACAGGAATCACATTTTTGGCAAATTCTTCCTTGAAGCGAAGTTCGGCCATCCGAAAAAGTGACTTTTTTGTGCCTTGAAGACAAATGATGAGGGATGCCATATTTTCAGGATCATCTAATGTCATAATAAGAGTCATTTATCAGCTTTGCAATCGTCTCTACCTAGTCTAGAATCGTTGTTATGAGTTTTAAGCCTCATTTTTCGAAAAAAAGTGTTGTGTGATTGCGCCATCACTACGCAACAGGGAGAAATTTTCATACCTTCGCAATAAGGGCACGGTATTGCCCATTGAATTTGCTATATCCAGTTAAAATTTCAGATCAATAACTAGCCTTGTTGAAAACAGCACGAACAAAGAGTGGACAAATACTTTATGGTGATACTGTATCAATAGTTACAATTAGGGATGTCCATTCAATTCCCAATTCCCCTCTCTCTCACCCGCCTCTCATTTCCCTCTCACTCAATTCCGAGCGAGCGGGTTGATTGGTGATGCAAACCGACCAAGTACTTGAGAGGAGGGAAATGAATTGGGTGGAATTGAGCGGAAAGTCAAGTACTTGGGTCCATTTTGCATACATTTTTCAAGCATGGCTGCCTTTACATATTCAAATAGGATATTAATCACCACTCTATAAAGATATAAGAAGAGGGCGTGCCAAAAAATCGTTTGAAACCTTCAGATAATAGACCCAGCCAGGAATTGGGAGGAATTGATTGCTCTCTCAAGTACTTGGTCTTTCGCTCTCTCATTTCCATTCTGAGTCAATTCTCAGCGAGAGAGCGTCTCTCTTGCTCCGACCCCCAAGTACTTGGGAATTGGAATTGAATGGGCATCCCTAGCTCCAATATATGGACATGTTACTTACTTACAACATACTTAAAGCATCCTTACAACACTTCTTACAACTGTTACTTGCATCAAAATGTTAGATACATTATCGTTATTTTTTATAACTTATCATTTATAGAGAGAAAACAAGAGAGGAAAAAATGCGTCAACTGGAAGAGGTTCTCGTGGCCACTGAGGCTGCAAGTGAAACCGCGTGGAAAGCAGGTATTCTAAACTAATCGTAAGGGCTTTTACCCTAGTTGTCAATATCACGTATCTTCCGAAAGAATGCAGGAATGTCTGTCACGAGAATATATCCACGGTCTCGGATTCCATAACTTATGCTGTGGAAAAATCCAAGGAGAACGTTCCCCTCGGGTGGACATTTTGAGAGGAGGAGAAAAGGAGAACATTCAAATTTTGAATTCCCGCATTTTTCGGTATTTCGCTTCCCCGCGATGCTAGCGACTGAAGACTTTGACTAGGGGTTTTATTACCCCTTAGAACCCTAAAAAATAAGTTTCAAGTCGATAGCACGGCTAGAACACGAGAAAATTAAGAAAATCGATGTTTGCGGGAATTCAAAATTTGAATGTTCTTCTTTGAAAATTTCCACCCGATTTTCGTTCTCTTCTCCGTTCACCCCTTATTTTTTCCGCAGCATTAGTTAGTTCGTACTCGCAAAACGCATATAGATCATATTGATCTGAAATGGCCATTACGGGCGTGTTATCTGCTGCGGCGGCTAACAAGATTGTGTTTTTATAAGTGCCTATCTGAGAGAATTCACCATGGGCCGTACAGCGAAAAATAAAGTACTGATTTTAAGATCTCCCTAGGGTTAACTTTTCACGTAGAGTTCGAAAATCAACCTTAGAAAGCCGTGCCTCTGACCCATCATTTCGTGTGATGCGCTGAATTTGGGCGGTCGGTTTTTGTATCTTTTGAACGGCTTATGCAAACACCTTACATATATAGTAATTCTGAAAGAACTCGACGAGATAAGCATTTTTACTGTTAGAAGTGAAACGCTAGCTCACCTGGGAAAAAACTTATCGCCATTTAAATTATCAAATTGGTCGTCGTAAAAATGTTACATGCCAGACGTACTTTTAAGTATGTTCATTTAATTCTTCGTGAAAAGTTACCCTTGAATGCTAATTTTCACGCCAAAGCAGCCGCATACGTGGGGTCTGCCAAATAGAGGAAAAGGGATCAAATGTTAGGAATTTCAGGTTTTTCCTGTCTATCGTCTCCATTTTCACTATTTCGAAGCAGAGATGACGAAAAAAGTTTCAAGATTGGGGAATGTGAATTATCATCGAAAACGCCGTTTTTGAATCGTTCGAAAAATATCGGTTTTCGAATTCTCGATTTTGCTCAAATTTGGGCATCTGAAAATGTCGATTTTTGAATATACGAAGATGCTCTTTCCGCATGAAGTAAAGAATACTTCCAAGTAAATAAGAACATGTACATATAAGCTGCTGTGCGCACTTCTATTGGGGTGTCCGGAAAGTTCGTATAATTTTTTGTTTTTATTTTTTATTCAATGCTTTACAATTCTCAGTGACCAATGTATGCCCCCTTCTTTCTCACTACCTCCCTCCAGCGATTGGGCAGGGTCTCGATTCCTCTCTTCCAGAATGCGGGTTTCTTCGAGACCGCCCAGTTCACGAAAGCCCTCACAACTTCATCTCGATTTTTGAACTTCTTTCCTTTGCAGAAGTCAGAGAGAGAGAGCGGAAGCAGTGGTAGTCGCATGGGGAGAGATCCGGGGAATACGGTGGATGGGGAATCCTCTCGATCTTCAGCTCGTCCATTTTCTTCTGGGTCATCTTCGCTCGATGTGGGCGAGCATTGTCCATCAGAAGAAGAATTTTGCCCTGGTTCAGGAGTCTGGGAGGGACTCTGATCGCGACATCTTCCAGTTGTTCAGAGAAGAGGTCGGCATTGATGCTGGTGCCAGGGGCGAGGATCTCCCAGTAGATGGGACCGAGCACTGAGAAGAAGAAGCAGAGGAGTTCCTTCTTTCCGTACTCTTCCTTCTTCGGGACGGGCGTGGGCTTCTCATCTGCATCCACCCATTGCAGTCTCCTCACAGGGTTATCGTACGTGATCCACTTCTCATCTGTAGCGATGATGGAATTGACCCATCGAAGATTGGATCTACGATGGAGTAATTCCCGACAGACTTGAACACGATTTTTCAGTTGTTCGGGGGAGAGGTCATGGGGAATCACTTGTGGGAGTTTCGGCTTCTTCCCAGATCGATGGAGGATATCGGACACCGTTGATCTGGGAGTACCAGTATCCTTCTTCAACTCACGCACACTGGCCATGGGCTTGCGCTTCAGTGTGCGGAGAACGAGAGGCTGATCGAGGGAGGGAGGGCGTCCAGAGCGGGGTTGATCATCGAGACCAAACTCCCCTTTCTTGAAGCGGGAGAACCACTTATAGCAGAAGGGTATGGAGGGGGCGTCAGCTCCTTCCGACTGGGCCAGGGCAGAGTGGGCCTCCTTCACGGATCGGCCAAGACGGTAGTAATGACGTAAAACTGCTCGGAGGTAGAGATGGGAGTCCATCACAAGAATCAATGTAGCAACTAGGAGACTGATTAAATCCTCTCACTACTCAACGTCAGAATGATGCAATACATTGTTGACAAACAGATTGCGCAATCACTGCATTTGATCGCGAACTGACTTTTTTCCGAAGCATTATACGAACTTTCCGGATACCCAATAGATTCGGATTTTTGAGATTCAACATTGTAAAATTGGTACTATCGGCAAACATTTTATGATTGAAATCGACTGAAATCAAGTCAATTTGGTGATTTCACACCACAATGCAATTTATAATGCAAACATAAAGCAACAAATTCGGCTCATTAGTACGTAAATACGCAATCAATTATTTTGAGAAATCTAGATTTTGACTAATTTGGATCCAAAATATCTTTGAAAGTGGAGTAGCTGTCGAACATTTTTTTGTTTAATGTTACTTATCTACTACTCTCTCATATTCGACCCCACTATAAACAATCGACTGTTTGAAAATTTGCACCTCGAAGAAAACTTCATGGACAGGTCGAGGGGTTTATGGCCAGATGCGGCATTTAGTAGGGTAAGGTACTTGAGATGACGGCGCATCTTTTTCATGTTGAGACCGAATCGATAGGATTACGGTAGGTAGGTCAAAATCGGCTTTAAAGTTGGAATACTCGCATTTTTCGCGGTTTTTCGCCTGTAACTTTTTTCCCGTTGGAGTTGGAGCTTCGCTTCTGTTGAGAAAATTGTAGGTCTCGTCGAAATACTCCGGTGCAAAAACTTTTAAGCAACTCGCTCAACGGACGACCTTCTAGGACGTCCGTTGAGCGAGATACGGCGGGTCAAAGTTTCACCTTTTTTCTGAATCGCATTCTAGCGTTTATAGAAGAGCCCTTTGGAAATACCGTTTGAAAGTGTTTTCTTATGTAGAAAACGCTGCTCTTTCGAATGAGTCCAACGCCATCTCGGTAGGTCAACGTTGAAGTGAGTTATGGGCGTTTCCGTGGGGGCATGTTGGGTGACGAAAAAGACATTTTAGGGGATAGAAGCGTTTTTTTCTGAAACTGATGAGGCGTGCTATATACCATCTTGTTGCTCTCGTCGAGACGGTTCGGATAGGCTACTTGATCTTTTAATATATCTCCATTTAAGCGTGGCGCAGTGGGAAAAGGCGCTGTCAAGGGCTCAGGTTCGGATCCCACTCGGTGCAAATCTTTTGCAGCATTTTTTGCCTGGCCGGAAAGTGTCGGGGAGTTGTCGGAAAGTATCCTAGCGTGCATTAGAGTACTGTAACAGCCTAACCCGGCGCGTCTAGAGTGCAAAACACTTTTTTTTTTCAAAATTCGCCCATTTTTTGGCTAGACCTCCCGGAAAGTCGTGTTAATTCATTCCCAACCTAATTCCCCATGGGGGTTTACCCGTAGCGAGCGATAGCTCGGCTAGTCTCACTATAAATTGCGATAGTTATCAGAGCGAATTAGCTGAAATTTCAGTGGGTAAACGTTGGGAAAATCGAGCATTTGAGTCATTGTTTTTACGAAATAAGATATCCGCCATTTTTACTGCTCAATTTTTCAATTATAAATTGCATTACGGTGTGAAATCACCAAATTGACTTGATTTCAGTCGATTCCAATCATAAAATGTTTGTCGATAGTACCAATTTTGCAATGTTGAATGTCAAAAACCCGAATCTAGAAGTGCACACAGAAGCTTATATGTACATTTTCTTATTTACTTGGAAGTATTCTTTACTTCATGCAGAAAGCGCATCTTCATGTATTCAAAAATCGACACTTTCAGATGCCCAAACTTGAGCAAAAACGAGAATTCGAAAACCGATATTTTTCGAACGATTCAAAAACGGCGTTTTCGATGATAATTCACATTCCCCAATCTTGAAACTTTTTTCGTCATCTGCTTCGAAATAGTGAAAATGGAGACGATAGACAGGATAAAAATGAAATTCCTAACAATTGTTCCCTTTTCCTCTATTTGGCAGACCCCTCGTATGCGGCTTTTTTGGCGTGAAAATTTGCATTCAATGGTAACTTTTCACGAAGAATTAAATGAACATACTTAAAAGTACGTCTGGCTTGTAACATTTTTACGACGACCAATTTGATAATTTAAATGGCGATAAGTTTTTTCCCAGGTGAGCTAGCGTTTCACTTCTAACAGTAAAAATGCTTATCTCCTCGAGATCTTTCAGAATTACTATATATGTAAGGTGTTTGCATAAGCCGTTCAAAAGATACAAAAACCGACCTCAGTGTTGAGGCGCGCCACATAAAATCAGGGGCCATACGGCTTTCTAAGATTGATTTTCGAACTCTACGTGAAAAGTTAACCATAGGGAGATCTTAAAATCAGTACTTTATTTTTCGCTGTACGGCATATAGGTGAAATTGCTCGGTTCTCTCAGATAGTCACTCTTATAAACAACAGGCTTGCCATTAGTCGCTTTTGGATTGATACGAACGGCACTTTTTAAAAGAGGAATCATTGAGTACTGTGGAAATGGATGCCGTTGTCATTTTTGTTTCACATTTTTCTCTTAAAATTGTCTCATATTCGTTCTCTGATGAGCCACAGGCTTCAAATTTGGTAGGTGATGCAATAATAATGAATGGTGTGCCGAATTTGAGGCGGGTCGGATGCTTCGGAAAATATTTTTTTGGTTTATTTATTTATTTTTAAATTTTGGACTATTTTCGAACTCGCGCACAAAAGTATCCGCGCAAGATTTCAGGGAACTGTATATTTTTGCTTAGGACATTTATCAATCTACGATTTTGCAGACATGTAGCTAATTCATCTTAAATTATGATGGTTATATTATTGTGTTGTGATAACAAAATCAAACAATACTTTTTCAAAACGGCTTTATTCTTGCATCGATTTTTTTCCTGCTCACAAAACTTTCTGAGGTTGAGATATGTGTGAGACCTTCGCAGAAAATGTTGTTGAAGTTTCTGCCCGTTCGTACATTTGCTGCAAAGGCACGGTCGTTAATTACGATCTCGGCTTCTAAAAAAGCCATAAACTCTGTTGTCAAAGCTTCAAAATGATCGCTATCATGCTTCCAAATGATCCTGGAAATATGAAAGCGATTGCTCAACATTTGACCTGAGGGAATGAAAAAATAACTTTTGCATGACCATTTTTTTGAACATTCACAACTCTGGGGAAAGGTTATGTAAAAATTTGATTTTGTTTAAACATATTTAAAAATTTTTAGAGATATTATTTCAAACGTTGTAGCTTGTTAGGATATCTTTCCTGACCGCGTCGATTGTTTTTCGGAGGTATACTACGTCTGAGATTTCGAGGCCACGCCCCTTTGGGCGAGTGAGTAGTAACGACGGTAATAAGACACTTCGCAAAAATCTTAAACATGCCTAGACAAAAATTAAATTTTTGCATAACCTTCGCCAGAATTGTGAATGTTCAAAAAATGGTCATGGAAAAGTTTTTTTTCATTCCCTCAGGTCAAATGATGAGCAATCGCTTTCATATTTCCAGGATCATCTGGAAGCATGATAGCGATCATTTTAAAGCTTTGACAGCAGAGGTTATGGCTTGTTTAGAAGCCGAGATCGTAATTAACGACCGTGCCTTTGCAGCAAATGTACGAACGGGCAAATGTAACTGCCTGAAATCTTTCCCTGATAATTTTACGCGCCACTGTGTATTCGACTTTCAAAATGCGTGTAGCTAAAAATGTAATTTTTTGGCTTTGCAAAAAGTTCTGGAAAAATTGATACAGTGTGTAAAGTGAGAACTTTCTGTGGACAGATTTTACTGTTCATGGTCTGAAGTGGATCATGTGGCATGGGAGAGTGAAATGTGAAAAATAAAATAAGTTAATTGATTGCGATTGTCATCCGAGATTAGTATTGTAGGAGTGAATGAAGATCGATTACTTGCTCGAATCGAGAGCCTGGAAGCAGCACTATCTATTCATTCGAAGAACTCTACCCCGGATAAGGTTCCTTTCTTGTTTATCTCACCCTGCATACGAAAAGGGCGTGGTAATGAAGAATTGAAAGACGTAAAGGATGATCTTAAAATGACAATAACTGGCAATCATAAATTTTATTTCAGCTGAAACAAGAATTGGATAGGTTAGTTGAAGAACGGTCACAGCTGGAGATGACCGCAAGGGAGAATGTCAATAGGTGAGCAAATGCAATTTGTTGTACGTTAAACGCTGTATTACCAACCTAAGCATTTGCAATCCACTCGTTAAAACACTCAATATACATCATACCAGTTCGACAAACTTTCTCTGTTGTCATGCTCTAGTAAAATTAGTTAAAATAAATTTATCCAGCTGTTGACTTTGCTTACAAAGCTAGGATGATGACGTACCCTAACTTTCCTAGTGTACGGCATCATTTAATATCAAGCAATTCATTATAAGGTGGGGATGGAGGTGAGCCACCTATTATGATGTATTCCAATTAACACGTGTATTACGAGTCAGTGGATGTGTGCGGGAACATTTTTGAAAATGTTGATCCAGATCTAGCTCACAATATAGTGGGATAATACCATAGTTGCAAGATTTCGAAAAATATAGGTCGTTGGCCCCAGAGCCGTCAATTAGGAATTCTCCGGTCTTGAGCCCGGCTACATTGTTTCCCTGCTCCCAGTTGAGCTAGAATGCTGGCATTGGGCTTAATATACGCGGAAAATTATTTCCAGAATCTTTTATGTTGACAACTTTCTTGCATGGCAACAACTGACGATGCTAGCTGCGAAAAACTAGATTCCAGATCAATTTTTAAAATGTTATCACCTCAATACTGAGAGATACTACAGATTTTTTTGTTGATTATAGTAGAAGAAGCTAATATGTATATATTAAAAATCGGAAAGACGTAATCATCCTACACTATTTTGATGCAAATTCTGGTCAAATGTGAGATGTTGCGGAATCTCAACGTTGTTTTTGATAAATTAACTTCCACACCGAATCCTAAATAACGAAGTTTGTAATTTTAGACGTAATTAATCAATGAAAGTTAGTTGGCATTGAAACATTGTGAAATCAGTGTGTTCGACAAAATCGGTTTTCGAGACCGAGTTTTTCTCAAGTTTGAGCAATATATTCTTTTTAAATGTAAACATCCAACAACCCACCAGAAAGGAAAATATTCTTGATTTACTACTGTGCAACCATCCCGGTCTCATCTCCCAAACTGAAGTGGGTCCCCCTTTCGAATTGTCTGACCATTCAACAGTCGAATTCAAATTCACAATGAGTCATTCGACGCCTGCTTTCACTCTTAGGCGTGACTACAGAAATGCTGACTACGACCTCATTAATTCTCAATTAGCAAATATCGATTGGACAAGCGCATTTTCTAAAATAGCAAATGTGGATCTCATGTACGACCTTTTGATTAGTGTCATTCAGAAATCAATAGACACCCATGTTCCTTGGACCAAAGTAAGCCTCTCTCATGGGAAACTCCCCCCTCATATTGAACGACTACTAGGAAAACGTTTTCAAGCCTGGCACAAATCGATTAATAGCAACGACCCAAACGATGAACGTGATTTCGAGGTTCTGAACAAAAAATTCCGCAAAGAATTACAACGGTATCACAAAACCATTGAGAAAAAGATAATCGAAAGCGACGATAAGAATAAGTTCTTCCGTTTTATGAAACGCTGTGCCAATAAATCCAAGGGAGTAGAAGGATTAAAAACAGCTGATGGTACTCTAGTCATGGATGACTTAGGCAAAGCTAATTTACTTGCTGAGACTTTCGTAAGCGTATTCACCATCGATGACGGAAAACTGCCCAATACTGGAGCCCTACCTCAGCTTGGTACTTACGAAGAGCCCCAATTCCTTAGACACGAAATCTGCTCCCTTATCGAAAAAATGGAAACGTTCCTCCAGTAAAACCCCTGAGAACATCGACCTTACCTTCATAAAACGAATTGCCGTACCCATTTCCGAAGCACTTGAAATCATTTTTAGGACCTCTTACCAATCTGGAATGGTCCCCTCCCATTGGAGGCATTCCATAGTAACCCCCGTCAAGAAATCACCCCCCTTTTCCAATCCCCTAAATTACAGGCCTATCTCAATTACATCCTTCTTCTGCAGAGTTTTTGAGCGAATTTTGTGCAAATCCATTATTACCCATTGTGAGCAATTACAAATTTTCCCCGATGAGCAATATGGATTCCGCAAGAAAAGGTCGCGTGAGCTTCAAATGCTAGAAGTTCTCGAACACTGGACATCCTCGATTAGTGATGGGAAACCAGTTGACGTTATCTACTTTGATTTCGCAAAAGCTTTTGATAGAGTATCCCATCCCAAGCTAAAACTCAAGCTTAGCACAATAGGTCTCTCCGAAAATACGATCAAATGGATTACAGGTTATCTCAAAGATAGATCATTCCAAGTGCGAGTAAAAGATGCGCTCTCCACATCAATGCCCGTAACTAGCGGCGTCCCACAGGGCTCAGTCTTAGGCCCCTTGCTCTTCCTTATTTACACCTCAGAAATTCCCACTCTAGTGCAAAACCATGGCGTCGTTGCAAGAATGTACGCTGATGATATAAAAATATATCGGTCCTTTAGGAAGGGAAATTCATCTGCCCCATTACAAGCTGCGATTGACACTATCGTACACTGGTCTGAAGAATGGCAACTTCCTCTTGCTGCACATAAGTGCAACTCATTGCACCTAGGCAGAGCTAATACAATGCGAACATATACTATAGGCACCACAACTCTGGAACAAAAACAAACAGTGAAAGACCTCGGTTTTGTTATCCAGAAAAACCTCGCTTTTTTCAGATCATTGCACTACCATATCCATTAAGGCCAAAACTACCTGTCACACTATCCTCAGAGCTTTACGAACCAAAAATATAGAAGTACTCCTCAAAACGTACTCAATGTACATTAGACCGATTTTAGAATGCGCTTCCTCCGTCTTCAATCCTTACCAAAACAAGGATAAAAAGGAACTCGAAAAGGTACAAAACTACTTCACACGTCGTTTATTTATGCGCTGTTTTGATCATACTTGGGAAAATATGCCTACCGCTGTCGCAATAAGAAACTAAGCATTGAGTCCCTTGAGAAGCGTAGAATAGCGATTGATGTAAGAGTAGCCACAAATCTCATCCGAGGCAAATATAGTATTTCCAACCGAAATCCCCATTATTTCAAAATTTACTACACTCGAAACGGAATGAACTTCAATAATCCTGGATCGAACCACAACTACAGACACAATAGTTTCTTCCCAAGAGCGGCAAGGCTTTTAGTAAATACCGAGAATGAAACCAGTTCCCCTGAGTAGATCCTCCTGACTTCATGACCCTTTTATCCAGTCATTAACTAGTGATTCTCATCGCCATTATTTTTCCTGTTCTATTTTTTTATGTTGTCTCACGTTATTTCGTACGAAATAGCATAAATATATATATATATATATATATATATATATATATACATCTCCCTATCGAAATTATACTATGTACCGGTATGTGTAAGATATTTGACGAATCGTATGTTCCAAGGCTTTCTAAAGTCGACATTTCGTGGCTAAGAATCGCATGATTGATATAATAAAATATTTTAAATTTCGATTTTAGCTAAAAGATCTGTAAAATTTTGTCAGATTTCAAAATGTAAATTCATATTAAATCATATGTGTTCGAATAACATTCAGAAAAGGTTAAAATTTCACATAATGAATCTTTTAAATTTGCAAATATTTAGAAATCGTTGATCTCCTAGAAATGTATCTATTCCCCATTTCTAAAGTCTATTTTAACACGCGTATCACGAGTCAGTGGAGGAGTGCGGGAACATTTTGAAATTTTTACTCTCGGATTAGCCCCTTATTATGTTGTAGTAATACCCTGGAGTGATGATTTCGAAAAATATAGATGATAGGTCCCAGAGCCGGCTTTTAGGAATTTTCCGGTTTTGGACCTGGCCCCACTGTATTTCAGCTCCCAGATTTGCTACAGAGCTCGCACTGGGCTCAAAATGAGCGGAAAATTATTCTAAACAACTTTTTTAAATACTAGCAAGTTAAAAAGATATGACTAAAAATGTAGAATCCAAAACTTTCAAAAAATGTTTTCTCCATCACGCAGGAAACTTACAGAGGATTTTCTTTCAGAATATGAAAGAAGAAGTCTTCATACATCTATGAAAAATATTAAATGAAAAATCGAGAGGGGTATATGTTTCGATATTTCGCGTCAAAGGTGCCAAAATGTCGTAGCATGACAACAAATTCTGTATAGAGAACATTAACGTCACATACATTGAGAAATTCCTGCGATTTATTAGTTTTATCAATGTTATACTTAATTTGGTGTTGAAAAATTCAAAGTTTGGTGAAGTTTAAAAAATCGATTTTTTCGACCTCGATTTATCGCAGTTTTACAGATGGCAAAGTCAAGATTCTTAATGATACACATGCAATAACTGTACATAAGGTGTAGTAGACCTCGATGTGAGTGAAAATATTTGAGAAACAGCCCACACCAACTTCATACTTTTTATATTTATTCACACGAACGACCTCTTGATAGTTTCGGAAATACTGGAAGTTCATTTTTTGGCCATGTTTACTAGGTTATGAAACAGTTTGCAATAGCAAAACAAGGTATGTGATATGATGAGTTGAAAAACGTTACACGTACCACAAATGGCATCGATTCTAAAAAAATGGCAAAATGGACAATTCAGAAAATTTCGAATTTTCCGGAATTGTGAAATATGCCAGTTGTTCACCATTAGTTGAACATTTCCCGTCATTTGAGATATTTTCTCGTTGAAAATTGATCGGCAACAATACAACTCTGGTCAAAAAATGAACTTCCAGTATTTCCGAAACTATCGAGAGGTCCTGTTCGTGTGAATAAATATAAAAAGTATGAAGTTGGTGTGGACTGTTTCTCAAATATTTTCACTCACATCGAGGTCTACTACACCTTATGTACAGTTGTTGCATGTGTATCATTAAGAATCTTGACTTTGCCATCTGTAAAACTGCGATAAATCGAGGTCGAAAAAATCGATTTTTTAAACTTCACCAAACTTTGAATTTTTCAACACCAAATTAAGTATAACATTGATAAAACTAATAAATCGCAGGAATTTCTCAATGTATGTGACGTTAGTGTTCACTAGACAGAATTTGTTGTCATGCTACGACATTTTGGCACCTTTGACGCGAAATATCGAAACATATACCCCTCTCGATTTTTCATTTAATATTTTTCATAGATGTATGAAGACTTCTTCTTTCATATTCTGAAAGAAAATCCTCTGTAAGTTTCCTGCGTGATGGAGAAAACATTTTTTGAAAGTTTTGGATTCTACATTTTTAGTCATATCTTTTTAACTTGCTAGTATTTAAAAAAGTTGTTTAGAATAATTTTCCGCTCATTTTGAGCCCAGTGCGAGCTCTGTTGCAAATCTGGGAGCTGAAATACAGTGGGGCCAGGTGCAAAACCGAAAAATTCCTAAAAGCCGGCTCTGGGACCTATCATCTATATTTTTCGAAATCATCACTCCAGGGTATTACTACAACATAATAAGGGGCTAATCCGAGAGTAAAAATTTCAAAATGTTCCCGAGGGGTATGAATTACATCCACTGACTCGTGATACTCCTGTTAATTTAATCCACCGTAATATGATTTTCCATCACCATATCTGGCAAGTGGGCGAATCTTGCTAAAATCGAAATTTAAAATATTTAATTATATCAATCATGCGATTCTGAGCCACGAAATGTCGACTTTTGAAAGCCTTGGAACATACGATTCGTCAAATATCTTACACATACCGGTACATAGTATAATTTCGATATGGAGATGATTAGCTTGTTCTTATATTTGAAAAGAATATATTGCTCAAACTTGAGAAAAATCGAAGTCTCGAAAACTGATTTTGTCGAATACGCTGATTTCACAATGCTTCAATGCCAACTAACTTCCATTGATTAATTACGTCTAAAATTGCAATCTTCGTTGTTTAGGATTCGGTGTGGCAGTCAATTTATCGAAAACAACGTTGAGCCTAATAATTAATTCGATGGCTTTTTACAACTCCTGATAAAATCAAAGTAATTTTGCTTGAAATTGTGGTACATGCTCTTAGAATTGACTTAGACCAAAGATTACCCTCGAGGCAAACATAAATCACTTCTAAAAATCCTCAAAAATATCATTCTGTCATTTTAGGGTCTTAGGAAGCAATATTCGCAACTTTTCAGAACGGATCTAGGATCTTCTTAGGGGTCCCTTTAAACCTTTGAATACGAATTTCACCGGTTGTAAGTTATACTTTTGCGGTTCCCTTGTAAGACATCTCGGGACATCGTTGCTGTTCAGGAGGCGCGGATTGTGGGTTTAGCTTCCTTCAATCTTGCGGCCTCAGGAATCGTCGTTTTCCATTCGGGAGGTGCCACCGCTAGAAATGGTGTCGCTTTCCTACTCCAACCGGCGCTTGCAAAAGGAGCTGTTTTCCATGGACTCTCGGATCGTCTCGCAACTTCTATTACCCCAACACAAGCTCTACCTGGTCAATGCCTATGCCCCAACATCAGCATATGATGACGCCGTATACGGCGCCTTCCTTGACCAAGTAGAAGCCGCGCTGCAGAGCACTCCGATGGGATTCATGCCAATCTTGGTCGGGGATTTCAACTGTAGAGTTGCAAAGGAGCCTGGCAATGAAAGATTTGTCGGTGATTTTGCATCTCCAACCCCGAACTCACGTGGGCGCTCTTTTACAGAGACCTGCGTGAGGAACAAGTTGCGCATCCACAACACCTTCCCCAAGCGGCGTCGAGGAAGGATCTGGACATGGCGATCTCCCAACGGCACCACATTCAACCAAATTGACTTCGTTGCAGCGCCCATCACAGCGCGAGTCGTCAACTGTGGTGTCGTTGGCCAATTCCAATTCGAATCCGACCATCGCCTCGTCCGACTCACCCTCTCTCTCCCCAACAAGGTGCGGCATAAAAGATGCAGGGTGCGGCTGGATTTCGATAAAGTCGCATTTACTGCCAATTTATTTATCACAGATATTCTGAGAGAACGCAGGTGCATGGGAACAACAAAATCAAACTGCTCTAATCTTATCGACACAACAATAGTTGATGTATCCCTGGTCGTAGACTTTTATACTTAAGTGGTGAAGCCGTAAAATCGAAACTACCTAAAAGCCGGCTCTCGGCATTTCAAAATTTCAAAAAAATCATAACATACTTCAATGTTGAGCTAGAAAGTCGTTCAAAAAAGCAAAATGACCGCCCCGACGAGTTCTTCAATTCATCTGTTGAGGACTTTTTTTGAATACTATAGATGAACTAGAGATAAGTTGGAAAAAGCGAATTGTTGGTTCCAAAAAGTTGTAACCCTGAAAAATTTTTCCACGATTACCCAATTTTTTTATTTCAAAAAAAGATTCTCCGTGCAATTCTACCCCAGGGATATTGATTTCAGATCTCTTCAACTTTTTCCCGAAAGGTTTCAACGTTGGAAACACCGAAAACCTGCTGTTTTTCAAAAATTTGAAAAGTTCAATGACTTACCATTTTCATATCCAGGCTTTATCAGCGCTCCAATGGGCACCAATTTGCTTAGGACTGACTATTTTCACACTTTTAGAAGATTGAAGTCATTTCCAGAGAAAATATTTTATTTTTTTTTCTGAGCAGATTTTCTGAGCATCCTCCGAAAATAACTGAAAAAATGCGATGATTTTTTTCATCAAAAGAGCGCTTAATTTGCTCACAGCTACTTGTCCAGACCCAGTAATGTTACTTACAGTCAATAGAACCACTCCTGACCAATCAGCATGAACATTGCAATTGATTGAACTTTTCGAAAAACAGCAGGTTTTCGGTGTTTCCAACGTTGAAACCTCTCGGGAAAAAGTTGAAAAGATCTGAAATCAATATCCCTGGGGTAGAATTGCACGGAGAATCTGTTTTTGAAATGAAAAATTGGGTAATCGTGGAAAATTTTTTCAGGGTAACAACTTTTTGGAACCCACAATTCGCGTTATCCAACTTATCTATATGTCAAATTGAGTTTTCAAAAAAGTGCTATACAGATGAATTGAAGAACTCGTCGGGGCGGTCATTTTGCTTTTTTTGAACGACTTTCTAGCTCAACATCGAAGTATGTTATGATGTTTTGAAATTTTGAAATGCCGAGAGCCCTTTTTTAGGTAGTTTCGATTTTACGGTTTCACCACTTAACTATAAAAGTCTACGACCAGGGATACATCAACTATTGTTGTGTCGATGAGATTAGTGCAGTTTGATTTTGTTGTTCCCATAAGCTGTAGAATTCATACATTCTGTCAGAATATGCGTGTTATCGTACACCACGTAGGTGCTTCATCAGATACAGCAATGTGCGAGAATGAGAGGGGATAGCGAGATAAGAGAAGAGAAGAAAAGAAACGTATGGGGGAGAGGGGTGGGGGGGGGGGGACAAGAGACGATCACTTCCGATTCGAGTCGCGCGAGAGAGATATTCGAGGGGAGGGGGCCTCGAGAGCGGGAGAGTGGCCGCTATCCAATATATATCTTATTGGAGTCTTGGTTGACTTGAGATCGGAAAGTGTCGCAATGGCGGAAGAGAAGATGGAAGGGGTGGAGGGAGGGGAAAGAGAGCTAAAGATTTCTAATTTCAATAGCAAGGGTATGTAGTAGATTAGGGGAATTTAACAAATGGAGCTTAACAGTGTCGACAGATAAATGGGGGTCACATATCAGGTGTAATTTATTGAGAAGTCGGGATGTTCTGTGGGCGAAAGAGGCTCTTAAATTTTCCTTTCGGAAGGAGGGAATATGAAGAACAAATGCACTATGGCGTCTACTAATTGCCCTATACGTGTAGAAATTACTAATTGGTAATTCGACAAGATTTGCGAAAATTTTGAGAGCTAAAATAATATCTATGACAATGCGGCGAGAATAAAGAGAATGTAGCGAGTAAAAGGCTAGTCTGTCAGAATAGGAAGGAATAGATGTACGTGACTCTACTCGAGAACAGCGATAGAACAAAAGTCTACTGAACAGATGCTGTACGTTCTCTATTTTGCTGATTCTACCGGATGATGATGGAGACCAAACTAGGAAGCATATTCTAATACTGGGAGAATAAACGACTTAAACGACGAAAAGCAGTTATGTAAGGGGCAGTAATAGTACAAGCTATGCTACGAAAGAGGAGATAGACCAATGATGAGGCCTTATGACAAACAATTTGAATATGATAGTCAAAATTCAAAAGAGGATCGATTTGAACACCTAGATCGCGGATAGATTGAGAGGCTATAAGGTTGCAGGAAGATAGTGAGTAAGTGCTGCGGGAATTTTTTTTGCCTAGATTGAGTATATTGCATTTCTTTTCTGCAACTTCTAACTGCCATATTATGCAGTAGTCTATGAAGCCAGTAATACCAGATTGGAGTTGGGAGAGGGAATTAGACGGGGAGAGGGGGTCGAAAGTAGTGAAGAGTTTGATATCATCAGCAAAGAGCTGACAAGTGAGTTTAGGATAAGGAGAGAAAACTAGAGGGAGATCGAAAGTATAGAGCAAAAAGAGGAGAGGACCGAGAACAGTACCCTGTGGCACCCCGGAGATGACTCGTCTCTCAGAAGAGAGTGAGCTTCCAATACGCACTCTGAAGACTGTATCGGTGAGGTAATCCAATTTAGCAAACATCCACGAATTCCTATCAGTTGCAATTTGTAAAGTAGCTTGGGATGGGAGACCTTATCAAAAGCCTTAGCAAGATCAATGTATGCTACATCAATACAATATTCACGATCAATGGAGTCACGCCAATTCTGAGTACAGTCCAATAAGTGGGTAACGGTAGAACGCTTACTGAGGAAACCATGCTGTTCAGGAGGGATAATTTTATGGATGTTACACCAGCGAATAATTTTTGGCTTCAGAATCCGTTCCATAATTTTGGAAGGAATGGGAGTGAGACAAATTGGGCGATAGTCAGAGACCGACGAAGGGGAGGAGGTTTTAGGGATTGGGACTACTATGGATGATTTCCATTGGGAAGGGATATCACCGAGCATAATACTAAGCACCGAGCATAATACTAATAATTTACTGCCAATCTACTCGCATCGATGCCCCTTGCTCGTCCAACCTCAGCCACTGACGCCTACCACAAGATTCAGGCGTTCACAAAGACTGCGGCAACCAACTGTTGGAAGAAGAGACAGTCCCCACCCTGGATCTCACCGGCAACGCAGAAGCTCTTGGCCCAGCGACATCTTCTACGATCGGCCCCGCAATCCAACATCGCCCATTCCATCACTTGTAAAGCAGCCAGGATCAGCCTCGTCAATGATATCAAAAGAAGAAAGGAAAGCCAAGCGTTAGATGCAGCAAGGAAGGGAAGAAGCATAGTCAAGGCAATGCTCAATCTCCACTCATCTCGCAAGAGACTGCTCGTTCCTGACCCGGTCTCTGGTGATCTTTCTCAATCAGCAACTAAGACCGAGGTCCAACATTTCTTCGAGACCCTCTATCAGTCAACAGTGGATTTCCTCCTTGCCATTCCTTTGACCCTCTCCCTCCTTTCCTTCCCGATGAGGTGAATGATGCGCTCTCTCGTCTCAAGTGCGGTCACTCTGCTGGTTCCGATGGTGTTCTCCCCGAGATGCTGTACCACTCGAGAGCTCACCTCGCGCCATTCCTTACTGATCTACTCAATCAGCTCGTATCTGGAGATCAAGTTCCTGTAGATATGGTCCAAGCTGTTGTTTCACTTCTACACAAGAAGGGAGACCCTTCCCTCATCAACAACTTTCGGCCTATCTCGCTACTCACCGTCACTCTCAAGTCATGTACGCGTGTGATTCTGAAAAGAATTGAGTCGACGCTGGAAGAAGCAGAGTCTCCCACCCAGACTGGATTCCGCAGAGGACATATCACTCTCGGCAATCTTCACACCGTCAAACAGATTGTCGAACGAACACATGAGTACAGTATCCCCTTTTACCTTGGGTTCGTTGACTTTCGCAAGGCTTTCGATTGTGTCGAATGGAACGCCGTATGGGAAGCACTCTGGACCTTTGGAGTACACATCACTCTAATCCATCTGCTGCGGCGTCTTTACGAGTCATCCATCACGCGAATTCGAGTCAACGAAGAGCTAGTCGATGTGAAAGTGAGAAGAGGAGTCCGTCAAGGAGATACTCTCTCTCCCTGTCTATTCAATGTCGTTTTGAGACTTGCAATGAATGAAATAGACTTGGAGAAAGATGGACTTCGGATTGACGGAAGAAATCTAAGCCACCTCGAATACGCCGACGATGTTGTTCTCGTCGCCAAGTCACTCCCCGAACTTGAAAGAATGCTGAGAAAACTGATGGATGCTTGTAAACGAGGCGGATTAGAAGTCAACGCAGGAAAGACTGTGCTCCTGACTTCATGTACTACCACCCGAGCCCACATTATCATCAAAAATCATCTGTTCACCTTCTCTGAATCAGCAACCTATCTTGGCGGAAAGATCTCCCTTCCCCTGGATAACATGGCAGAAGTGGAACATAGGATTCGCTTGGGATGGTTCGCTTGGAGTAAGCTGTCCCACCTCCTTTCGACACGGTTGCTCCCCATGAAGACTAAACGCCGGATTTTTGAGAGTTCTACCGTACTCTACGGATGTGAGGTCTGGGCATTACGAGCAAGTGATAAGGAGCTGCTTAGCGTTACGCAGCGTAAGATGGAGCGGAAGCATAGCTGTCCAGGAACCGTTCCGGGGGGAGGGGGGGAGCCTTCCCGGGAAGGCCCCCCCCCCTACCATGGTCATGGTGAAAATCATAGTAGGTCATGGGGAGGTCAAGACTAAGCACCATAACCAATCGATAGTGCATTATCGATTGATACCGTATATGGCTACCGTAACCCTCAATTATCGCGAACTGAGTTTTTTTTCTAAAAAGTCAAATTACCATAACCAATCGATAGTACAGTACCCCCTGATACCGTATATGGCTACCGTAACCCCGAATATCGCGAACTGACTTTATTTTTAAAAAGTCCTGAAACCGTGTTCAATCGATTCTACAGTACCCAAGTAACTACCGTAACCCAGTTCCTTGGGTCAGATTCAGTTCCTTGGGTCAAACATTTTTCTAAAAATCCAAAATTGAGCAGACAAATACTTTAAAATATCATACCGTTTCTCTAATTATTGTTGAATAATTTTGCGTCAGGTTTAGGATTTTTAGAAAAATGTATAAAATTTTTAGAAAAATGTTTGACCCAAGGAACTGGGTTACGGTAGTGACTTGGGTACTGTAGAATCGATTGAACACGGTTTCAGGACTTTTTAAAAATAAAGTCAGTTCGCGATATTCGGGGTTACGGTAGCCATATACGGTATCAGGGGGTACTGTACTATCGATTGGTTATGGTAATTTGACTTTTTAGAAAAAAAAATAGTTCGCGATAATTGAGGGTTACGGTAGCCATGTACGGTATCAATCGATAAGGTACTATCGATTGGTTATGGTACTTAATCTTGACCTCCCCATGACCTACTATCGATTTTCACCATGACCCCCTATACATGGTAGGGGGGGGGGGGCTTCCGGGAAGCCCCCCCCCCCCCCCCCCCCCCGAACCGTTCCTTGGACAGCTATGAGCGGAAGATGCTAGGAATCAGCATACGAGATCGTTGGAGAAACGAGAACATCCGTAATGTGACCAAATTGCAAGACTGGAATGAAGAGGCGATCAGAAGGAAGACTAAGTGGGTCCGGAAGCTGGGACGAATGTGATTGGACCAATGGAGCCGTGCATCTACAGACTGGATCCCTTACAACAAGACTCGCCCCCCAGGGACAGCCTAGAGCGCGCTGGTAAGATGACCTAAGTAGATCCCTTGGACCGTACTGGTGGCATACAACGACCGAAGAATAATACCTATCCTCATCTGGTGATAACTACCTGACGTGATAAATTGAATTGAATTGAAGACATTTCGAACAACCGAAATCGAATAACGACATTTCGAACTAGGACGTTTCGAACAATTTTCGCCTAAAACTTAATTCATAGCGATTTTGTTCTCATTAATATATTTTTCGGCATTGCTAAAAACGTAATTGATAAATAACTTACATAAAAAATCATTTAAATAATGCGAAAATACCTTCCAAAGTGATGTGCGCGTTCACGAAAATTAACGAAAATTGTGCAAAACGTCCTAGTTCGAAGTGTTTTGTTCGAAATGTCTTGTCACCACTCGTGATACACGTGTTAATTTGTTTTCGTTAAATAATGTATTTAATTTAAAATAAGAGATCTTATCCAAATTTTACCGGTCTTCCAGGATCCAGAACTGTGAATTTTATTTATGTTCATGCGCTGTCAATGTGTGGAGAAAGGTGTTCCAAGATGGGAATTGTTCACCTCTTGACTCGTATCTGTTATGCATATAGCATTTTTTATAGAGCACTTGAAGAAAAGAATGAATCGACAATGCGATTGGCAGATGTGGAGAGGAGCATGATAACGACGGAGGAAGAATGTAATCATCTCAGAAAGAAGGTATAATATTACAAGCTAGAGACCGTTAAAGGGAATGCAGTTTCTTCGTTCACACTCGAAAAAGTATTCGAAAAAGAGTGCGTCGAAAGAAGAGACGAAGGCCCGTTTATCGAACTATTACAAACTGGATGGTTGCACACGTGTTGTCTTTTTACTTGCAGGTGGATGAACTTGAAGAATCTCTGGCATCTTCTATTGATGCGCTCGAAAAACAGATAATTTTGATGACGAGCCAATCGAAACTCATTTCTGAAGCTGAAGGACGTGCAGAAGAAGCCGAGATGAGATTGAGGGATCGAGAGAGAAGCATCACTCTCAGTATGTTCCTTCCTTTTCACCATCACTTTATTTGGTTTGGAATCAGTGTAATCCGCGAACCCAGAACACTGCTATATGAGACAGTTTACCTATAAATCGAGCAAGGGCGCGCAGGTCAAAATATCGAAATCTTTGAAACTGTGATTTTATAAAAGGTGGACTGAAAACGTTGCGAACGCTTTTTTTCTCTCCTTCGGTCTTTGTTTGCTCGAAACGGAGTCACGTCAATATAAAATGTTTACGTATTTGTGCTCTCGACAGTACACGATTTACGTATGTGTAGTAGGGCGGCGAAAACGATTCTCGAGCACTCGACTTTGTTTACTCTTCTTTTCAAGTGCTCGAGGGAAGGCGTGTTTATGACCCCTCTCTCGTCGAGTGCTCGTTTTGGCGGGAAGAGAGAGCGAGTGAGTCGAGTCATTTTCGAGTCGAAATCGAGTCAAGGCGATTTTCTCAGCTCGCAATAGTCCAAATCATTTAATTTTTGGACAGTTGGATTCTGCTTGACGTGACCAGTCGAAAAAGTGTAAACATGAGGGTAGAAATGAAGATTTATTTTTTCCGATTTTTCTTCAGGTTTGTGCGGAGAATTTCAGTATATTCACCATTTTTGCATAAATACCCTAACATGTATATGTGTTCGATACCTCTCATCCAGCTGATTCAAACTGCGCAAAGAATAGGCAATTTGGACCACGTAGAGCTGAGAAAATCGCCGACTCGAACCGAATCGACTCACTCGTCCTCTAGGGGGCAATAAAAGGGAGAGGGTCGAGTGCTCGAGAGACTCGATCTTGACTCGATCCAACTAGTAAACAAGTCGACTCGATGAGTCGTTTTCCCCGCCCTAATGTGTAGTTCTAGGTGTGGAATGGGATCCTGATTAGGGATGGTCGATACAGATTGATGAAAATTCATGAAATCGTTCAACTGATCCCGCAAGAAGAATTTTGATATTTAATTATCATGATACGATAATTACATTTTTTAAAAAATGATCTCGAATGTTCGGGCAAGAGTGCTACAGTAAGATACCACAGTATTATCACGCGTGTCGCGTAAGATTCGAATAAACCCTGGTACATTGGAAAAGTCGAAATTGGACTCTGAGCAGTTTTGAATAGCCCATATGGTCCCTCAACAGAAATCATCAAGTTTTGTTCCATATCTCCATCCTTGACGATGTGAGACGCCGTCAAAGTCGACGGCTTCCGATATTTGCCATTTTTGGGGGCATGATGCTCTGCCTACAGTGCGTCTAGTAACACGAGAAGAAAGTTTTAAGCACCAAATTTCATGGAGAATAAGCCTGTGCTAACTGTTCATCGATACGATCATTAGTATTTTCTTAAATCGATTAAAATTATTGATTTTTACTGCAATTTCGTACCGAAGCTGTTTTTAGCACTATCGATAAAGCTTGAAAAGACGAATCGAATGGTATGCTGAATGCATATGCAACTCGTGCACTAAAGATGTCAAAATCGCGAAATTAGATTTCCACTTAATCCTGATTCAGGCATTGTGACCCTCTGGCAGTTAGTCTGGCATTTTGATCTACCCACGTATCTCGCCCTTGAGAACGATTTGCTTTTCGTTTTCAGAAAAATGAATCATATTTCACATTTTCTAAATTTAATTTCAATCGAATTAACTTTATTTGAATCATAAATATGAGCCCTAAGAATCGAGTGAGACCCGGCACTTTCCCCTGGCAGTTCTCTCACCCCTCCGCGCTGTCCGCGCGCACCCATCATCGCCGCATAAATAAAAATGAGGGAGTGGATTCCCTCATTTTTGTTGAAGCGGAGTATTCAAATATTTCGTTTAATCAGATACCTTCACTGATAAGAATACTAACGAAAAGCGTCCTATGCACGGCGTCTGCGCACTTCGCGTGCAAACGAGTTAATTTTTTGGATTCGTCGCGAAGCGCTGGTGTGATTCAGTTGCGAAATACATCACCAGATGTACTCTGGACTTCATAAAAACATTGCTAAAGAAAGTTAAAAAAATGAACAGTTCCGAACCTGCGGCGGCCGGGCAACGCACAGACCACAACCCGTCCGCTATCGAAGCACATGGACGTGTGCTCGCGTTAGACATAGAGTACATGGATGAAAAGGCGAGACTGACTGCGAGATTATCAAACAGGGGTAAGTGAAAATCTACTTTCGCGATTTTGACATCTTTAGTGCGCGAGTTGCATATGCATTCAGCATACCATTCGATTCGTCTTTTCAAGCTCTATCGATTGTGCTAAAAACAGCTTCGGTACGAAATTGCTGTAAAAAACAATAATTTTAATCGATTTATGAAAATACTAATGATCGTATCGAAGAACCGAAAGCACATGCTTATTCTCCTTGAAATTTGGTGCGGGAAATTTTATTTTCGCGTTACCAGACGCCCTGTAGGCCGAGCATCATGCCTCCAAAAATTGCAATTTTCGGATGCCATTCACTTTTACGACATCTCACACCGTCGACGATGGAGATATGGAACAAAACTTGATGATTTCTGTTAAAGGACCATAGGGACTATCAGAAATGGCTCACAGATGAAGGGGTGAAAAAATGTACCAGGCTGTTCACAAATCTATTCAATTTTTGCACGGCATGCGTGTTATGCCCTGTGCAAATGGAGCAAACACTCGATGCACGCCTGGTGTGCCTCATGATGTTGTTGCATCGGCGGGTAGTCGAACCCGCGACAATTGCGTGCTAGCCCCGCCTCACCCGACTGAGCAAAATGGGACAGTTGGAGGAGCTAACAAGGATAGGCCGCCGAGTGTCCAAGCAGTTTCTGGAAACCTTTTATACCATAAGTGTCCCATCTATAGGGGTGCTCAAAACTGCAGTCAGTTTTTGCTGAGGAGGTCTTGTTTTCTTGAAACGGTCGATAATCTGTTTCAATGGCAAGTGATTGGCAACGAGCGCATTTCTCTTTACTCTTCTCTCGGAGCACTGTCCCAACCGAGGTTGTGGTGTAGTGGGGAAGGCGCAAGCGTATCATACATGAGGATGTGGATCGGTCCCCGCTGCCCTCATCATTTTTGCTACCTTTTAGAAGTTGGAATATTATATTTTAATGAGCAAAAAACAATAAAAGCTTTTATTGTATTTATACACCTATATTGTGTGATCTCCCAGGTGGCGATCTCGGCGCAGTCGTAATCATCATCTATTCACGCGTATGCTGTATTGCCGACTCTTCGTTCTGATGACACTTTGGCAGTCAAAATTTATTTGGTCATGAGCGAGCTTATTGAAGAAAGTTAACCCCCCCCCCCCCCCCCCGCCTTCCGTGCACTGGGCAGAGAAGTGCTTATGTTCTCCGTTCTCCCTATGATGATCCCAAGTGCCCGAAGCCAGCATGTCCATCATACATTATATGTCCTAACTTTTAGATTACCTATTGCTTTGATTGATATTTCGTTGAATTCCATCTAATGATTGATTTTTCTTGATAGTAACGATGGAAGTCAACGAAATAGCAATCGATGCAATCGGTAATCATAAACCCCCGCCGCCTTCCCAGGAAGGCTGCGTGGGGTTGCGTAAGTGTAACCAACTTTCTTTGATAATTGGCAAGTAGGCTTGCTCATGACCACTGAATTTGGGATAGAAAGATGCGCTTTGACGTGGGGATGATTTTTCGAATGGTATGTCAGAGGTTTCTGATATTCGCTTTTATGTTATGATCGCGCGTGATTCTTCCGCCGAAATCGCAAAAAACAACGAAATCCGACCTGCTTGCAGCCCGGCTGCACCGGTCGGTTTGGTGCAAAATGAAGTAGACCACGATGATCAGCACCCTCGGAAACCCATTTCCCCAAGTTTTTGAAATTTTGATGTGCCAGCCTCCACACAGTGTTTGCCGACTCTTCGGCAACCGGCCTCATATTAGGTTGAACAGAAAGTCTTTATAAACTGTTTTGCTCGATCACTGCTCAGTGCAGGAGACCTTTGGTGTTCCCTCGCCTCTAGTGAATAACACATGACAAAGGGACTATGTGGTCAACAACCTCCCATTCCACTCTTTCCATTCTGCCACTAGTAAGACCACGATGTTTGTTCTCACGGCGTTGCACATCCGCAACGTTCTGTTATTCTTATTCCTCTCTCACACTACAATGAAGGAATCGGAACGTCAGTTGGCTGAAGTCTACGAGTCATATGCGCCTCACTACCAGACCATACGCAATTGGTACCAACGCTTCGAGAAGGGGGACTTTTCCATGGATGATCGTGACCGGTCTGGGAGGCCACCCGAGCTGGATTTGGATGCGCTACGGATCGTAGTGGAATTGGATCCTTCCCAAATACCCGCGACATGGCAGCCACACTTGGGGTATCGCAAAGCACCATCGTAAAATGATTGGTCTCCATTGGCAAGAAGAAGAAGCTAGGCCGTTTCATACCCCACGAATTGACCCAAGACCAGCTTGACCACCGAGTTGACGATTCCCTTTCTCTACTCACTCTTCACGCTGGAGATCGATGGTTGGACCGTCTCATAACAGGGGACGAGAAGTGGGTCTACTATGAGAATCACCATAGGATGGCACAGTGGGTGGATGCCAATGAGACCCCACAGGACGTCGCAAAGCCTGACCTTCACCCCAAGAAAATCTTGCTCTCTGTCTGGTGGGGAGTGGATGGCCCGATTTACTGGGAACTCCTACCTGAGGTCCGGACAATTACTGGAGACGTCTCCACGAAACAACTACAGAATCTCAAGAAGAAAGTCGCACAATCTCCCCTGAACGACAAGAAAGTGTACTATCAACACGATAACGCCCGACCCCATGTTGCACGGCAGGTCAAGCAGGAGCTGTCCAAATATGGCTGGATGATTCTCCCTCATCCACCGTATTCTCCTGACTTGGCCCCCTTCGGATTATTGGTTGTTCTCGGATCTGACCCGTCATTTCGATCAGAGATCCTTCACTTCCCGTGGGGCGATCGAGGCCGCACTCAAGCAATATTTTAATTCGCGCTGAGATGGGCTCTATAAGGAGGGAATCCATAAGTTACCTGAACGTTGGAGATTTGTCGTAGATAACAATGGTGCATATGTTTGATTTTGCTCTTGTGCTTTATTGTCAAAAGAAGGGAAATAAAAAGTTTATAAAGACTTTCTGTTCAACCTAATATTATCAATGCGTTTATTGTTTTTTTGCTAATTAAAATATAATATTCCAACTTCTAAAAGGTAGCATAAATGAAGACCGGCCTCATATTATCAATGCTTTTATTGTTTTTTGCTCATTAAAATATAATATTCCAACTTCTAAAAGGTAGCAAAAATGATGAGGGCAGCGGGGACCGAACCACATCCCCATGTACGATAAGCTTGCGCCTTCCCCACTACACCACAACCTCGGTTGGGACAGTGCTCCGAGAGAAGAGTAAAGAGAGATGCGCTCGTTGCCAATCACTTGCCATTGAAACAGATTATCGACCGTTTCAAGAAAACAAGACCTCCTCAGCAAAAACTGACTGCAGTTTTGAGCACCCCTATAGATGGGACACTTATGGTATAAAAGGTTTCCAGAAACTGCTTGGACACTCGGCGGCCTATCCTTGTAAGAATACCGTGCCCTAGTGCTAGCTCCCTCTCCTTTACTTCGCGCAGCTCACTCCACATGCCAAAAGAAAGGAGTATTTCCAAGTTCCCACACGATTATTACATGTATTTACAGTATTATTATCTACTAATGAATTCTCCTTTCCTTTGTGTTCGTGATCGTTGAATAAACAGAAACAACAAATTTATTTCCGAAAAGAAACATGAATGTGACAAAACAAATAGGTTTTATCGAGGATTCTCTCTACGGTACTTGGCGATCTCACTCTCGTAGCGTTTCTTATCGTCTTCTGCGCGTTTCCCCCACTCCTGCAATGACCACTTTAGAATCCCCTCGCAGACCCATTTGAATACGACGGCTATAAAAAAGTGTGCACACATGCGTAAAAAGGAAAATAAATAGGAAAGTCATACCGGCATCCAGAGGAAGAATGCCGTAGTGGTCCTCTCCGGCTTGTTGGGATCCTTAGCCTTTTTGATGGTTTTGTTGCGCCATTGGCCATTCTTCCTTCAACAAGGTTAAATTAGGACAAATCAGATCGATGAATATTTAATACTGAAGATTATAAAGGGTTTGGAAATCGAATTTAGTCGAAGTAACTAATATACAACAAAACGCGGCATTCCCCCGGCATTTTCTCCTCGATTTCATCATTTGGTCGCTATTTCCTAAGTTTTCTCTGAATACTAGTATGGGAAATTGTGTTACAAAGCTGTAAGTATAATAAAAACCGTAAATAAACTTTAGAACGGCAAAAAAAAGTTGAAAAATACGAACCGGTTTCCTGTCGGGCGATCCTCCTTCGATCGTCGCTCATTATAGTTGAACCATTCCGAAGTAGCCTGGCCAAACACTCTAGCATGATTCAAAACAAGGAAAACGCATAATGGTACACATTTAGCAAAGAAAACGTTAAAAAACCTTGGGTCGCGTCGCTAAACTTTCTTAACGACGACGAAAATTCTTACAGTACATTTAAAGCATTTTAAGGGAACTCTGTGTAAGACGCTGACGGTAAGTCATCCATAATTCCCGCTTCACTTCCCGCGCTTTTTTGCTTTTGCAGTCATTGCGTTGAAAGCATTATACTGTGATACACAGTATCATAATTCGCTTGCCGCCTGAGATTATTGAATACCTAATACGCCTGACATGTGAGATTATTGAGTACCTATGTGTATTAAAACGCTGTCTCCCTAAGATCGAAGCATAGGGTGACACAATGACTCAAACTTATCGCTAGGAGTTCAAACTTTGGTGGTAGAGTCCTTAGGGTCAAAGGGAACTTTTCCAGAAATTTTGACCTACCATTTGCATATTTTTCAAAAACCGCCATTTTTGATATTGACACTTTGTGTTACATACCACTCGAAAGAGCATCAAAAGTTATGTCAGAATCCAAATTTGCGAAGAAATTGATCCACGTCCCTTCCCTTCCCTCATCAGTCCCTTCCCTTCCCTTCCCTCATAGTGAGAGCTGTCTCTGACCTCGCTCCGCGCTCTCTCACTTCCGCACACTCTCTCGCCCTGCTCCTTCCCTCGAGGGGCACCGCCAGCACGGAGTACCGACCGTGCCCATATAATGAATCACGAGTACTACCGCGAGTGCTCGATCGATGATCTCTTCCGATTCCGTGTCAAGCTCCGTCTCGACTTCGATGAGCAATGCAAGTACACAAAGGAGCTGGAACAGGAGGTCCGTGAGTTGAAGGCACGGGTAGACACTCCCCCCTCCTGCTTCCTCCCTCCCTCCCCCTCTCGCTCCCCCTCTCACTCCCGCCCCTCTCATCCCTGCCGATGACGTAGCCATGGTCGAGGCACCGCAGAATGCCCCCGATCATTCTTCCACTTCGACTGCCAAGAAGACTGACCCTGATTCCTCGACGACACCTGAGTCCCCGTCTGATCTCGAGAGATCCATTGTCATTGCCAGACTCCCCTTCAATCCCGACCGCACCCCCGAACAACAGGTCAGAGATGACTTCGAGCAAGTGGTAGCTATCACCTCCCTCACTGGCTACCCTGTCCTTCCCATCTCCGTCTACCGTATGCCTCCTCGTGATGTCGATGCCACTCACATGTGCCTCACGAAGGTAGTCCTTCCCACACGACAGCATGCTAAACTCATCGTGAAGAATGCGAGTCGTGTCGCCCAGAGTGATCACTTCCGCGAAGTGTTCATTCGACCCTCGTATGCTGATCGCGACGACGCCCGACGGAAGACACCTGCTCCTCGTTCTGGATTCAATGGACCTCGTCCCAGTAATGGTACGACCCACCCCCCTCAGAGTACCCGCCCATCTCAGATCCCTGCTCCCCGAGCCCGCACTCATTCGGTGCTCACCACGGAGAGTAGAGCCAATCGTCGCCCCATGGATCCCCTCCCCAACCAGCCCCCTCTATTCCTTCGATCTCTCTTTCGCTCAGAATGGATATGGATCGCCGCCTCCACCCCTCTTCAATAACCCAATGCCCCGCAATTCGTTCCCTCCCCCATATCCGTTCATTAATTCGTACCCCAATCCATTCCTCAGTTACGTTTCACAGTACGGTGCACCTCCTAATCTCGGTGCGCAGGGAAACTGGTAATGATTCGCAGGCATAATACTCACTCAGACAAAAACTCGCTTTCATTCTCCGCCATATTAGCCAATTGCCGCTCCATCAGAAACAAACTACAATATCTTTCTCAAACCCTTTCTAAAAACTATACTATGATTTGCATCACTGAGACATGGCTCTCTCCATCCTTCCCAAACTCGCTTCTCCTAGGTGACCAAGATCAGTACTACAATGTATTCAGAAGAGATAGGAACTCTAGAGGCGGTGGTGTAGCAATCATTCTACACTGTTCCATAAGTGCTGCACAGATTGCTGATGAAACAGTTAAACTTGTTCAGTTAGTAATAGGGTTCCCTTGATGGAATTATTTGACTATTGGAATTCCAAAACCCTCCACTCATTTCCAATTCCGAACTCGCATACGAGCGGTTGGCAATTGGAATTCCACTCGAAATGGAATTCCAAACTGTTATTGGAATTCCATTGAGGAAACTATCAAAATTGATTGGCGAACATATGTGGAAAGTAATTAATTTATTCAAATGGAATTCCAAAACTATTGGAATTCCATTCCACCGCTCCGCGCGGGGGGATGGAAGGAATGGAATTGCGACACTCCTTTGTCCTCACTATTGGAATTCCGGAATCAATTCCATCAAGGGAACTCTAGTTAGTAAAAGAGCACACGAGAAAGGAAAATATCCTCGATTTACTGCTGTGCAACCATCCTGGTCTCATCACCAAAACTGAAGTGGCACAAGGATGACATCCGTACTCACAGGCGTACTCGCCTCCCTCCTCAAAAAAACTAAGTAGTCTTACACCACACTCGCATTTTGACTCGCACCTATCCATTGACTGCCTCTCGATTGACACCTCATCTATCTCCCCCTTTCCTTCTTTTCCTCTCCCTCTCTCTCTCCTCTCTGTTCCCCACACTCTCTCGCCCCCTCCGTCTCTTCCCCCGGACTTCCCTCCCATAATCAATCAGCCGCCCTCTTCTGCCACACATCTCCCTCTTCGCTGTTCTCTATTTAATTCTCGCTCTATTTGTAACAAGATACCTGATTTACATGCTATTCTCTCCATCGATAAGCCCGATCTACTCATTATTACGGAAACTTGGCTTTCTTCCAAGATATTGGACACTGAGCTTATTCTTTCTTTCCCGTATCGCATCTTCCGTTATGATCGTCCTCGTCGTGGGGGTGGTGTCTGTCTTCTCATTCGTGATCACCTCCCCTGTTCTAGAGTATCTATCCCTTCCTCAATCTCTAGTGATATTCTCGTGGTCGATGTGCATTCCCTGACAACCCTTGTTCCTACACGCTTCATTCTCGTCTATAGGCCTCCCAACACAACCACTGCTCAAAACACCCAATTATTTGATGTTATATCCTCCATGGTTACAGTGCAACATCAAGTGGTTGTGCTGGGCGACCTAAATCTACATATTGATTGGTCTTCCCCGGGCGTGCTTTCTTCTCAAGCTTCATGCTTAGTGGACCTCTCCATTGACCTTGATCTCACCCAGATGGTCCCATCTCCTTCCCTAAATAACCATTTCCTTGATATCATCCTATCACCTTCCGGAGTAGTATCAAATTGCTGCTTATCAGCCCTTTTTAAAAATTCTGACCACTCTACGATTGTCTTTGACTTCCATTTCCCCCTTGATCAGCCCGTAGTAGTGCAATCATTTGATTTTCGTAAAACTGACTTTTCTGGTCTCGAAAATGCACTACTTGGACTGAACTGGGAGGAATCACTTTCTAATTTCATCGATATCTCAGACCTGTATAATCGATTCGTATCGTGTATAACTGACCTGTTTCCAACCTTTGTCCCTCTCAAGAAGACTTCCCTTCATTCTGATCATTACCCTCCCCATATTAAGTCCCTTCTTGCACACAAGCGCGCACTCTTCAATAAGATTCATCTGCGCCCTGTTCATTCCCAATTTCTCTTAGTTTCACATAAATTAGATAAGGAAATACGTAAGTACGTTCGTTGCTACGAGAATCGGTTACTTGCCAGTAATCATAGTCGATCATTCTACCGCTATGTATCCACTCGTTTCAAGCCTAAAGGTCTCTCCATCCCGGCCCTCGTGGCGATGGACGGATCTGTCATCACGTGCAGTTCTCTAAAGGCTGAATCCCTTGCCGATTATTTCACTTCTGTATATACTCGTGATGACGGGTCCCTTCCATCTTGCCCTTCCCTCGTTTCGCAAACCATCCCTTTATCAGTCGTCCTTCCTCACGATGTCTCTTTTCTTCTGAGGAAAGTATCTTCATCATGTTCGCTCCCATCTGACTCCATCCCATCTATCATTTTTAAAAATTGCTTCCGATCTTTGTCTACTCCTCTTGCGCATATTTTCAATTATAGTATTATGCTAGGTGATATTCCATCCTTGTGGAAATCCTCTATTGTTATTCCAATCCCAAAAATTTCCTCGCCTTCCTCGGTCTCGGATTATCGCCCTATCAGTCTCACTCCCATTCCTTCCAAAATAATGGAAAGAATTCTCAAGCCTAAGATTATCCGCTGGTGCAACTTTCATAAGATTATCCCTCCCGAACAACACGGCTTTCTCTCTAAACGCTCTACTGTTACCCAACTTTTGGAGTGTACTCAAAATTGGCGTGATTCCCTCGATCGTGATTACTGTACCGATGTTGCATATATTGATCTTGCCAAAGCTTTCGATAAGGTTTCCCATCCTAAGCTATTGTTCAAATTACAATTGCTAGGCATTCGTGGCTGTGTGTTGAATTGGATTACAGGATATCTTTCCAATAGGATCTTCAGAGTTCGAATCGGCAGCTCTCTCTCTTCTGAGAGACAAGTGATCTCAGGTGTTCCTCAGGGCACAGTTCTTGGGCCTCTCCTCTTTTTGCTATTTACTTTCGATCTCCCTTCAGTTTTCTCCCCCTTTCCAAAACTAAATTGTCGGCTTTTTGCTGATGACATCAAGCTCTTCACTACTTTCGATCCACTCTCTCCTTCTGATTCCCCCTCTCAACTTCAATCGGGTATTAATGGGTTCCTAGAATACTGCAAAAAATGGCAGCTAGAAGTTGCTGAAAAGAAATGCAACGTATTACATATAGGCAAAAACAATCCCTGTACTAGCTATTCCTTAATCTCTTGCAATTTTGTAGTAACGCAGTCAATCCGTGATCTAGGTGTTTATATTGATCCTCTCTTAAATTTTGACTCTCACATCCAGACTGTTTGTCATAAGGCGTCTTCATTAGTCTATTTACTTTTCCGTAGTATCAGCTGTACAATAGTTGTCCCATACATATCTGCTATCAAATCTTTTATCCTTCCCATACTAGAATACGCCTCTCCCGTCTGGTCTCCCTTCTCATCTGGACGTATTCGCAAATTAGAGAAAGTTCAACATCTATTTAGTAGGCTATTATATTATCGTTGCTCTCGAACAGACGTCTCTTTCCCCTCTTATTCTGATCGATTAGCCCTATATTCTCTACGCTCTCTTTATGTTCGCCGTATTGTCATTGACATAGTGCTAGCTCTTAAAATTTTCGCTAACGCTGTTGAGTTGTCAGTATGTAATTTCTATACATATAGGACTATTACCAGACGTCATAGTGGCTTTGTTCTTCACATTCCCGCTTTCCGAAGGGAAAATTTGAAAGCATCGTTTGCTCATAGAACAGTTAGATTTCTAAATAAGCTCCACTTAATTTGCAATCCTCTATTGTCGATCGAGACTATTAAGCACTATTTGCTAATTCACCCTAATCTTCTGCGTACTCTTGGAATTGAAATTAGAAATCTTTAGCATCTATCCTTACCGCCACCCCCCCCCCCCCTCCCACCTTTCCTCTCCTTTTTCTCTTCTCAACCCTTCCCCAACCATTCTCACCCCCCTCGATCTCCTCCGATCTCCTGTCACACAAGTCTCCAATACGATATACATTGGACAAGCGGCCACTCCTACCGCTCACGAGGCTCCCTCCCCTCGCCACTCTCTCTTTCTTGTGCGACACGATTCGGAAGATATACTCCCCCCCCTCCCTCTTCCCTAATTATATTCTCGAACATTCTATACTTGATGAAGCGCCCTTGTGGTGTACGATAAATAAAATAAATAAAATAAGTGGGCCCCCCTTTCGATATTTCTGACCATTCGACGGTCGAATTCAACTTCGCAATGAGTCATTCTACGCCAGCTTTCACTCTTACAATTAGGCGCGACTATCGTACATGTTAGCAAAATCGGAACGGTCACCGAGCCGCACCGGGTAAATTTCAGTTTTCGGAGTAATTGCGAATACGCAAATTTGGAAGCTGTGATTGTGCTCATAATTTTTATCATGGTCGATTTGCCGGAATCGACCCGGATATGCCCGGTTAATTATGGCTAGAAATCGATAAATCGAAAGCAAAGAATGATGGTGCGATTGCAGTATCTTATAAACCTCACCAAGTTCAGTGAGCTTTCCAAAATACCGTAATCGCACCAAGATGTTGTGTATTTAATTTATCGATTTCTAGCCATAATTTACCGGGCATATCCGGGTCGATTCCGGCAAATCGGCCATGATAAAAATTATGAGCACAATCACAGCTTCCAAATTTGCGTATTCGCAATTACTCCGAAAATTGAATTTTACCCGGTGCGGCTCGGTGACCGTTCCGATTTTTCTAACATGTACGATACAGAAAAGCAGACTATGACTTGATTAACTCTCAGTTAGCCAAGATTGATTGGACATGCGCTTTTTCAAAAATCGAAAATATCGACCTCATGTACGACCTCTTGATTAGCGTCATTCAAAAATCAATTGACACTCATGTTCATTGGGCAAAAGTGAGCCTATCACATGGAAAACTTCCCTCACATATTGAGCCAATCTTAGGAAAACGTTTTCAAACATTACAGAAATCCTTGGATCACGTTGTTTGCAAATTCAATGACACTCTTTGGGTGGGAAGGAGTGGACTTGTAGTAACTACGCAATCTCAGATGAACGGAAGGAGGAATTGGGAGACGATAAACTCCGCAGTGCTCTTGTTTATCTGGCAACTTCACCTCCAATAGACAGACAACTTCTGTCGTCCCTACATTCTGTGACGAGTAAGTAACTCGAAGAGAGAGAGAGGGAGAGAGAGAGAGAGTGAGAAAGCAACGCCGTGTACGGTGGTAAGACAATTCATAGAAACATCGAGAATTGAACATATGTTAAAAACATCGAGAATTGAACATATGAGAAAAAACAAGACGAGAAAAGCAAAATCAGAAACTGACGTTTGGGAAAATTCATTCCAGAAAATACCACGAAAGATAAGCGGTCGAATGGTTTTACACAATATTTTTCACAGGAGAAATTTTTTTCCATATCTAATGCACTAGCTTAGGACGACTCTGATAGTTTGTTTTTGATAACTTTCTGTTGTATGCAAATTGCAAACAATTAAATGAATTATGAGGCCGCTTCTAACACAAATTATTTTATGGAATGATTTTTCCGAAACGTCCGTTTCTGAGAATTCAATTCTGAAGTAATCATTTCTGAATATGTTTCTCTGACGTGTCTTACCACCCCGTGTGCAGCTATGTAAGAATCGAGGGTTCAGCTGTTACAGGCGGACATCATCATTACCGATCTGGCTAGAATTTTTTCAGGGAAGTCTACCATGGGCATGGATCGTATTCCCTGAAAATTTGGTCCCTCATTATCAAAATTGCTTAATTATGGTCAATCGAAAATTGACTTTTTTCGAAAACATTTTTTGCCTTTCGAGATAGGACCGCGCTCACAACGGATTTTAACTACACCCATCCCAAGTACAAAATCTGCTGTGGAACACATTTTTATACCTCAATCGGAAAGTGATTTTTTTGACACATGACACAAGTTTTTAAAATAAAATGTGCCGAAATTCAAAAATCCGCTCGTTCTAACTATGACCTTTGAATTCTACGTGAAATTCCGCATCGAACAAGCCCTTAAAACCAAAAAATCTTCGTACCTAAATTTTAACGAAAGTAGGTCTAAACAGATCGATAAAATTTTTCGTCTCGGATCAAGTCGAGTGCATGCTCATTTTGAAGCCCATATTTTTCTGAGCAAGGCTTGTGCTTATCATTTTTCATGAAAATTCTTCCCTGATAAATTGTAAGCGTTTAAAAAGAGCCCTTTTCGGCATTTTTAGACCAGTACGAACACAAGCCAAAAATCCTCTTTAAAAAAATCTTTAGAACGCTTACAATTTATCAGGGAAGAATTTTCATGAAAAATGATAAGCACAAGCCTTGCTCAGAAAAATATGGGCTTCAAAATGAGCATGCACTCGACTTGATCCGAGACGAAAAATTTTATCGATCTGTTTTGACCTACTTTCGTTAAAATTTAGGTACGAAGATTTTTTGGTTTTAAGGGCGTGATCGACGCGGAATTTCACGTAGAATTCAAAGGTCATAGTTAGAACGAGCGGATTTTTGAATTTCGGCACATTTTATTTTAAAAACTTGTGTCATGTGTCAAAATAATCACTTTCCGATTGAGGTATAAAAATGTGTTCCACAGCAGATTTTGTACTTGGGATGGGTGTAGTTAAAATCCGTTGAGAGCGCGGTCCTATCTCGAAAGCCAAAAAAATATTTTTTCGAAAAAAGTCAATTTTCGATTGACCATAATTAAGAAATTTTGTTAATGAGGGACCCAATTTTCAGGGAATACGATCCATGCCCATGGTAGACTTCCCTAAAAAAATTCTAGCCAGATCGGTAATGATGATGTCCGGCCACTTCTCGAATCTCTCAGAGCTGCACTCTTAACACGATATATTTTCCGACATTAATAATTGGTACCAGTGGTCGAAACTTTCTCGAACGACTCGACTCGAAAGGATAGGTCACAAAAGTTCTAAAAAGTGGGCACATTTCTAGTATTTTTATATGAAATCGTTGAAAATGGGCACGTTTTGCTACAATTTTAACAAAAAATACTAAAAAATGGGTATGTTTTCTACTTTTGAATTGTTTCGAACTGCAAAAACCGGGCACGTTATGTCATTTTGGACCTACTTTTCGACCACTGATTGGTACGCCGTCCAGAATACAGTGCCGCACGGTCTCCCCCCCCCCCCCCCCCCCCCCCCGACGAGCGCGGCGCAGTATAAGGTCGCATTAGGTCACAATTGTTCGTATAAGTCATCATTGGAGTCTAGGGATGGCCAAAATAGTCCTCCCCCACCGCTCCGAGCATGAGTCGCTCGAGAAATGTTCTCTCGCTTCGGGGACAAAGAGTGGTCCCCGAACAAAATTACAGGGACACTCGAGTGTCCCCGTTTTCGAACAGATTTTTTAATTTTGAGAATTTAGATAATGGATTCAAATATTATTTATTTATCATAATTAATTTATACAAGTCGGTTAGCAATTGACCGCCTTGGAATGGATTACGATAGGATGAGGTACTGTAACGTAGGCACGACATAGTCATTGGATAAATCAACAGAAAAAGTCTTGGTTAACCATCAGTTTGCAATTGGTGTGTGATACTGTATCCGGAGTTACGGTAACCGTATGATATAAGGGTACTGTAGAGTCGATTGAGTACTGTAGTTTGACTTTTTTTATAAAAGTCAAATTGCGTTAGCGGTTTACTACGGTAGCGGTTTACGACATCTGCGGGTAGTTAGCGCTTGGGCATTTTGACTTTTTGATAATATTTTCAATTCGAGGTGATCTGGAGTTACGATAGCGGCATATGGTATTTGGTAGTACTGTATGATAGATTGGGTACGGTACTTTGTCTTGACCTACCAATCAATGGTTTACCATGACTCTCCCTAATTATGCTTGAGCACTACCTGGCAGCAGGAAGAATGAAACAGGGATCACGGGGTTCGCTTGCGACATGGGCAGCTCTGATAACAATGCAATTTCGTGTAGAAAACTTTAAAAACCGATTTTATATCTATTTTAAAAGTGGGGACACTCGAGTGTCCTCAATCGGGGACACTCCAGTGTCCCCAACAATTTATTGCCCCCATTGTTTGGACCATTCATTGTCCGTGGACACCGCGCTGTCCACGAAAAGAGGACAGGAATGGTCGGGGACAATCGAAATGACTATTTTTGCCATCCCTATTGGAGTCCCTCTCATCCCCTCCCCTCGTTTCCCTACGATGCCATTCCTCATTATTCCGGCTAGTGAGCGGTGTTATAGGGAAATGAGGCGAGGGGAGGAGAGGGGGCTCCAAAGATGACCCTTCCAAACAGTAGCTCAAACTGAATATTTTGACACGTAGATTTCGCAGATCGATCGGTAGTTGTCAGAAGAACCCACAGCCAAAAATTCAGCGAAAAATACACACAATGAAGGGTATCTGGGAGTGATGCGACTCTAATGCGACCCTCAGCGCCCCTCCGCGCCGCGCTCACCTGGGAGGAGACCGTGCGGTACTGTATATACGAACAAGAATTCAATGTGTAATCACAGTTGCACATTGAATTTAATTCATAACCAGTTTATATCGCCGAGTATTATCAAACGATTCATTTTTGATGATAATGGAATCAATTTGAGGTCAGATGCTGAAGGAGAGCAGTGAAGAGAGTGGTGAAGAGGACGAGACAGAAGCGATTCCTCCTGTTCCCGATGCACCTCAAGGGCACATTTCAGGTTTTGTTCGTTCGTGATTAGACAGTTAAGATTTTTTGGGAATATTGCACTTAAAATTCACTTTCGAGCAATTTTCTTGTTACTTTCAAATTCTTCTATTTGACTTGCATTTTCTTCGTCAACTTTTGACACATCGAATAATGTTCTTTTCCTAGATATTTATTTTCATGGAGATATGTCTGATATAACTTTTTGTGAGTTATACTCACAAAAAGTTGCCTTGGTGTAATATTTGGGCCAAACACTCACTCGGCATCTAGATAGTATTTCAACATTCTCACTGGCTCCCCAGGATGATATAGTATTTATTCAAGATTCAGGGTCTGGGCCTGTTGAATGATACATGAATTCCGTGCATCGGGATATCTTCTATACTTGCTTGCCCAATTCACTCCTAGGTCTTCCGATCGGTCTAGTGCTAGTACAAAGAATGTACCCCAGGATGATACCTCAACCTTTTAGAAAAGTTGCAATAATTGCTTCCTAAGACATTAGAATGACATATGACAATTTTATGGTTTACCACCTAAAATCTGCACTCGCGGTTCCTAGAATAGTGAACGATATCGTGCGTCTTTGATGAATGTCTCTCATAGCGCAGCTGGTTGCGCGATTGCTTTAGGTTTTGGAAGTCGTGGGTTCGAATTCTGCCTGCTACAATAGCTTCTTTTCAGATTAGTCTTTTGACTATTTCACGATTTTCTCCGAAAATAATACCTATCACTTAATTTTCGGAAAACTTCAAGACATACAATTCTGCCTGAAATTGTGACGCATGCATAAAACAGGGACTTTCATCAAGACTGTCATAAAAATTCATTAGAAAAAGGAACGATGCATTTAAAAATCTGCAAAAAGCTCTTATACCAGGCAGAGTTCGAACCCACGAGTTGCAAAGCAATCGCGCAACCAGCTGCGCCACGAGACAAATTCTTCGTTGACGCTCGATATCGTTCGCTATTCTGGAAACCGCGCGTGAAGATTTCACATGGTAAACCGTAAAATTTTCATACACAATTTTAGGGTCTTAGGAAGCAATTATGGCAACTTTTCAAGAACGCTCTAGTATCAACATTGGGAGCCAATAAGAACGTTGAAATCAGATTTCACCGGGAACGAGTTATGCTTGTGCGGTTCCCTTGTCAAACTTAATGTATTGTCGTTTTCATTGCAATATTAGAATATTCAGCCTATGCTTATTGCATAATTGATAAGCACAGATGTAAAGGCACCGTCATCCTAACGTTAGAATGCATGACCTAGTGGTTTAAGGCGTCCTATTGTAGCTTACTATATTGAACCTTGAGGTTAAGGGCTCGAATCCCGGCCGCTGCATTAACATTTGCCAAGCTTGTACATTTTTGCTAGCATTTTTATTTCCCTCGAAGCTTGTCAGGAAAGAGTATTTTCGATCTTGCGAAACAATCCTCCGAATCACGAAAAAGCACTCACGAAAATTGTTCGTAATGTACTAGAGCATTGTTTTTCTTTCTTTCCCGCTGCGCTCGATTTAAAAGGTGATACTGTGAGAATAGAAAGCGTAGCAAGTTGGTGTGCCTCGGTGCACAAAGGAATCAGCAGAATGGAACGGAACGTTAAATGTACGGTACCTGCCTGTCGTGCTGTGCCTGCACGCACAACACAAGGCACAGCACGACAGGCAGCTACCGTACATTTAACGTTCCGTTCCCTTCTGCTGATTCCTTTGTGCACCGAGGCACACCAACTTGCTACGCTTTCTATTCTCACAGTAAGACATCTCAGAAAAAAAACATTTCGGAAAAACAAATTTCGGAAATTCCATCTCGGTAAATGCCATTTCGGAAAAGGACAACTCGGAAATTTTAAAATTCCAAGATCGCTCACATGACTTTTGAAGCTATTTTCTCCTAATTAAAATAATATTTTTGTTTTTCCATTTCAACAATAGTAATGTAATTTAAGTAGAAGTATCTGATAATAACAAGAAACTTGCGCGAAAGTGGATTTTAAGTGTAAAGTTCCGAGATGTCCTTTTCTGAAATTATCACCATTTAAAGATTGAATTATTTGAAGATGACGTACAACGCGACTCTTCTCAAATCCCCGATGTGACTGTACTGAATGATGTACAGAGACAATTGGCAGAAGTCACGAGAGAGAAACTTGCTTTGGAAGGTGAGTTACTGATAATTGATGACAGAAGTTCAATTCAATTCAATTCAATTATTTATTCCGTACATGGGGAATAAATAATTGAATTGAATTGAATAATTCAAAAAAATAAGAATATAACACGGGTACAGAAGTAAGAATGTAGTAATAGATTTGTATGAAACTTTTTTATTGATACTATGGGGGGAAGGCCTGTCCACTTAGCTTAGCCAAATTTGATCATTATCGATTTTTTTATCTACCCGGTTGATGTACGGTAAATCGGTCAATTTTGATCATACAACGATCTTCCTTTTTTTGCATTTTGATCGTCTCGACGAGTTCTACCAAAAGTTCTTCAGTGATCCTCACAGAAAACGACGGCATCGTCGGCATAAAAATCGATAATCTCGATCGACAATTCGATTTTTGGGGAAAAGACCACGATGCCGACGTTTTCTGTGAGGAAAACTAAAGAAATTTTAGTAGAACTCGTCGAGACGAGAAAAATGCAAAAAAAGAAGATCGCTGTACGATCAAAATTGACCGATTTACAGTACATCAACCGAGTAGATCAAAAAAATCGATACTGATCAAATTTGGCTAAGCCAAGTGGACAGGCCTTCTTCAGACTCAACCATAGTATCAATAAGCCAAGTTTCATCGAAATCTATGACTATGAGTTTTTTTTTTCTGGTGGCAGTCGTTCCTGCATTCTTACAGAAGACCCGTGATATGAGAGAGAGACTATCTGAGTGACTTAAAATACGCCTGGCAGTAGCGAAGAAAGTGGATTTCTCGAAATTGGCATACGTGTAGTACTCGATGAGTCTAGATTATTTAATATTCTAGGTCACGCATGGAGAAATGGGCACTTTAATCCAAACACGTCAATTTTCGAACTTTTCGTAATCGATCAGAATGATTTATCACACGTTTTCTGAGAGATCGCAGGAATCTGAGACCTAGTATTACGAAACCTCGACAGAATTTGGACCAATGATTCATATCAGGATTTATAGTTTTTTTGTGAAAATTCTGGAGCCGTAAAATAAAAAATGCCTAAAATCCGGCTCTGGGAACCTCAAAAGTTCTCTTATCAATAACTTGGTTCAAATTTATCGTAGTAGGTTTTTTTTTTAGATTTCCCACCTTCAGAGCCAAATTGCAAAAAACACCCTATCCCAAAATTCGATTTTCTTATTTTTATTATGCAGATATGGACTTATGCTTTCATAATCAGCAATAAAATTCCAGGGGAACATATCTCACAAGAGCAGCAAGAATTATTTTTAGCTCCAATAACGGTTTTTCTAACATATTATTTTGATCTTTGATCTTTGACCTATGGTCAAAACATGAAAGTTGTTCAGAACAATTCCCTGATCATTTTGAGCCCACTGTCATATCTGTAGCTCATCTGGGAGATTATATACAGAAGGGCCAGTTGCAAAACCGGAAATTCCCTAAAAGCCGGCTCAGGGACCAATTACCTATACCTAGCAAGGGCCGTGTGCGTCGACCTTGGAGAAAGTGCGCGACCACTGCCGACTTTTCACACTTCGCTCTCGATGCACACCGTTTTTTTTCGAAAGCTTTCTTTCTTGATTTTTTACCTTTTAAAGTTATTGAAAATATGCTTTTTCCTGCATGAGTTCTTGATAGTGTATGCGACTACCCTATATTGGCCCTATATCTTATCACGATGATGGAATAGTCGAAATATAGCGCTTCGTAAATAGTGGAAATTTTTCGACTTTAATGGCTTGTCATAATTTGCTGAGGCGATGCCGTCTAATGTGACATACACCAGGTTACTCCACATCTTCTTAGCTACCGCTCAGTGTATAACATACCCCGTTTTAGTCGTCGGGAAGTAGCGAAAACTTTATTTTTATGGATCGTACTCGCTGAAATCTAAGTTTTTTCTACTGTGCTTGTTTCATTGGAGATGCCGTCTGATGTGACATATGGTGGGGCACTCTACAGGTTCTTAGCTATCATTGGGTGTATGGTATGCCATGTTTTACTCGTCGGGAAGTACCGAAAACTTTCTTTGAATGGGTCGTTATTCTCTCCTGTATCCCTACTTCATAAAATATTATGCTTCCTATAACAACTGTCCGGAGCAAGCACAATTTACATAAAAGTCGTTTGTGAACATCAAGGACCTCAAAAAACTGGAAAACAATTAAAAAATTAAAAATATTAAAATATCAGTTCAAAAATCTGACCTAACGTTACACAAGAGGTCATGAAATTATACTATAGATACTCGTTCTAACGATGAAATTGTAAAGACGCAGTATTTTAATTGTTTTGAATATTTTGAACATTATTTTTGTCGTACAGGAATCAGTACTGCCGATTCCATAGGTTCAATACATTGGAAACTATATTTACAGATTTAAAACAATATCCATTGCCCTTGCTACCTATACCAATCAAAATCTTTGCCCATGTATATTTACCTACCATATATAAGGACAAACACATGCAAACTTCTTGCAAATTGTTCCTGGAGAGGTCAATTTTCCTCCACTGACTCGTGATACACGTGATATATATATATATATATATATATATATATATATATATATATATATATATATATATACAGTAGCGCCCAAAAGTATTGAAACGATTTGAATTTTTCATATAACTTTTTCTACCGTTGACTTAGCAAGTTCGGTGTTGGGGCGCTATATACCAAACCAATAGAAGAATACGATGCGAGTATTGCGTCATCACGTGCCTCATAACTAATTGCGTAGTGATGACGCAATCGAATTTCACTTTTTCAAACAGGCTTTATTCTTACATAGGTTTTTTCCTACTCGCCAAACTTTCTGTGGCTGGAGTCATGCCCGAGGCCTACCCAGAAAAAAATTATGAGGTTGCTGCGCGACCGCACGTTTGCTGCAGCCTTGCTGCAAAAAGGGGGGTCTGAAATTCAGATCTCGGCTTCTAGACCAGATAGAGACTCGTTCAAAGTACCAAAATGATCCTCATCGCGATCCCAGGTGATCCTGTGAATATGGAAAGGATATTCCAAAATTTTGCCCTCAGGGCATGGAAAATCACTTTTTCACATGACCACTTTTTTGGAGATTCATAACTACGTAGGAACTGTATATAAAAATCTGGTTTTTGCTTAGTCATATTCATTATGTTGCATATATATGGTTCCCTACTTTTTAGATTGTTTGAATATCTTTCCTGCCCTCGGCGATCGTTTTTTCGGAGGAACTTTCGAGTCCCCGGCCCGCTATTTTCGTCTGCTCGCCAAAGGCAGGAAAGATATTCAAACAATCTAAAAAGTAGGGAACCAGATATATACAACATAATGAATATGAGTAAGCAAAAACCAGATTTTTATATACAGTTCCTACGTAGTTATGAATCTCCAAAAAAGTGGTCATGTGAAAAAGTGATTTTCCATGCCCTGAGGGAAAATTTTGGAATATCCTTTCCATATTCACAGGATCACCTGGGATCGCGATGAGGATCATTTTGGTGCTTTGAACGAGTCTCTATCTGGTCTAGAAGCCGAGATCTGAATTTCAGGCCCCCCTTTTTGCAGCAAGGCTGCAGCAAACGTGCGGTCGCGCAGCAACCTCATAATTTTTTTCTGGGTAGGCCTCGGGCATGACTCCAGCCACAGAAAGTTTGGCGAGTAGGAAAAAACCTATGTAAGAATAAAGCCTGTTTGAAAAAGTGAAATTCGATTGCGTCATCACTACGCAATTAGTTATGAGGCATGTGATGACGCAATACTCTCATCATATTCTTATATATATATATATATATATATATATATATATATATATATATATATATATATATATATATATATATATATATATATATATATATATATATATATATATATATATTTAAATAGAATAGGCAAGTAATGACAGTTACAGTGAGGAGTGGACAATGGGGTCAGGGGGATCTACTCAGGGGAACTGGTTTGATTCTCGTAATTTACTAAAAGCCTTGCCGCTCTTGGAAAGAAGCTATTGTGTCTGTAGTTGTGGTTCGATCCATGATTTAAGGATATTTTCTTTTCTGGTAGGTTCTTGGACAACTTGGGCTAGTTTTGCTGAGTTACAGAGGTCGAGGAATGATTGTGAAGGAGGGGTAACTGATTGTTGCTGTGGAACGGGGAAGATTGACTAGTCGATATCGGGAAGATTAAAGTCGCCACTAACTATTGTTGGTTGAGGACATGAGCAAAGGTCAAGAATTGACTTAGTAAGAGAGGCAGTTTGTATCGTACTTGCTTGGCAGCATAGTTGTGCACGATACAATCGGGGGGGGGGGGGGGGGGGGGGGGAGCCCATCCGGATTGGCACCCCCCCCCTCGACGTATAGGGGGTCATGGTCAAAAATCGATCGGTAGGTCAAGACTAAGTGCCATAACCAATCGATAGTTCAGTACACCCTGATACCGTATATGGATACCGTAACCCGCGAATATAGCAAACTAACTTTATTTTTAGCACCGTGCCCAATCGATTGTACAGTACCCAAGTCACTACCGTAACCCAGTTCCATGGGTCAGATCCAGTTCCTTGGGCCAAACATTTTTCTAAAATTTTAAAATCGATAGTAAAATTATTTTTAATTATCCTACCGTATCTCTCATTACTGAAGAATAATTTTATAATCGACTTAGGATTTTTTGAAAAATGTTTGACAATTTTAGAAAAATATTTGACCCAAGGAACTGGATCTGACCCATGGAACTGGGTTACGGTAGTGGCTTGGGTACTGTACAATCGATTGGGCACGGTGCCAGGATTTTTTTAAAATAAAGTCAGTTCGCGATATTCGCGGGTTACGGTAGCCATATACGGTATCAGAGTGTACTGTACTATCGATTGGTTATGGTACTTACAAGGGAAGGTCGCGGAGTGTCCGTGGAGTTTCATAACGAGACCTAGCGCATTCGAAAGAGGAGAAAATTCTAAGAACTTCTGTTGTTTTCAAATTTACGGAAGGCTCATGTGAAAATCTGCGCTCATAGTGGTTAACCCGTCCGAAAGGCCAAAATCAGGCAATTTCTGAGCCTATGTCCATAAATTCTCGTTATGAAACTCTACGGACACTCCGCGACCTTCCCTTGTTAGTCTCCTACAGATCGATTTTTGACCATGACCCCCTATGCGTGGGGGGAGGGGTGCCCAGCCGGATGGGGCGGACGAGTGAGTGGGTGCTGAGGGAGGCGCAGGGCCATTCCTTCCACAACCCTTGCCAGGGATCTTACACCGGGCATCGTCTCGATCCGCATAAGAAGGACGAATGTAAACATCTCTGAAGAAGGGATCGCGGGAGACGCGATTCGCATTCTTCACAAAGAGTTGTGCTTGTTGTAGGGTCCAGTTGATGGGCTCACCGTTGAGGGTACCGAATCAAGGGGTATGCACAGTCGGTACGCTATGCCTTCGAAATCCCTCAAGGGAGGATGGGAAGGGCAGGGGCGAAAGAGCGTGTGGATTAGAGAGAGTGCGGAGAGAGAGGTATAGTCACCTCACTCGATGACGGATGGGAATAGACCCACTTATGCAAAGGTTCTTCTAAAATATAAATCCTGATAAATTCTGGTTTTAGCATTGATAGCAGCCCGTTTAAAAGGAGCTCGGGTAAAATTTGAGCCAGAATCGCCGTTGAACTGCTCTTCCACACGGAAACAGAATAGGTCATGTCCACACATTGTATGGCTCTCAGAAGTTTTTCCTGTAATGCTTCCTGTAAATGCTTAGTTGACCGTCTATGGCGAAGATCTGGAATCGGATTTGGAGATCCCCGAGGCGATAGCTTATCTTCCGGTCGAAAATGTCGATGTCATTAAATTGCCTAGTTTTATTTTACTAGTGTATTTTCACTCGTAGAAATTGGATTTTGAGGTGGGAAAGGCTGAGGTTAGAAAAGAACTCTACGTGAAATGTTATCCCTAGGGACAATTATAGGGAAAGGGGAAATTTTTTCATTTTTTTATTTTTTAGGGCAATTTTAGGGGGGCTCAATTCTCTTAGAAAGTTTCATATCGCATGTAATCTTAGTTTATTTTTTTGTTTTCTGTTTATTATTTATTGAATTATTACAGTGGAATTGGAGTCACTCCGTCTTGTTCGTCAAAGGAATACAAGTGTTGTGAAAGGTCTGGAGATGGTGAAGATGGATACAATTGGAAGTGATGGAATTGGATGCAGAGGAGGAATGGGAGGGAGGGAGCTGGCTATTGTCAATCACTGGCCATCGGTAATCATCCTTCATATTAAAGAAATTTGTCCAGTAAGGTGGATAATCCAAAGCACCGCGGCGCCCGTGCATTTGAAAATGGACAATCCATTAACCGAACCGAATTACCATCCCTAGTGTTGCGTAACTTTAACGGGCATATGCGTGAGCAATATCGAATGTGGAAAATTCGTAGAACATGTTTTTGACGTGACCTGGTAAAAATGTTTTTTTTCTTTTTTTCATACCGTCGATAGTCCCAAATCACAGACTTTTGGAGAACTGAGAATTTTGGAATATGCCAGCTCTTGCTCAATTCTTATGCAAACGGTCTCATATCTAGAATCCTGTTCTTACAAAAAAAATTGGAGAATTTTTAATGAACAGCAATTAATCTCGTTGCAGATGGCAGTTGTGGCTTTGGTGCCCGGTCTCGGCTTTCTTCTACTTCTATTTCTTCCTCTTTTCAGTCGTCTCTCAATTCAATCCTGAATGTTCTCTATCCCCCCCCCCCCACTACATAATTATCGACTAAATTACCGTCCACTTATTTTCCCTTCTCCCAGGAAGTTCAGTTATAGTAAACTACTTGCGCTACTAGGAACATCTTTTGTAAGATAATTTATAATTCTTAATATAGAATAATGGTATAAATAAATGCACTGTGCCAAGTATTAAACCCGACTCCGATGCGCATACAGTTGGATATTATTTTAGCGTACAATCTACACGAAAAATATTAGAGCCTCTCCATTGTACGTAGTGGAGGAGGACAGTTTGCTCCGAATGATTGAAGTGATTCGAGATGAAAGAGGCGCCGACGATGATGGATCGAAGTAGCAGAAGGCCAGAACGACAACGGTTACATTGAGGGTGAATGCGGCTACGACGAATAGAAGGGTTGAATCAAGGGGTGAAGAAGAGGAGAGGAAGGATTCCCTCATCTACGATCTGCAATACCATTTAGATTCAAAAAAGAGGATGCAGAAGTGTGTTTTGAGAATATTTTGAAAACTGGGATTGGGGATGGAACTTGTAGCGATCATATGAGAATGAATTCAATTTCAATTAGAATGCATTAGATCATACGTTTTCATGCCCTCGGACTCCTAGGATAGCCACTATATTTTTGCCATTTTGCAGGCCACGTGATACGGAGGACGCACATTCGAGCATGAAGAAACGCCGTCAAAAATTATTGTTTCACCCACTAAGTGCAATATAAAGTTGATAAAAAGTGCACTGTATTCGTTATTTCGTTGTTAATCACGTGGGAATACAGTGAAGTGATAATGTATGGATGGAGAGAAGCACGAAGAGAGAATGAATCAATGAACTGAAAGGGTGATCGAATAAAGAGAAGAAACGGAGAAGTCAGCGATTCAGTGCTAGAGCTCGGGAAAATGATTACGGTAGTCGTCCTAATCGTGTTCTGTTGTGTCATGTTGATGATTCCCTGTTGTAAATGATAAATATGCTAATTGCTATGAATATTAATTATTATTTTCAGCTTTTTCTGGCGGACGGTGTTCTTACAAATGAAAAGAGTAATCTGTGAAAGTATCAAGCAAAAGCATTTCGAAATGAGCTCAAAAAGTGGCTCCTAAGTCAATCCTCGGAGAATAGTGAATTGGCCGAGGGTTCTCTGAGGAGCCACTTTTACAGCATTTAAAATATAATTTATGTTTGTTTTATGTTTCCAATAATTTAAGCAATAATTATTGATCAGTTTAAGACCAATATTAATCAGTTTGATGCATATTGTCACTTCAGTACTGGATGCCCTGGTTGATGAGGGGAGAGAGTATGGAAAATGAAGAGAGTGGGAGCTATGTAGCTAGTATTATGCAATTTAAAATTAAAGTATATATTTTTTAGATTTCTAATTATGAATTCATTCAGTAAATATAGATTTAAGGTCTATTTTAAACTATTTGCTGAATATAGTCACTCCAGCACTAAACTCTCAGACTGATCGGGTAGAGAGTATGGGAAGAGAAGAGAGTGTTGGATGAAGTAGGGATAAATCGGCCTGCAATTTCTGTGCTGATGCGCGAGAGAGTGTGGAAGAGCTATGAGAAGTAGTAGGGAAGTGGGAGCGTATTTGAGTTCATTGCCGTGGCAAGGTTGCTTATAAAGTACCGTATCTCTGACTGATACCCCATCCACAGATCACGCTGGAAAGACCATTCTGTAGGAGAAAAGTGTGTAAAATTATTACTACAACTGCGCCAGTGCATGGCAATCATTATTAACCACAAATACTTAATGGTCAGGAGACTACCGTAACCGTCAGTAGGCCATCGAATTTTCGAATTCATCGGAATAAGCTCTAAGTTGTGAAGTATGAAGGCTTCGATGAGGCGTGACGAATACGAACAATTGGTGCAGATTAGACAGTGGGAATAGAGTTTGCAAAGTACATCTGGGAAAAACAGTTTCGAGGTATCACGGCTGGGCATCCGAAGAGGAGACATTTATAGCCCATTGATGGATGCAAAGACACACTACACAGAGCATTATAAATCGACAGAAAGGAGAGCTGAGTTGAACTGCAATCGGTATACTTGAAATCCTACTGAAACATTAAATCTCCTTCTGTAAAATTCCCTCTCGATGCACTGAACTGATCAGGCTGGTTTGTGTTTCACTCCTACTATGAGCCGCATAGCACCTAGTTATTACATGTCTGATATTGCACAAGATTTAATGAATAGATGTCTGAAAAAACCCAAACCCTAACGACCTCTTTCTTCGAACATTGAACTGACAACATCAGATTGCTCTGGTAGGTCAAACATAGACAATTTCATTAGTGAACTTTGTTTTGCCAACAAATACACCCGTAGTACGACACAAATGATAATTATGCAGAAGAACACAATACAACACATCAAGTGATGATTAAATAGTATTAGTGATGGATGAATGAGTGAGTGCGTGCGAGTGAGATGAGTGAATAAGTGCTTCCTTCCTTCTCTTCAATTACTGAAAATATGCACTTTATAATTTTGCCTTTAGACATAGTTAATATAACCCCTCATTTAGAGCTCGGAAATATTTATTTCTGAAAGTATTCGTTTTTTTATAGATATTCAAGCAGAAAAATTGTAACAGATATCGGACGTCCCTCAGACTCCTCAGAGCTCTCAGAAAATTCTGACGTCGTTTAGAAAACACCGACGTTCCTCAGAAAGTGGGCCCGACTTTTTTGACGAATCTGTGATAGTGTGAGATCCCATATATTCCATGATCGAAATATGCTGTCTTATTTACTTTGTTTAGCACAAAAAGTAACTGAAAAATCCATTTTTTTCAAAAGATAGTGAAAATAGTAAAGGAATACGCGAGCGAAATTAATTTTTAGCCCACCTATGGTAGCCACTATATTTTTCGCCTGGTAGCCACTAAATAATTTTTTTGCCCGAGGGTCCTGCAAACGTATGCATTAGATTAAAGTGGTAAATTGAGGAAACACATTTATGAAGAGGGAGGGGAAGTTAGTAATGAGGAGATAGCAAGAAGAGAGCTCAGAAAGAGGGGCTTACTGAAAGGGGAGAAGGAGAGAACAAGTGGAATGAAGATAATGGAAGAAGTGGATGAGCGGGAAAGGCAGGGGATATGAGGACACATGAGAAAAGAACCAGCTATTTTTCAGCAGAATGGAACGGAACGTTAAATGTACGGTACCTGCCTGTCGTGCTGTGCCTGCACGCACAACACAAGGCACAGCACGACAGGCAGGTACCGTACATTTAACGTTCCGTTCCTTCTGCTGATTCCTTTGTGCACCGAGACACACCAACTTGCTACGCTTTCTATTCTCACAGTACAGGGTGCGGAGAAAGTATGGAAACAAAGTTTGAACTCAAATATTTCATCAGTCCTGGAAGCCTGTTAAAGTTACCCAACAACCGTCAAAATGGCCTATATTTTTATTCCTGAAACTGATAAACATAAAAGAGACTAGTAGAAATGCAATACTAATAAAATCAGAAAATCAATAATTAGTCACAGAATCGACCTCAAAACATATGTTGCACTGCCCTGATCAAGACCGATTTTCCCGCGAGGTTTGAAAGATGAATATTCTGTGTGCGGTAATTAGCGTTCACAAGCCCGGTTCTATACTAAATTCATCCTCGCTTCTCGCCCGTACTCATTACTCATTCTGGGTTCTCAAGTGTGTGGCGAGCGGTCGAGTGCGATTTCGTCTCCCCGTCTCCGGTTCCGCCCGCCCAGAGTCCCTCTCCCAGAAGCGTTTGGCACGCGGGAGTTGTACGCCACCACGATGGGTCGCCACTTCTACGTCGGCACCATCAATGCCAGGACGCTCGGTCCAAGGGAGAAGCAGACGGAGATGGAGCTCGCTCTCGACAAGATCAAGTGGGACGTGATTGCAGTGCAGGAAGCAGGAAGCGATTGTGGGTTGCGCCTCGTTCAATCTTACATCCTCAGGCACTGTAGTCTACCACTCGGGCGGGCCCACTGCTTCCCATGGCGTCGCATTCTTGCTTCGACCGCACATTGCGCGCGGAGCGGTATTCAATGGCCTCTCCCCTCGTCTGGCCACTCTCCTCCTCCCCGATCTACGGCTCTTCCTGGTCTGCGCGTATGCTCCCACGTCTTCCTACGATGACAACGCTTACGATGACTTCCTAGACCAGGTTGAGACCGCTCTGCAGAGTGCGCCCAGAGGCCTTATGCCAGTTCTAGTCGGTGATTTCAACTGTAGAGTAGCGAGGGAACCTGGCAATGAAAGATTTGTCGGTAACTTCGCCTCTCCCACACCGAACTCACGCGGACGCTGCTTCACTGAGCTCTGCGTGAGGAATAGACTGCGCATCCAGAACACGTTCCCCAAGAGACGGCACGGTCGAATCTGGACATGGCGATCCCCCAACGGCTCCTCATTCCACCAAATTGACTACGTTGCAGCGCCCACCACAGCGAGAGTAGTCAATTGCGGAGTCATTGGCCGGTTTGAGTTTGACTCCGACCATCGCCTTGTCCGGATGTGCCTCTCCCTCCCTGGCAAGATGAGGCAGAAAAGATGCAGGGAGCGGTTAGATTTCGATCGATCTGCTTTTACTGCCAACGCATCCCTTCTCGCGTCACTGCCCCTTGCCCGCCCCAGTTCTGCCGCCGATGCCTACTCTACGGTCAAGGCTTTCACGGAGACCGCGGCAATGAACTGTTGGAGGAAGCGCCAATCCCCGCCTTGGATCTCGAGTGGAACACGGAAGCTCCTAGCGATAAGGCATCAATTGCAATCCAATTCCCAAGGAACTGTCGCCTACTCAGTTGCCTGTAAAGCTGCCCGGACGAGTCTCGTCGATGACATCAGGAAGCGAAAGGAGGCACAAGCACGGAAAGCAGCAACCATGGGAAGGAGCATCGTGAAGAGTCTGCACACCTCAAAGAAGCGCCTCCTCGTCCGCGACCCTGTCACTGGTGCTCTCTCTCAAGCAGCCACCGAGACAGCTGTCCAGCGCTTCTTCGAGGATCTCTACACCCCTGCAGTTCAGGTCCCACTCACAATCCCCCCTCAACCACCAGATCCTCTTCCGCCCTTCCTACCCGATGAGGTCAACGAAGCGATGTCTCTACTCAAGTGTGGTCACTCCCCCGGGTCGGATGGCATTCTCCCTGATATGCTATTCCACTCGCGACACCACCTCGCCCCCATCATCGCTGATCTCCTCAACTATCTGGTAGAAGATGGAGCCGTCCCACGCGATTTGACCGAAGCAGTGGTTACTCTTCTGCACAAGAAAGGAGATCCCACCAACGTCGGAAACTTCCGCCCCATCTCCTTGCTCACCGTAACCTTGAAAACTATGACCAAGGCGATTCTGAAAAGACTCGAGGCGGTGCTCGAAGAGACTGAGTCGCCCACCCAAACCGGCTTCCGGAGCGGGTATAGCACCCTCGACAACCTGCACTCGATCAAGCAGGTCGCAGAAAGAACCTCGGAATATGGTATCCCGGTCTATTTCGCATTCGTCGACTTCAAGAAAGCATTCGATTGCGTGGAATGGGGTGCATGTTGGCAAGCCCTCTACTCGTTCGGAGCCCATCCTACCCTCGTCCACCTGCTGCGCCGCATCTACGAGTCTTCCTCTACACTCATCAGAGTAAACGAGGAACTCGTACCAGTCACTGTGCGAAGAGGAGTCAGGCAAGGGGATACCCTCTCCCCTCGTCTCTTCAATGCAGTGCTTCGCTCAGCCATGAATGACATCGACTGGGAGAACGAGGGGATTCGAATTGATGGAAGGAATTTTTGCCACTTGGAATACGCCGATGACGTAGCTCTTGTTGCGAAGTCTCGCCCGGAAATGGAGAGAATGCTGAAAAAGCTGATGGACGCTTCCAGTAGAGTTGGTCTCGAGGTGAATTCAAATAAGACCAACCTACTCACCTCCTGTACAACAACCCGAAATCCAATAATTATCGACAATCTACAGTTCGATTTCGTTGAATCAGCCACCTATCTCGGAGGGAAGATTAGTCTCCCACTTGATCACTCTGACGAGATCGAACACAGGATTCGACTAGGGTGGTTCGCCTGGAGCAAGCTATCCTATCTGCTGTCCTCCCGCCTTCTACCCATCAAGACTAGGAGAAGAGTCTTCGAGAGCTGCGTCACGGCTACCGTACTCTACGGAAGCGAAGTTTGGGCACTGAGGGCGAGTGAGAAAGAACGGCTGAGTGTTACCCAAAGAAAGATGGAGAGGAAGATGTTGGGAGTCACGCTGAAAGATCGCTGGAGGAATGAACGCGTGCGCGGGATCACGAAGCTGAGGGATTAGATCGAGGAGGGACTGAAAAGGAAAGCGCGCTGGGCCCTCAAGGTCAGGAGAATGGGACTAGAGCAGTGGAGCCGTGCCACTACGGTGTGGACGCCATACAATAGGAAGCGCCCCCCTGGGAAGCCTCACATACGATGGAGAGATGATTTGACCCGAGCTATTGGCAAACACTGGTGGAATGCAACTTATGAAGAGTACCGCCCCATCCTCATCTGAGCACCTATTGCCTGACATGATAAATTGATTGATTGATTGATTGATCTCGCCCGGTTGTAGAAATATATATTTCAACAGCAAAAACTTCAATATTAAGCCCACATAATCGATTAAACAATATTTAAACAAACCGCGCATTTTAAATTACGGTACTTAGTGCATATTCATGTAATTCGCGGTAAGGTACACGGAGGGTTTCGAAATTAGGCGTTCAAAAATAGCGCGTAAAAAGGTCTGTGTGGGAAGCCTGCTAACGAGCGTAGCCAGACAGCTTGGAATGGATCGATACGTTGAAAGACGTTTAAATATAATTTTATAGCTGTTTTAGTGTTGTTCAGCACGCTGGATTTCCCGAAATATAATTAATTATCCCGAAAAAAATCGATAAACATGCCAAAATAAGCCTTGAAAAGTTTGAACAGTTTTACGAGTTAATTACTTAATTAATGGTCTTGATTATTTATTTCAGTATTACCTATAGATTGTTGCTATTTACCCACCTTTGGAGCACATTCATTAACGCACAAACTATCTCAAACGAGAAATATGAGCAAAACATGTCAAAGCCGGCGATTTGGTGTAGCGCCTACGTAGTAGCTACTGTAGTTTCACAGTCGCTACACCGTAATCTTTTCTTTCTCAACTGCACCATAATTCCCTGCATATCACAGGAGCTTCTTCATCGAAACCCGCCGTGGGTATTGTTCAGGCGCCAATTTAAAAATTTTGCACGGTTGTTGGGTAACTTTAATACATGTTATAACAGGTTTTACCTAATCATTCGGTGTATTCAAGGCGCACTTTAAATTGTTTCCCGTAATCATGGTTCGACCCCACCAATTCCGCCATTAATTATTGACCTTTGGAGCACCGGCGAGACCGTTGGTTCTATCACGAAGAAACTTCGTGTTTGCCGTCCTACCGTTTTCAAGACCATCCGCCGTTTCTTGGAGCTGGGCACGACTAAGGACCGTCCTAGAATGGACAGACTTTCCTCCGCTGTAACTCGCAAGAACAAGAAAATTGCGCAGAAGCGAGTCGCACGCAATCCCGAGCAATCTATGATGAAGATGGCCCGTGATCTCGGTTTTGACGAGCATTCAGTGCGCAAGATCGTCCATTCTGGACTCATGCCCTACCCTTAAAAGATGCGTAAGGGCCATGGTCTGGCTGGTATTCAACAAGGAAAAGAGACTGAAGAGATGCAAGAAGCTTCTGGCGTGGGCCGAACATCTCACGACTGTCTACTCGGATGAGAAGATGTTCACGGTGGAGCAGGCTTTCAACAGTCAGAACACGAGAGTGATTGCCCAGTCTGCCCAGCAAGCCAATGCTAGGGCAGAACCGTCTCTCGAGTTTCCCACCCGCAGTCAGTGATGGTTTGGGCAGAAGTGTGTGCCACCGGCAAGACTCCCCTTATTTTCGCCGAGCCAAGTGTGAAGGTCGATAAGCACTACTACATCAAGCAAATCCTGGAGAAGACTCTTCTTCCCTAGTCACGATCCCACTTCAAAGGGCACAATTGGACTTTCCAACAAGATTCTGCGCCGGCTCATTCCGCAAAACTCACTCAGAATTGGTGTGCGAGCCATTTTCCCGATTTCATCCCATCGAATGAGTGGCCCTCCAACAGTCCCGATCTGAACCCCTCGACTTTAGTGTGTGGTCGGTTCTGGAGAATCATGCTTGCTCCACCCACCACTAGAATCTGGAGAGTCTCAAGAGTTCCCTTCAGCTCTGGTAATGCCGTACTAATAGTACTGCTAATAAATGGGGGTGCCACGCCCCTTTCCTAATAGCACTGCTAATATCGGGAGGCATGGGAAGGGGGGTGAGACTGTACTAAAAGTACTGCTAAAACGCCTCCTAATAGTACTGCTAATATCCTCGCAGTTTGCGATATCGAGTGTGCGTTATTACCGTAGCGCACCTCGGCGGGGTTTCTCCCGAACGTGTCCAAACGCGTTTGTTTTGTTTGTTTTCAACTATCGATTTTCGCTTTACTTTTGTTTAATTACTGTTTGTTTTTTGACTCATTTACTGGAGTAAGACCCAATTGCTCAATGCGTGGTAAGGTTAGTTACATTGCGCAGTTTATAATGCTCAAATGTTTATTTTATAAGGAGTTAATCAAAGTCAGGTATGATTGTTTTATAATGATTGCTATAGAACTTCAGGTGAGTTCGATTTATTATGATGAGACGAAGAAAGTTATTTGTTAATATTGCTTGGAATTTTATTGGATCAATAAATCGCCGGTAAGTGTAATTTATTCTTTATTGATTGGCACTGATATGAGGCCGTTCGCCTAAGTTTCGACCAAAGGTCGGGACAGGAAAAAAAACTCGATTTCACGAAACAATGTGTAGCATATCATTCGATTCGCCTTTCCGATATCTAGGTCTGGAGCATAAAATCAACCTGGGCTTCGATTTGTGGTGAAAATGATTAATTTTAATCGATTAACGAGCATGCTAATTAAAATATTGGCAGCCCAATTTTTAGGGACACTCTTATGGATGGTAGGAACAAATCCTTGGTTTCAGTTTGTAATAAAATTGATTCTGAAAAAAGATATGAGCCTCCAAAGTTGGCAATTTTGGGAGATTAATAACTTAGATGACCTAAATAAGGTCAGCAATTATAGATATACCAAAAAGGTCGACGCTATCTTGTGAGGGACCCTATGGACTATCAAAAAATGTGCAGAGAAGTAGGGGTCACAAATTGTGCCTAGAACAGCCCGATTTTATTCGATTCATAGGTGACACGCGTGATATTTGACTGTATAGATAGCCAGAAACACAGGGGTATATATACACAGTATTATGACCACAACAGAGACCGTGCAAAAGCAAAATCAGTTTAGCTCTGCTTAGCCGGATTATGACAGCTGTTATGCAGCTCTTGCACGGAAATACCTTGAAATTTCAGGATTACTGTAGTTTTTACGCTGTAACTCGAAAACGGTCAACTTCAGCGTTAAGCATCCCTTAGTCATTGTTGGAGATCTACTCTAGAGCTCTCCAAAAGTGGTCTCAGTTCGCTCATTTGCATAAGTTGGAGGTGAGATAGGCACCAAAACATTTTTCGTTCAAAAATTGCACCGTTCGGATTCTGCCTACTGAGTGGCGGTATGATACGCCTCGAGTTATGAGCAGCGAACTACGTACATACCTCAATTTAGGGGTGGGGAATCCGAATCAAGCATAAAAATCGTACCTTTCTCAACATAAAAGGTACTTCATTAGCATATCGTGCCGACAAAAACAGTTTTTTAGGCATAACTATGTGAAGACTTAATTTTCGCGCTTACCGTAAGCCAGAAACTTTGTAGATCAGAAAATTTCGCATCGATTGGAAAAATTCCGCTCGCTGTAGGTCAAAAATTGACCGATATACGGCCTTCCAAAGCGGTAGGTCATAACTTCGTTCAACATGCAAATTTTGAGAAATGAAGTGGATAGACGTTCTTCCCGCCCTCACTTTGGTCAGTCTTTCTAGTTTCATCGAAATCCGTGACCCAAAATTTTTTTCTGTCGCACCGGTTCCTGCATTTTTACAGGAGATCCGTGATAAGGAAAGGGAAAACGTCCAGGGGTTGTCCATGAAATTGCTTGAGCTGTATAAAAATATGCTGCAGAATTACCGCTAAACATAGAAAAAATGCCTGAAATTCAGGGTTTTAGTTGATCGCAAACTGAGTTTGCAGCTCGATTCGTGCAGATTAGGGGTGATCGTTATGAGACCAGACCCCTTTTCACTGATTCAGGCAACATTCTGACTATACTTTTTTTGAAAACGCGCGCCTTTTCCTTGATGCCTGCGGACGTTTTCCCTTTCCTTATGTCGATGCTCCGGGGGCCGTGCGGCTGAGGGTGGATGAAGCCCGTCAGGAAACCGGTGCGTATTTTTTAAACTTTATTTTTTAAAAATTTATTTTCGGGTTTTTATTATATATGTAACTTTGCAACGCAGCCCCCATGGTATTATTCAGAGAAAACCCACAAGGGAGCGACCGGATGACGAAATTGGGGAGCGCACGCGCATTTTTCTGGAAAAGAGGAAGCGAGTAGAAGACGGTGACCTTGAGGCGGCGCGCAAAGTGCGAGTTCTGTAGGTGGAAGTGAACGCGCTGAGAGTAGACCACGGAAGACTAGAGAGCGAAAACGTCGCGCTGAGGGAACAGATGGAAGAATCGCAAAGCATGGTGGAATCGCTGAGCGCGCGGTTGGATAACGTTGGAGTTTCGTTCGAGAAAGTTTACGTGAAGGCGCAGGAAGAGAGGGCCGTTCATATTTCGAAAGTCCTTAGAGAGGCCGTTAATAGGCATAGGAAGTTGCGGTGGTTCAATCTGAGTGATGAGTTTTAGTAGTAGCGGGAAAGAACTGTGTCACCCCCACAGGATGTATGATCATTAGAGAAAAGAGTAGAATGAAAAAATGAATAGATGCATTCTTTCAGAATCGGGTACAGAGGCGGATAGAGGAGTAAGGAGAGAGAAGAGAGGGGATCACTCGATCGTCGTCGCCCGTCTATTCGAGGAGTTAATGAGCTGAGAGGTTATTCTCTGTACAGTGATCGGTTCGCCGTATATCCCCCTTCCCCTGTTTTCATTCGTGTAGACCCTAGGATGTACATGATCTAGAACTATTGTTATCGTTGTTTGTTATCATAGTTTGTTGTTACGCCGTCACGGCCCCCGGAGCATCGACATAAGGAAAATGAAAACGTCCGCAGGCATCAATCAAAACGTGCGCGTGTTTAAAAATAGTACAGTGGGATTGCCTGATTGTGCGTGAAAAATCCTGAAAATCACTTAATTTGCAGGCAAAATCACGATCACTTTGCGATTCGACAGTTCATTTTTTATTTTTTCTATGTTCCTCACCTTGAGAAATGTTTCACTATTTATCTATATTATGTGGCTTACTTTTAATAGGGATTTCTCTTTACTCTGGCAATGAAAAAAACCGAATCTCCACTACTGCGTTTAGTGTGAAATTATTTTACAGCGCACGGACGTTTTCCAAAGCCCTATGTCGATGCTCCAGGGGCCGTGCGCCGTTGTCTGAAATAAAATTGCTGCGTATATTTATTCAAGAAACACGAACACAACGAAGCTGGGAATCAGTAGATATTATGTCTGTGAATACAATGTGGAATAATATCTACTAAGCACGAAGGAACTGTTTGCCACACTACTGAACTCTAGATAGGTGGAGTAAACAGCGCGTGTAAAAGAAGAGGGAGCTAGCACTAAAAGCATACAAGTCTTAGCTCGCCCAACAAACCCATGTTGCTCAGTCGGGTGAGGCGGGACTAGCACGCGGTAGCAATTGCGTGCTAGCAATGCTAGCACTAGGGACGGCAGCCCGAATTTTTGAGTACGGAATATTGGTTGCCTCCTTCCGACGCTTTTGCTTTCAAACTACCGTACTTTTCAAGCCAAATTCTTTCAATAATTTAAAACATTTTTTAAAAATATTTAATGTTATTTTAAAACTATTTTATTGATTGGAATGAATATGAACACATATTGGATGAACACTAAGCATGGCAAGAAGAGACATATCGCAGAACTGGAGAAGTACGACGTGATCGAAAATATACGTGTTTTTAGAATTAAATGTTGAAGCTTCTTTTTTCTTAATATAGGTGGATTACGAGGCACAAAAAATTGTTTTCAACATAAAAATAAATATAAATATCAGATAAAAGAGAATGAGGCCGTCAAAGTTGAGCGTTTTACCGTTGTGAAAATACATATTCGGTGTTTTCGAAAAGGACGCAAACCGTATATCTGAGATTTTTGGGTATTTTTTTCATCATACTATTTCGATACATATGTGCAAAAATCAAAAATATAGGGTTTGCGTCCTCTTCGAAATTAGACTTCAAATTTATGACTACCGTAATCCTAACATATTTACATTGCTTCTGAAGTTGTATTAAATTCCCAGTGCGTTTTATAGTTAAATTTGAGAAATAGTTATTTTAAGGGTACGTCATATATGGAATGGCAATGTTATAGACCAGATTGGCGCATATAAGCCAAGCAGAATAAATTTCAGTTTGCGATAATTTTGAGAACACAGTGACCTGCGATACGCTCCATTTGAACTCAAAGCGTCGCCATTTTACTTTGCATTCTTTACTGTTTTTCTCTATATTTTTATTAAATTATTCAAAAACTAAATTGAAAAGTCGAAATGTGGTAAGATAAGCTTCCAAATGCGTACCAATTTGTTAATTGTTTTGCTCATTCGGAAACACCGTTGCCCTCCCTAGCTAGCACGCAATTGCTACCCCCCCCCCCTCGCGGGTTCGACTTCCCGCCGATGCAACCACACCACAAGGCACACCATGCGTGCATAGAGTGTTTGCTCCATTTGCACAGGGCATAATACCGTGGGTCGGCGACCACCTAGTATCAGCACACCACACGAAATGAGGGGTCAGAGATACGGCTTCCTAAGGTCGATTTTCGAAGTCTACGTGAAGTTTTTTTTTCGAAGTTTCGAAGTCTTTGTGTATTTACATATGGAGTGAGTCATCAAAATTTCCCCTTTCACAAATTTCGTCAAATAACTTGAGAACGAGCAATTTTAACGTTATGATCGACTTCGAACATTTTATGGGGCTTGTCGAGATTTCGAAAAAAAATCGACTAAATCCGGGACTCCACTTACTATTTCGACATTACAGTACGCGAGATATGAAAAATGTTCAACAGGGACCCCAACTAATTTCATCCGTGAAATTGAATACGAAAATAATATCGAAGGGGAAGAAAAAAATCGACAAAAGTGGTCAAAAAACATGTTTTTTGGCCAAAAGACGTCGATGCCGCCCTTGCCGGTTAAAAAAGGGTTCCCATGAGTCTCGCCGATAACAAACTGGCACTATGGGATTATATAGGGCGCTTTTCCGATCAGAAATCACTTGGTTTCAAGTTAAATAAATGTCTACAAGCTGCACAATTAATTTCTAAAGTTCATTGAAAATGCAGGCAAATTAAAAATACTGTAGGAATTCATGCGATTGATTGAGAAAACGGCCGTTGGATTCGGAAAAGACGGAATTTCGAAATGCACGCTGCGTTACACCACGTTGCTTGGCATAGGTTTTCTTCCTTATTTTTGAGTTTAATGGATTTTTATTGTGAAAACATGGAATGCGCGAACCAGTTTAATGCAATTTTCATAAAAATATAGTGGAATTATGCAAATAGTGCTATGCGCAGAATTTATCGAAAACCACCGTACAGTACTCAGCATGCAGTACAGTCGTTGTGAGAGTCCATGATTCTGTTTCATGGAACCTTTTTTGGCAAATAGTAGGGTGCACCGGTACACCCGTGCACCGTGCACCGTGCACCGTACACCATGCCCGTGCACTGTGCAGCACGAGTATGTGCACCGTGCACCGGTGCACCAGAGTTCTGGTTCACAGTCAATTGGAGTTCAAAAAATGGATCGAGATGTTTTCCAATCATTAATTACTTAAAAAATTAATTCTATATTTCAATATTCTTAATTTAAAGTAATTAACAAGAGTGATCGAAAATAGAGAAGGGAGAGGAGAATGAGTGGTTGGAGGGAGTGATCGAGATGAAACAGAGGAGGATGGAGTGGGAGACAATCATGTGCTTGATTCTGTAATGCTTACAAGGCATAGCTTCGTTACTTTGATTCATTCGCCTGCTCTCTTGTTTGTGCTTCCTCTCTCACTGTTTAGCTTGATCAGATAACATTCACAACAGGATCCCTGCATTCATCGCCTTTTTATCATTTAGATTGTACCATTTCCCTCATAAGCAGAGGTTCATTCATAAGAGTCGACCAAAGCTCAGTGATCCTTCTCTCTTTTATCCGCATTGTCTCGCATGACCAACATATGAGAGAGTGGAAATGAAGAGAATGACTCTTCGGCTGCTACCCACTTAGGAACCAGAACACCAGAACAGATATAACCTGATTTTTAGTAATTACAATGTTTCTTTGTCCAAACGTGACTGACGATGGGGTAGAATCTGGGCAGCGATTAGGGACGGGACTTAGCCTCAGATGGATGAGAGGGTAACGTGGTGTAGCGGGATCAACATACTACCTCCGAGGTTCCCTTGTCTGTACCTGTACCGTCGTCAGCCTTCCTGCACGGCAATTCGAGCAACCGCTTGCCGGGATTAGGCACCGTGCGGAGTCACCGGATCGGCGATCGAAGAAGGTAGTTGAGCAGGCGATAGGAGAAGGTAGTCGAAATTACCGTATCACGGTGTGGAACAGACAGCAACAATTTATTCCTGTGTCCAACTCTCTGCCCGAATGAAGGAGATACCAGCTTATAACGGATCGTGAACATTAAGCGGGGCTAGACATTGCTTCGCCATTACAAAGAATAGTGATTCACAGTGAGAGTCGCTAGGGGGAAGTGATAGGTCACTGGAATAGACGTAAACTGTAACGATACGGGTATCGCCCTGTTGCACTAGATGCGTGCCCATGTTGAATGCCCAGAATAAATTAATCAAAGTAACGAAGCTATTTGATCAAGCTAAACAGTGAGAGAGGAGGCACAAACTAGAGAGCAGGCGAATGAATCAAAGAAACGAAGCTATGCCTTGTAAGCATTACAGAATCAAGCACATGATTGTCTCCCACTCCATCCTCCTCTGTTTCATCTCGATCACTCCCTCCAACCACTCATTCTTCTCTCTCTTCTCTATTTTCGATCACTCTTATTAATTACTTTAAATTAATAATATTGAAAAATATAATTAATTTAAAGTAATTAATAATTGGAAAACATCTCGATCCATTTTTTGAACTCCAATTGACTGTGAACCAGAACTCTGGTGCACCGGTGCACGGTGCACATACTCGTGGTGTACAGTGCACGGGCATGGTGTACGGTGCACGGTGCACGGGTGTACCGGTGCACCCTACTATTTGCCCCCTTTTTTAAGGGGAGTGAAGAGAAAATTGTAGATCTCGAAATTTCGCGTAAATTGGGAAAAGAAAGCAGGCTGTACGATATAAATTGACCGATTTACAGTAAGGGGTAGATAAAAAAATCGATAATGACCGAAATTGACCAAAACAAGTGGATGTACCTTCTTCGGACCCCTCATAGTATCCATAAATTAAGTTTCGTCGAAACCCAAAACTATGAGTTTTTTTCTGGTGGCAGACGTTCCTGCATTCTTACAGAAGACCTGTGTTACTAAATGAATGGAAGTGCATACTGTATTATTTGAATTTGGCGGAAAATCCTAAATGCGCAAGCGAATGTCTTAATCCATGTCTTGCGCAGTTGATTCTCGACGTGTACGATTCTCATTTTAGTCCCCGTAGCTTTACGTACGTCCTCATTTCATTTCAGCATTTATTCTTTTAATTTCAGATGAATCTGTGCAGTCTACTTGCAGTTTTCTCTCTTATAATGATTATTAATGCAAAACAAGACGATACTTGTGAAGGTGAGATGTTTAAGAGATTTATAATGTCTTTTAGAATAAACATTAATGTTCCATAGTACTCCGAAATTATCGTCTGCTCAGACAGCTGGACAGAAATGGGGTTTATTTTGAATAAATTCCGGGGTCTGGTCTTCCGAGTACTTGTCCTCTCTAAGCAGAAAATAGTTTTTCCCCTATATTTTGAACTAACCCCGTTTGCGTCCCCGCCTTCGGTAGCGGAGTGGATTTCGTGGAACTTACGAAAGGACAGTCACATAGATTTATATTTAGTTATTGATATTTTAGCACCGAGTAAATTTTCGATATTTCAGTGTGCACAAAAGTTTTGGGCGATGCGATGTCAAAAGTTACCGACGGTGAGAGAAACAAGCCTGATGTGATCGGAAGAGTAATCAGAGAACACTGTGGAACTGCTAGAAATAAGGATCATAAGCTGGTAATTAACTGCGCCATATTATATTGATTGATTAATATATATATCAGTGTTTCTACATCGGCGCTCTTCCGGAATCTGCCACTTCCATTATGAACGATGTTACGAAACCCCTCTCATGGAGCATGCCGCCTGCCAAAGTATGATGTACTCGATTGTTATATGTATCAGAAGAACAAATTAAGGTTTGCGATAAACTGAAAGCCATGGATGCTCAGATCTGTGAGTTGAAATATGGTGAGAACTTGCACAATGTAACAATGCCTTATCGTATTTTTTAGACAAACCTCTTGACTGGAAGACTATTGATTTGAAGAAAATGAGAGTGAAGGAGCTCAAGAACATTCTCAATGACTGGGGAGAGGTTTGCAAAGTGAGCATCTCATCAGCATTGTATAAATGCTACTTATGAGAGGATCGCGAGAGAATCAACCACGCCGCGGCGTGAGGATTCAAGTTTGTCCTATACCGCTATAATTTTGGTTATAAGTACTTCGAATGATGCTATTTCAAACTGCGTCGTAAGAATTTTGATATCGGTCGTCATCTTCGGGATTCAGAAGGCCAAACTTGGCACTATCACTTTTCGACAGTCAAATCGCGCTCACTTAAATAACATCGTTTAAAATATAGATGGAAGGTCGTTCTTTTTTTCCAAAGAAAGCTACCATCATGCTCTACAAGTTTATGCTGACGTCATCATTCCGGTTCCACATCCTGGTGCGGCGCTGTCGGGTGCACCAAAAATGATGCAATTTTGGAAATCGGAACAAGAGTACTTCCGTATCTTCAATTGCCCTAATTTGGGCTCAAAAACTTCCAAAACAACATTATAAGTATCTACCCCCCATGTTGTAGCTCTTCCATTGGTCATAAATGGTCGTCTGACCGAAAATTTGAAAATCGGTATTTTGACCAATTTCGACATGCTGGATGGGCCCAAATGCACTAAATGGGTTTCAAATAATGTAAATACATTCCTCGAAACAGCTCAAAGAAAAATGCTTCCTGAAAAGAGGATATTTCGCCTGAAAAAGGTAAAGGTAAAGGTACATCCCGTCTTCGAGACTGGGCTCGCGGGAGAACACTGCTAGGCCAGTGTTAATATGGGCTGATTCAGTCTGGAGTGCCCACCTTTTCGCCAGACCTATTTACCTGCGTGATCTAGTCACGACTACCAATTCCCCGTCCCCAATGGGTGGGCGCCTTGGTGGGGCGGAGACGGTGTCACGGCCGGGAATCGAACCCGGGTGAGATGGAATGGGAGGGTGCGCCATAGACCACTACACCACTTCGCCTGAAGAATCCAAGGAAAGACTCAAAACTGTGCCCCTGGTCAAAATAGACGTACAGACTCGGCTCATGGAAAGAAATGTAGAACGCGATGAGCTAAACATTTCATCTGAAGAAAGTGAGTCTTTATCTTGTTGTTGAAGCGTGCTACAGAGCCTGGAAGTTGGTCAGAAATAGAATAGAATCCACCTAGAGCGCGCGCTCTAACCGTCTGGCGCCCTCTGACCTCCCTCTCCCTCCCCTCTATTTATATTTTAAACGATGTTATGATCATTTGCGCGCGCGATTTGACTGTCGAAAAGTGATAGTGCCAAGTTTGGCCTTCTGAATCCCGAAGATGACGACCGATATCGACATACTAACGACGCAGTTTGAAAGAGCATCATTCGAAGTACTTATAACCAAAATTATAGCGGGATAGGACAAACTTGAATCTTACCGCCGCCAATCCCCTCAAATGGTCGATTCTCTCGCGATTCGTCTTTTATAGTACTCACGTAGTATAATTTTGCCGAATATTATTTCCTTCAGGGATGCACCGAGAAAACTGAGTTTATCAAGAAGATTGAAGAGCTGAAGTCCAAGTACGTCAAAGAGGAGTTGTAGAAATGTAATTTGATCGTCGCTTTCATAGATATTTATGTGCCTTATAATTTAAATGTAATTTATTGATATGGTTCAGGTTGTTGTTTTATGCAATATTGGTTTATATTATTTTTAGATATGTATGTGTTCTCATTGATCATTTTTCTTATAATATAAATGTTTGTATTGCGCAACTTCTTTTACTCGTCAGTCGTTGAATCGATTTTTATTATACCTCATTTTTGTTACAATTTAAATGCATAATAGGCTGCTATCTAAATTTGCAGATGGCTAGTGCAGCTGCTCTACCTCGTAGAATAATCAAGGAGACTCAGAGACTCATGCAGGCATGTCATTAGCAAGTAATCCTCCAACAATCACTTTCAGGATCCTGTTCCCGGTATCAGTGCAAGTCCCGATGAGGCGAACGCACGCTACTTCCACGTATCCATAATCGGCCCTCAAGACTCCCCATTCGCAGGAGGAACTTTCAAACTGGAGCTATTCCTACCAGAGGAATATCCTATGGCTGCTCCCAAGGTTAATCCCGATATAATCAATTCATCAGAACAAAGGAAAAATCTATTTCTTCAGATTCGATTTCTCACTAAACTGTTCCACCCAAACATCGATAAACTCGGCCGTATCTGCTTGGATATTCTGAAAGGTATAATAAATATAAAAGGTTTTTTTTTTCAAATATCACGTCTCACTAATAAATCGAACATTAACGACACTCTTGTACCGATGATCTCATCCTAACCGTAGTCCCAATTTACCACCCAAACATCGACAAGCTCGGTCGAATTTGCTTGGTTATTCTGAAAGGTAAAATGGGTTTTGACCCAAATATCATCGTGATTCCCGCGAGAGAATCGAATTGACCCTGGGAATGGTGGAAAATTGGGCACTTCTGCAGAAGACCGGACCAAGTGAAAAACGTTCATTCATAATATGTTCCATGTAATCTGACGGTCGTAGTATAGTTCAGGTTGGAGGTTAGAACACAGTTCTCAGACCCATTTTAGACTAGATACCCTAAGATGAGTAACGTCTAAGGGAAATGGATCGCCCACTTTGACTAGGGTTGGCTTCGTGAGAAAAAACGCCGCAAAATTTCTCGGTCAGCGAGAAATGATCTCGATTGATCTCGAAATGAATGCAAATTCAAATTGAGATCTCATTTCGAATCGAGATCTCGATTAAAATTGAGAATCAATATAAGGGTCCCCCCTTTACTTTTCCATTCCCCTACACTCTGACCGGTCATTTGAAAGGGAAGAACGACGAATGGAATGGGGATTGAGAAAGGATCGAGAAATGAGATCTCAATTGGGGTTCCTTTGTTCTCGCGAGAAGGAGATAATTGATTCAAAATCAATTTGAGATCTCAGATTCTCTCTCATCGGGCCAACCCTAACTTTGACTTGGTCCGGTCTTCTGCAGAAGTGCCGAAAATTGTATATAGTGTTACTTTAGAAGTTTTTTTACATTAATTATTTCGTAGATAAATGGTCTCCTGCTCTTCAAATCCGCACTGTCCTGTTGTCGATCCAAGCTCTTTTGTCTGCTCCTAACCCGGAGGTAAATATTATTTTCTTTAAATAATGTGATAACTATTAGGGTGGCAAAAATTACTCTCGGATATCCACTCTTGTTTACCCCTTCTCGCGGATGAGTCTAGGGGAGGGAGTTTACGGCCTCCCTCTCGTCCCATGACTCCCCGCCCTCCCTTTCCCTCTCGGATGAGTCGCTGTTCATGTGATTCGAAACCTATCCGACAGGTTTTCTCAGCTCTCCGTGGATCAAATGGACTAATTTCAGGGCCATTGGAATCAGCTCGTCGAGAGCATGAAAAATATGTCACATTGGTTAATAATTCAAAGTTTGAAAATTTGCGAGAAAGGGTTGCCTGTGAAGAGAGCGATAGAGAAACGAGAGAGATAGTCCCTCTGGCACTTGTCGTTCTCTCCTCAAGAGTGAAAATCTCTTTAAAATTTCTTAATTTGTAAGCGTTCAAACGAACTAATTTTGATACTGATGAAATCAGCTAATCGTGAGCTATACAATTCATGTTAATTTGAAGAAAACTTTAACAATTTGTTGGAGTGAATTTGAAAGTTTCAGTTTCCGTTTGAATTTGCACATTTTTTCAGTTCTCTAATGGAGAACTGAAAAAAAACTCTCGGATAGGTTTCGGATCAAAGGGGAAAACGACTCATCCGCTCTATAGGGGGGGGGGGGGGGGGGGGGGGGGGGCAATAAACGTGAGAGTCGCTCTGATCCGACCAATCCGAGTCTGATCTGAGGTTAGTTTAAAAGGCGATCCGAAGAGTCATTTTTGCACCCTAATAACTATATCTCATAATCTATTTTTCCTCTCCATTATAATTTGACATCTCCTTGTGTGGCTTCAGGATCCCCTGGCCACGGATGTGGCTGAACTGTGGAAGACAGACGAGGCTACTGCCATTCGAACTGCTAGGGAGTGGACAAAGAAGTATGCATCTGCGTAAATAATTCTGCTTATTCTGATCACCTTTTTTCTGTTACAATTTTCCTTCCCAACTCTGGATCTGAGTTTTGATTTTCCTATGAAAGTTTAGAAAACGGATGAGATAAATGTGAACAAACAAGTATTGTTTCGATTCTTCATCTTTTGCATTTATTCACGATTAGTTACATTATTCACACTCCCTGTGATTACTCGAATTATTGATAACTTTGGTTTTTTTTTCGATTCTCTACCCGATTTGTGCTCTACTTTCAACATCGGTTGTCCCTTGCTCTCCCCCTGGCTTCTCACAACTCTTCCGCCCACTCCTCTCTTGCTGACGTGTCTCATGCTCTAGAATGATTCATTCAGTGATTGCGGTCTCATTTTGTCACCCTTATCGCGTACCTTGGTTGCATATTTATGCGTAAGTAATTATATTAATGTTGCATTCTCTCTCCATCTCCCGCTTCTTCACCTTTCTTGCTTGTTGTGCTTTATTTTCGCCTAATTTACTATGTGTTCTTTGTGCAGGTAGTTGAGATGAATAAAGCCCTTTTACAACTTTTATCTTACTTGGTAATCTATCGTATTCAATCGATGGTTTATATCTGTTGAGAATAAAAGCAATCGATCTTTCTATCTCTGTCTTTCTCGCCTTCTCTCTGCCGTCTTGCTCATTTTTTTCACATGGACAGTTGTTTTTAGTTTTGTCCCACTTCATCATATTGGATCGATGTCGCATATACATTTGATTGATGTACGTTATGCAGCATTAGATTAAGTTTCATATTTGCAGATGACTCTCCAATGGACCTTCGTGGCGGGGATATTATACGGGGAGATTGCTCTTACTCTCATTCTTCTTCTTCCCTGGATAAGACCATCGACGTAAGCACATGGTTTTCATTTCTTGTCAGTACTCGTGCATAATTTTTGCGAGATATCCTTATATGCAAGCAAATTAAGTATGCAATGATCTTCTAATAATTTATCCGGTCTGGAATGAGGTTACTTTGAAATTTGCATAGTTTCATCTTTCCTGATCGAGTCTGATTCTCGACTTTCTCTTGAGAGGAGAAAGGAGAGAGAAGGAAGGTGTCGGGTGTCACAATATGGAGCTGCTTGAGATGGAGCAAGCTGTTCAAGTCCCGCCTGGTGTCTGCTATCTCTTCCTTCGGTCAAGTGTACTCCATCGCAGCAGCACTCATCCTTTTCATTCTATTCGCCGGTCTGTCTTCTTCCTCTTTCTAGTTTTTTTTCGGGAATTTCTATGTTCCCCTGTTTACGAGGAAATCATTTTCCAAAACAAATAAAATGCGTGCAATACACAATTGTTTAACAATAATTGGGCGATGATTGTGGACGATGCAATACTGCACAGACGCTGTTCGTGAGGTGGGCAAGTACTCGCACGTGGACGCGGCTCTCGATGGAACTGCCAGACACGCTGCGGATGCAGATGCTGTGAGTGAAGCAGAGAATAGGAAGAGGAGTTAAGAGATGAGAGATTACGCTCTAATCTGGAGTATATGCGAGATGGAAGCAGGAACAGCAATTTATGAAATGGAGAAAAGTGATAATCATTTGAATTACCGAATAAAAATTGGAATGATTTTTTAACGATGTGGTTGAGTGAGTTGAATGTGCAGGTGATCCACATGCGTCTCTTCCGTGCACAGCGTAACTTTTACATCTCCGGATTCGCTCTCCTTCTCTTCCTTGTTATCAAGAGAATCACGACCCTCCTCTCGAGGGCAGCACAGGTTTCTTATATAGTATTATATCACTCATTACTTCTGAGAAACTGCATGAAATCGGAACCCCCCTTAGGGCTCTTTCCGTAAACCCTGCCGGCAAAGCCTACATACAGTCGCGCCCAAAAGTCACTGGGCACGTTTTCAATCGTCTGTAACTTTTGTCCCGCGAAAGATATAAATTTGAAATTCTGCCATGATACACCAAATTCAACAGAGCTATCTAATAATTTGCCTTCAGGGCATCAATACACTTTTTCACATGACGAATTTTTCGATATTCATAACTATGTGGGTGTGTAAAAATCTGGTTTTTCTTTGGCATGTTTAAACATGCCAAATCACAAACCAGACTAAAAATCAGAAAAAGTTGGAAAACATATCTTTCATACATTTTAAAATGTATGAAAGATATGTTTACCAATTTTTTAGAGTGTTTGGATATCTCCCCTGCCCGCGGCGATCGTTTTTCGGAGGTGCATTGTGGTCCTGATCTCATGGCTATTCAATGAAACAATTTTGTGAGAAAATTAACGAAAAATATTGGTTTTGTAATAATAATAATAATATTTATGCGGTTCAGGTAGAAACGCGAGTACAAAGAGAAAGATAATGACAAAAAATCAATAGATTATTATTATTAATATTGTGATTCACGAACTGACTAAACTCAAACAGGGGAACTGGAATGGTAGTTTCTTACATATATTATTGCTGCTCTGGGGAAGAAGCTATGGTGTCTGTAGTTGAATCTTGACGATATGTTATTGAAATTTAGCCCGTGACGTGTAGCTTACACGTTGAAGTAATGGGCTTTGTGGTTTGAAATACGGTATTTGCTTCTAAGAAGGTTACTGGCTGTCTTCAAATCAATTGTTTCCCTTTTCAAGGAAATCTAATCCTAATTGTGCATTTCTCAAGATAGAGTTGGGCATGCTATCCCAAGTGGCGTTGAGGCAGCGCATGAAAAGTCTCCTAGTAAAATAATTTTGAACTTTCTCTAAAATTTTAATGTCCTGCTTGAGGAAAGGATTAAAAACAGGAGAGGGCCAGTAATGACTCTTATGGAACTCCGCTAGTCATTGGGAAGGGAGTAGATAAGCTTTCACGTACTCTTACTTGGAAAGTCCCATTGGAAAGATACGCAGTTATCCATTGGATTGTTCTACTAGAAAGACCAATCGAGTTTAGCTTCAATTTAAGTTTTGGGTGGGAAACACGATCGAATGCTTTAGCAAAGTCAAAATGAATAACGTCGACTGGTTTAGCATCACTAATCGAAGTTGTCCAGTGCTCAAGTGCTTCTAACATTTGTAGGTCACGAGATCGTTTCTTTCTAAACCCGTACTGCTCATCGGGAAATATCTCTAACGCTTCACAGTGCGCTATTATGTTTTCCTCGAAATACTGTGTTATGTCGTGGGTTCGATCCCGATCTAACGGTTAGCATCTTTATTTTTTTCAAAATAACATCGATTGCCCCAAGAATAAAAAAAATAGAATTATGAGAATAACGAATAAAGTAGTGCTCGAGGATTTGGTCCAGAAAAAATGAAGATGTATAAAATAATGAGAAGAATTATTGTTGAGATGGAGGCAGCTTCGGAAGCTGCGATGAAGCAAGCTGAAAGTGCCACGAAGGCAGCCAAGACACTCATGGATGCTGGAGGAGACGGAGAACTAAAGGACCTCAACAGACAGACGGAGGAGTTGGGAAAGGAGCTCAAGAAGACCCAAGTGAGAAGGAATGAAGGAGTCCATTCAAGACTAGATCATTCAGACTGACAGAGACACTCTGAAGAAACAATGTGAGAACCTGCAGAAGGAATACAACAGAGTCGCTGATTTGCTGGCTTCGTACGAGGTGAGAGATGGACGAGAGAGAAAACACTTCCTTGTTGATTCCAGAACGCAGCTGGCGACAGTAAGAAAGATAATTGAGAAGACAATATCTACATCGGTTCTCGCAACTACTTATCTGCACTTATCTGTTCTGTTCCTCTTATTCTTTTATAAAAATGTATAAATAAATCGTCATTTATTTTGTTACAGCCATTTCAACAGTGGAAAAAACAGTCCGGTGGAACAACCGCGTTGCATCCATGACGGTAATAGAATTAAGTAATAGAATTTGCTGTTCAATGTGCTATAGTTTGCAGCAATTTTTCATTTCCACGTTATTCGTCAACCAGCTCCCGGTACCGGTTAACCGCGGTTCTCGAGTGATTAAACCCGTATTATAATCTAATGTCTCGCTCTGTCGAATTTCTTGCCGTCGCAGCGCGCATATGTCATGCATCTCTGGAGGGACGTGTTTGTATGAATATTTTTATCTACCGAATAATGTTATCGAGGGAATGAGACAAAGGTTGAGATCACTGCTATGTCAAAAAGAGTAGTAGTAAAGTCAAAAAGGGATCATTCCTTCTTTTGACTCCTTGCTTTCTCGTCCATCTCTACCACATCAGCCGCCGCTGTTCCCAGGTGCACGAGGGAAATTAGTGATTTGACAGCAGCGATGGGAAACGCGAGGAAAGAAAGGAATGCCATGAGGGAAACGCCGAGGAGCGATGGGCCGGGATAGAAGTGTGCAATGTAGAGGAAGAGATAGAAGGCCTGCAAAATAAAGAGGGAGATAATAGAGGAGGAGAATAACCCACCTCGTTTCCAGCACACATGAAGCCAAGGAAGGGACGGGAGGTGTAATAAAGGTGTAGGATCGGGTTAGCCGACTGTAACATGAATTCGAATTAAAATTGAGTGGGAGCAGTGGAGTCCGCAGCTGCCGCAGGGCGTTTCGACGTTATTCCTAGTCCATTCCGATAGGAACCCACAATTGCTAAAAGAAGCCCTGGCGAAGCACAAAAGTAGTCAGAATGGAGAGACTATAGGAAGTATGTGATAGATACTTGTTTGTGTGTCTTCTTGCCACTGAGATCTGCAGCATGGAGGTGTAACCAGTGGGAGGCGATGTCCACCACAGCCGACAATTGGAGGGAGAACTGCCAAGAGGGGTACAGCACACAGAGGGCCATCACCAGAGACAACAACGCACATCGGTCCGTCAACTGATCCAGCATTGCTCCGAACCGAGAATCTTCAAATTGTACGCACATAAAATTGGAATGATGTGTGTGAATACTGACTCTGGTTGAAAGTACGCGCTGCCCATCCATCGAATGCATCCAGAGCAGCTGAGACTGCGTAGCAAAGCATCGCCCTCCCAGGGGACGAAGGAAACCACCACATGGAGAGAAGAGCCAGCACTATACGAGCATAGCCAATGAGGTTGGGATAGAAGAACCACACTGGAGTGGAAGACGAACGAGAAGTGGATGGTGGAGAATCTTCCATTCTGAGATTATATGAGTAAATAGAAGAAGAATCAATAGAAAAAACATAGGCAACTGGAGAATGAAAAGAAAGAGTGAGAGAGAAATGAGGGAAGAATCTCCATAGGTGGGCCGAAGAAGAGAGAGAGAAATGGGAAAGTGAATCAATACACCACAAATATGTTCATAGCGCCAATCGCATAAAATTAGCGTCACCAAGCACTAAAAAGACATGTTATGAAATCGTTTATCCTTCGCCAACTGGCAGTTGTTTGAAGAAAGGCGGTAAATGTTTTTTTTTCTAATTAAGAGGTAGGGTATATTGTGATAGTGTGGAGAGGAGGGGGGGGGGGTAGAGCAGGCTATCGCTTGAAGAAGAGATGGGGTTGAATGTGTACAAACACTGTTTGAAGGATAACTGTTATAACAAAGACAAGTGTCAAGCATTGTGCTAATCTGAAGAATAATTTTTGTAGATACTATTGCATGCTTTCTGAAAGTCTGTGGCAGTACATTGGGTATCATAAACAATACCGTAAATGAAGAATATACAAGAAACAATTGAAAGTAGATACATATTATACATGGCTAGTTGCCTATTGGTAGAAGAATGAGAACACATTTAGAGCAAATGGTCTATCAGAAAGAATTGTTATGAAAGGGAATGGGGAAGTGTACAACAGACTACGATTAACTGGAGAGGCGCGAAATTGAAGGATCCACCACAAAACCAAACGTATATCCCCGATGAGCTAGGACAAGATTTAACAAAACGATTACACCGATCATATCTCCATTCCTTCCAACTCATCCTCTGAGAAATCACTAATCGTGGAGTCGGACTCCTCCCCCGAGATGATATTCTTATCAGATGGGAACTGTCCTTCATTAGCAAAAGTCCGAGCGAGTACTTCCTCTGTAGCGAATCGAGAGACATAATCTGTAATTTAGTATGCAATACAATTTCTCATTCTAGCACGACTGTTGGTACTAGGGTGGCAAAAATGACTCTCGGATAAGTTCTTGTTTACCCCTTGTCTAGAGGAGGGAGTTTACGACCTCCCTCTCGTCGGATGAGTCTTCTTCGTCAACTGATTATTTTTCCACCTAGTTTTAGCAATTTGTTTAGCCTGTGTCAGCGTTTGTTTGACCTAGGCGAACAGTCTCGTATGTATTTTTTCCAGAGTAGGGGGTGAGTATTAGGTCGGCGAGGATGGCTCTTACTCACCCGGACTTGTTTGTTCCCTCTGGCGGTACCCGACGCACTCTCTATTTACAACCCAGCTCACCCAGCTCTCCTCTGCTCACCCGATTTAGAGAGGAGTGCGGGTGAGTCATTTTCCCGTGCGGGTCAGATGCGGGTCGAGGATTTTCTCAGAACTAAATTTGCGAAATCGGATGTGCTCTACACCGTTGAAATCAGCTCGACGAGAGCTATCGAAATCCTGTCAATTCGAACAAAAATGTTCAAGTCGAAAATTCACAAAAGATAAGCGAGAGCATGGGGGAGCGAGAGAGCGCCAGGGAGACGAGAGACATCCGCAAAGCTCTCTTTACCATTATGACGGTGTACAATTGAAACTCAAAATTATCCACACAAATTTACATGTTTTCGATAGCTCCCATCGAGCTTATCAAATTGGCACTAATTGCTAAGCATTATGCAAACGGAGAGCAGCGAAAGGCCTTGACCCGCATCTGACCCGCACTCAAACGGCTCACCCGCAAGGGAGGGGGGCAATAAACGAGAGAGGGCGACTGACCCGCACGGCTCGAATCTGACCCGCACTTGCGGGTAAACAAGTTGACCCGATGAACCATTTTCGCCGCCCTAGTGAGTATAGGACCGAAACACCTGTGCGGTCTTTTTGGGGTGGCAAAAATGACTCTTCGGATCGCCTTTTAGGAGCATGAAAAATATGTCACATTGGTGTAATAATTCAAAGTTTGAAAATTTGCGAGAGAGCGTTGTCTGTGGAGAGAGTGATAGAGATGCGAGAGATATGTCCCTCTGGCACTTGTCGTACTCTCCTCAAGAGTGAACATATCCTAATAATATCCTAATTTGTAAGCGTTCAAATTATCTAAGTTTGATACTAATGAATTCATCTAATCTTGATCTTCATAATTCATGTTAGTTTGAGGGAAAATTTCAAACATAATCTTTGGGAGAGAAGTTTAAATTTTCAGTTTACGTTTGAATATGCAAATTACTTTCATGTTCAAGTTATGCACGTTTGTTATGCAGTTACACGCCCCCCGAAGCATCGACATAAGGAAAGGAAAAACGTCCGGGAGCTTTCTCGAGCTATATCGTAATCTTACTTGATAATCAGGGTTGCAAACTGACTTTGCAGTTCGGATAGTGACAATTCAGGCAATCTGACTGTATAGTTTTAAAATTCCCATAATTTTCACTTGATGCCTGCGAACGTTTCATTTTTTCTTATGTCGATGCTCCGGGGGCCGTGCGCTTACAGTACTGTGCAAAAGTTTGGAAACATTTTTCACCTTGCCATAAGTTCTGTCAACGTTACGCTAGAGACTAGTGTGGACAATTCAAGAGACAACCCTCACAAGAATATAGCCATGTTGTGTATGGATATACAGCTAAAGAAGAATGTGTACTGTATGCAAATTCCGTGAGTGTGTTTGAAATGTTTATAAACCTCAACCGAAAGTCGGTATGATCTCATACTAACTGTGGGTACAACCGTTTATGATAACAATTCACTTCTGAACACTTTTGGTGCTGATCCAAAAATTCCAGAATATCGATTTTCCGAGACCTCTAAAAATTTTTTTGCGTGACTGCTGTATATTAGGCCATAGTTGAGCTATGGGGCCAAAATTCTGTAGATAATGTACATGCAAGATGGAGCAACAATCTACCAAGTCTGATTGCGATCCGGCTCAAAAAGGAAAAATTTTGGGCCCACATTTTCATCGTCATAAAATCAATTCTCAGCACATTGGGAAAATTCTAGTTTCTTGCTGCATCATGCATAATCTATCAACGAACAAGTTTGAAGTCAGGCGATTATCGCTACTTATTTTACGGTCGAATAATGGACGAGAGTCGGAGGTGCCAAAAAGTGATCAAATGTGATATGGGTCAAAACTGAACATTTACAAATTCGATCCAACTTCACTTCAGAGATGACTTCTACCGGTGATAGACATCTCGAACAAACAAAATCGAATAACGACATTCCAAACTAGGACGTTTCGCACAATTTACCCTTATAAATTAATTCATAGTTATTTTGTTATCATAAATATATTTTTCGGCACTCAAAAACGGAGTTGATAAATAAATAACATTAAAAATCATTTAAATAATGTGAAAATAGCTTCCAAAGTGATGTGCGCGCTCACGAAAATTCAAGAAAATTGTGCGAAACGTCCTAGTTCGAAATGTTTTGTTCGAAATGTCTTACCACCACTTCTACCTAGTCATTCACATTTCTAGCTATTAGAATGCGAACAGCTTTGAAATGCTTCCACATGGGCGGGAAATGTCATGACTCGTACTGTGAGAATAGAATGCGTAGCAAAGTGGTGTACATGATAAACTTCTTAAAGTACTACAATATTCGCGGAACGGGAAAATATTTAGCCGTGAATATTTTCCCGTTCCGCGAATATTGTAGTACTTTAAGAAGCTTATCATGTACACCACTTTGCTACGCATTCTATTCCCACAATACCACCTTTTGCCACTTTGGCACGTTCATTGTTCGACCGTAAAATAAGTAGCGATAATCGCCTGACTTCGTAATTTTGCAAACTAATGCAGCAAGTGCTCCCAATGTGCTGAGCGTTGATTTTATGACAATAATAATATTTATGCGGTCCAGGTAGAAACGCGAGTACAAAGAGAAAGATAATGACAAGAAATTAATAGCTTATTATTATTAATATTGCGATTCACGAACTGACTAAACACAAACAGGGGGACTGGAATGGTAGTTTCTTACATATATTCTTGCTGCTCTGGGGAAGAAGCTATGGTGTCTGCAGTTGAATCTTGACGATATGTTATTGAAATTTAGCCCATGACGTGTAGCTTACACGTTGAAGTAATGGGCTTTGTGGTTTGAAATACGATATTTGCCTCTAAGAAGGTTACTGGCTGTCTTCAAATAAATTGTTTCCCTTCGCTTTCCAAGGGAATACAGTCCGGTCAGATCCCTACATGAAAACGGGACTCCCGGGTGTCCCCCCGCCATTTTGCGGCTCGGGCAGAGAAAGAACTAATTCGAATTTTTGGTTTTCAGACTCACGAGGTCCTTCCCGATCGATTCGCATATAATTCATAAATTTGCGATATTTCGTTATTTAATTTTGAAAATCGAGGATAATTAATCGGAAACGAAGAACTACGGTAGTTAACTAGACGGATCTAGAGCCGGACCGGCTCATGGGCAAATTAACTACCGTAGTTCTTCGTTTCCGATTAATTATCCTCGATTTTCAAAATTAAATAACGAATTATCGCAAATTTATGAATTTATGAATTATATGCCAATCGATCGGGAAGGACCTCCTGAGTCTGAAAACCAAAAATTCGAATTAGTTCTTTCTCTGCCCGAGCCGCAAAATGGTGGGGGGACACCCGGGGAGTCCCGTTTTCATGTAGGGATCTGACCGGACTGTATATCACGCGTGTCGCTTAAGAATTGAATAAAATCAAGGAGTTAATCTGAACCCTACTTCTTTTTTTACAGTTTTCGACAGTCCTTAGGGTCCCTCACGACATAGCGAAGAGCGCAGTAGATTTTTAATGCAGATTAAGAAACAACAAGTCCTGATGTATGAAAGAAAAATATAAAAACCGAATTCGAAGTGACTCCAAATCGGCAATTTTCGATCAAAGTCGCAACTATATGGTTGCAGAATCAACATAAAATGATAAATCGGAAATGTCAAATGCAAATATGCCACATTTAGCATTATTTTGCATTTCCTGGCTAGATAAGTTGGATGACTGTCTTCAAATAAAAACGCGAAATTTCCAAACTTTGAAAAATTCGATTTTTTCAACCTCCTAAATTACCAAGTTTATAAGATTTCAACTTCCGATTTTTGTTTCTATGGACATCCATTCAAAGTGGAATTATGAATAGGTGCCACCCTCATTACATACTGTCATTATTGGCTTACCAAAGCTTTCCTTCTCCATGATTGATGTGCTCAAACTTACAACTCCAGAGAGTACGATTCGGAATATATTTCGATTTAGAGTTAATTTACATGAACTATTGCGTGTTTTGATGACTAAAAATGATTATTGGCCAGGAAGAGTAAAATACTCGCACCATACTGAGTTTTGGATGCTCTTAAAAAAAATTCGAAAATTTCTATCTTCGAAATTTTCATTTTTCGAATTGTAGGGAACATTGCGACTATTTCAAGATTTTTCATTATTTTTGCTTACAAAATGATTTTTAGTGATTAAAGGATGCAATAGTTCATGCAAATTAAGTCAAAATCGAAATATATTCCGAATCGTACTCTCTGGAGTTGTAAGTTTGAGCACATCAATCATGGAGAAGGAAAGCTTTGGTAAGCCAATAATGACAGTATGTAATGAGGGTGGCACCTATTCATATTTCCACTTTGAATGGATGTCCATAGAAACAAAAATCGGAAGTTGAAATCTTATAAACTTGGCAATTTAGGAGGTTGAAAAATCGAATTTTTCAAAGTTTGGAAATTTCGCGTTTTTGAACGTCATCCAACTTATCTAGCCAGGAAATGCAAAATAATGCTAAATGTGGCAAATTTGCGTTTGACATTTCCGATTTATCATTTTATGTAGATTCTGCAACCACATAGTTGCGACTTTGATCGAAAATTGCCGATTTGGAGTCACTTCGAATTCGGTTTTTATATTTTTCTTTCATACATCAGGACTTGTTGTTTCTTAATCTGCATTAAAAATCTACTGCGCTCCTCAGCTTGACATAGAAAAGATTTTTAATTTGGATCTAAAAACGGTTTTTTATTTGTATGATTTTTAATTTTTGCCTAATCGTATTGTGTTCAACAGGAAAGTTTCTGGAAATATTTTTCCGCACATTTTGAGCTCAATACAATCTCTCTAGCTCTTCTGGGAGCTTATATTCAGTATAGCCAGGTGCAAAACCGGAAAATTCCTAAAAGCCGGCTCTGGGACCCATGACCCACATTTTTCGAAATCTTATGTCTTAAGCCTTCTACGATTATAATATGAGTCAGATCTGCCACAACTTTTTTCAAAATGTTCCCGACGATGTCAATTTTCATCCACTGACTCGTGATACACGTGTTAGAACATTCATAACTATGTGGGAAATATATTTAAAAATAAAAAAAACTAGTATTTGCTTAGTCACGTTCAAAATGTATTAAATATATGATTCACAACTTTTTATAGTGCTTGGATATATTTCATGCCTTCGGCGATCTTTTTTCGGAGGGATACTCGAGCCCCCGAATTCCTATTTTCGCGTTCTCATCGTCTGTACACTTTCGCCTATTGTGCCCAAAGTTATTAAAAAGTTCCAAGAAGCTGGGAATCAGTACTGCAGGACATCTAGAACATTCACACATAATATCAAAAGTTTTTCTTAACTTTCCCAGAAACTTGTTTTTGAAAGACCATGCAATAAGGACCACACCACAGTGCACCTCTGAAAAATGATCGCCTCAGGTAGGAAAGATAACCAAACACTTTAAAACGTTGGGAATCATATCTTTAACACTTTTTGAACATGACTAAGCAAAAACCAGATTTTTACATATATTTCCCACTTATTTAAGAATGTTCCAAAATTGGATTTTTTTTCATGCCCTGAAGTCAAATTATGAGATATTGTTTCATGTTCTCAGAATCATCTGGAATCATGCTGACGATCATTTTGATGTATTGGTCGAGTCTCTAGCATGCCTAGGAGCCGAGATCTGAATCTCCGATTCCGTTTTTGCAGCAAGGCTGCGACAAATGTGCGACCGAGCAGCAACTTCAAAAATTTATGCTGGGCCGGCCTCGGTAATATCTTCAATCTCAGAAAGTTTGGCAAGCAGGAAAAAAATCGATGTAAGAATAATGTCGTTTTGAAAAAAGTACAGTTCTATTACGTCATCACTACGCAATGGCTAGGTTATTGCATTACACCCCAATATCAAAACGAGAAATCTCCAATGGAATCGGTGCATAACATCCTAGTTTCAGAATGATATCTTTCCTGCGTAAAAAAGTTGACTCTTTCCAAAAGATCCCCATGACTTTCCGGCGCGACTGTATGTACAGTCGCGCCGGAAAGTCATGGGACACTTTTTGAATTTGCTATAACTTTTTTGCCCAGGAAATTCATTATTCTGGGACTAACAAGGTGTAAGGTGTGATGTACCAAATTCATCGGAGATTATGATCATGGTATTACGGTATGACGTCATCGCATAGTTATTGAGTAGTGATGACGCAATCAATCTGCACTTTTTCAAAACGGCATTATTCTTACATAGATTTTTTCCTGTTCGCCATACTTTCTATGATTGGAGATATGACCGAGGCCTACCCAGAATAAATTTTTGAAGGTGCTGTTCAGTCGCACATTTGCTGCAGCGAAGCTGCAAAAACAGGATCTGAAATTCGGAACTCGGCTTCTAGACTAGCTAGAGACCCGTTCAAAGCATCAAAATGATCGCCATCATGAGTACACATGATCCTGAGAATATGAATACGATATCTCATAATTTGCCCTCAGGGCATGAAAAAATCACTTTTTTGCATGACCATTTTTTGGACATCCATAACTTTACGGAAAGGTTTAGTAAAAATCTGATTTTTATCTGGTAATGTTCAAAATTTATTGAAGAACTGAATTTCAACCTTTTAGAGCGTTTGGATATCTTTCTACTAGGGTCGGAAAACACCCTGTTTACGCACTCTCGTCGTCTGAACTCTCTCGCCCATTGGGGTAAACAAGATGTTTCCCGACCTTAGTATACCCCCTAAAAACGCACACCACGGGTCGGAAAGATATCCAAACGCTCTAACAAGTTGGGCATCATATCTTTAATACATTTTGAACATTCTCGCTCTAAAAAGTTGGAATTAGGTTCTTCAATACATTTTGAATATTACCAGATAAAAATCAGATTTTTACTAAACCTTTCCGTAAAGTTATGGATGTCCAAAAAATGGTCATGCAAAAAAGTGATTTTTTCATGCCCTGAGGGCAAATTATGAGATATCGTATTCATATTCTCAGGATCATGTGTACTCATGATGGCGATCATTTTGATGCTTTGAACGGGTCTCTAGCTACTCTAAAATCCGAGTTCCGAATTTCAGATTCTGTTTTTGCAGCTTCGCTGCAGCAAATGTGCGACCGAGCAGCACCTTCAAAAAAAAATTTCTGCGTAGGCCTCGGTCATATCTCCAATCATAGAAAGTAGGGCGAGCAGGAAAAAATCTATGTAAGAATAATGCCGTTTTGAAAAAGTGCATATTAATTGCGTCATTACTATGCAATAACGGGGTCTATTTCGTCATATCCCAACATCATGATCATAATCTCCGATGAATTTGGTACATCACACCTTAGTCCCAGAATAATGAATTTCCTGGGCAAAAAGTTATTACAAATTCAAAAAATGTCCCATGACTTTCCGGCGCGACTGTATATAACTCAGAGACGAACAAAATGCTAAAAAAAAAGTTCGCTGTACGTAGCGGGGGTAGTGTACCGCTCTTGGGGGAAGCGCGCGACCATTGCTGAATTGTTCAACTACATTCATTTTATACAAGAATATAACAAAATAATGGAAGAAAACGGCAAAATACCAACGACACGATTTGTTCCACCAAAAACTTTAATCTATAGAAACCCGAAAACCACTAATACAGTACTTTGAAAGAAACGGTAGAAAAGCTACAGCCGCGCGCTTACAGACAAAGGGGCTATGACAAAATCGCAAACGGCAAAATGGCAAATCGTCACAGCTCGTTTAGAAGACGTCATAATAACTTGGGAGTTCCGCAACCAATCAATATTACAGCACACTATCAAATACCGTAACCAGTTTTTTTTCTCGTGTGATACCCCCCAGACAAAGGGAAATGACCCACCCATGCACTTCTTCCTGAATTCATCTGGTCGATGAAGAATGAGTGCAGCTGCATCCCCATTCAGGGGATCCGTCGGATTGGGGTAAGTAAGCAATTGGGGCAGAAAGGACTCGAAGATATTCGTCAGATCATACAAAGCCGACCACGACTGAAAACAATAAGACATTAAAGTGTAGTCAGATCTCAAAATACTCTAAGAGCGCGTAGAGCATAGCTCGCTAGAGAGCCCGAGAGTGCGTAGAGTTAAGTTAGCCGGAGCGATTCAATAATATGATCAGATTTGATATTGTAGGACTCTTCTCTTTCAGCTTAAAAATATTCTCTCTCTATATAAATATTTTTTCTCTATTCTGGACAAGGCTAAGAATATTAATATCATAAAATAGAAATAAATATGCAATACCATTTATGCGGAAAATCTCTTTAAAGTTGCCCAATACCCGTGAAATTATTTGAATTTGCACGCGTACCTGATCACGCCCGTTCTCTAGTTTTTTTTTGCATAATTCTCAACCTTTTTTCCGTGACCAGTAACGTGCGCGAATTCAAACAATTTCAAGGGAATTAGGTAACTTTAAAGAAATTGGCAAAACTCTACAGGGTGCGCCAAAAGTATGGGACAAAATTTGAATTTGAATATTTCATCACACCTGGCAACACGTTAATACATGTTATAACACGTTTTGGCGTAACATACGAGCTGTTCAAAGCGCACTTCAAATAGTTTCCCCTAGTCATGGTTCGACCTCACCAGTTCCGGCAATCAATTATTGACCTGTGCACCCTCGGAGAGACCCCAGCTGCAATCTCGAAGAAACTCCAAGTTAGCCGTCAGACGGTTCACAAGACTATCCGTCGCTTCAAGTCTCTTGGCACGAATAAGGACCGCCCCAGAAAAGGAAGACCTCCCTCCGCTGTTACTCAGAAGAACAAGAAAATCGTGCAGATGCGAGTCGCAATCCATGAGAAATATGGCTCGTGAGCTCGGCATCGGAGAGCAGTCCGTGCGAAGGATCGTCCATTCTGGACTCGTGTCCGGCCCTTACAAAATGCGCAAAGGTCATGGTCTGACTGGACTTCACAAGGAGAAGAGACTGAAGAGATGCAAGAAGCTCCTAGGCAGGATCGCACTTGGCGAACACCTCACTACCGTCTACTCTGATGAGAAAGTTTTCACGGTGGAAGCAGTCTACAATAGCCAGAATACGAGGATCATTGCTCACTCCAGACAGCACGCCAATGCCCTCGGAAGAACTGTGTTGCGTGTTTCCCACCCGCAATCATTGATGGCTTGGGCAGGTTCTGCGCCACTGGCAAGACTCCTCTTGTTTTCGTCAAGCCCGGTGTGAAGGTGAACACGAACTACTACATCAAGGAGATCCTGGAGAAGAACCTTCTCCCCTGGTCCCGCTCCCACTTCAAAGGGCGCCACTGGACCTTCCAGCAAGATTCTGCTCCCGCTCATTCCGCAAAACTGACCCAGAACTGGTGACTTTATTCCTTCCAATAATGGCCCTCGAACAGCCCGGACCTTTCTCCCCTGGACTTCAGCGTGTGGTCGGTACTGGAGAGGGATGCCTGCTCTGTTCGCCACCCGAGTTTGGATAGCCTCAAGAAATCCCTTCAGAAGGCATGGGAGAAAATCGATCCGTCATCGAGTCAGTTCCCTCTCGTCTCAAGGCCGTCATCAAGGCCAACGGAGGTCAGATCGAGTAAACTCTTGTTATTATGTTCCTACTGTCACCGATAAATGTTATGTATCGTTTCAAGAATATTCGATGCTATTGAAGAATAATACATGGTTAAATCCGTGTCCCCATACTTTTGGCACATCCTGTATTTATCCAAGTCGCGTCGCAAGGTCACATCTATCTTCATTTGGAAATTCATATTGCATATTTCTCACTATGAATGCTGAGATACATCTGCTACACATCTTCTGCTAGTACACGTCGATAAACTAAAAGTCACGCTCATAAAGTGCATGCAATTATAGCTTTGGAAAGAATTTGTTAGACGACAAATTGTATCATGATAATATCGATAAATACTTAATGTGGGTATGAAAAAGGGAATTCTCACTTCTCACCTGGTTGATGACATCGAGACAAACAGTCCCCGACGCCTCGTCGATATTGGGATGATATATCTTGTTTAGGAATCCTATAGAAGGAGACTTGAATGGATACTTCTCGGGTAGTTCCACTCTCACTCTCCACACTCCTCCTTCGTAAGCAGCTGCAATATAGTAAATTGTATTAAGAGGCGAATCGCGAGAGAATCAACCATTTGAAGGGGGTCAGCGGCGGTAGGATTCAAGTTTGCTCGATTCCCCTATAATTTTGGTTCTAAGTACTTCAAATGATGCTCTTTAAAACTGCGTCGTCAGAATTTTGATAACTATCGTCATCATCGGGATTCAGAAGGCCGAAGTTGGTACTATCACTTTTCGATGGTCAAATCGCGCTCACTTAAATGATCATATATCAGTTTAGAATAAAGATAGAAGGCCGTTCTTTGTTTCAAATGAAAGCTACCATCATGCTCTACAACTTTATCTAGACGATATCATTCCTGGTCTTCATCGTGGTGCAGGGCGGTCGGGCGGACCAAAAGTGACGTAACTTTGGAAATCAGGAAAAGATCATGGGTTATCATGCTTAAGTTGTAGTACACATATATGCCTACTTTCTCGCCAAAAATTAGCCAAATCGGAATATAAACAAAAAAAAGGGGCTCACTTTTGTGCGGCGACCCCAAAATGTGTTCAGGGCAAGAGTACTTCCGTAACTTCAATTGCCCTCATTTGGGCTCAAAATCGTTCAAAAAACTTTCAAAACAACATTATAAGTGTCTTCCCCCATATTATAACACTTCCATTGGTCATAAATGGTCACCTGACCGAAAATTTGAAAATCGGTATTTTGGCCAATTTCAGCATGCGCGATGGGCCCAAACGCACCAAATGGTTTTTGTATAGTGCAAATACATTCCTCGAAACAGCTCGAAGAAAAAGGGCTCCTGAAAAAAGGATTTTTCGCCTGAAGAATACTAGGAAAGACGCAAAACTGTGCCGCTGGCCAAAATAGACGTACAGACTCGGCTCATGGAAAGAAATGTAGAACGCGATGAGCTAAACATTTCATCTGAAGAAAGTGAGTCTTTTTTCTTTTCGTTGAAGCGTGCTACAGAGCCTGGAAGTTCGTCAGAAATCGGCTAGAATCCCCCCGAGAGCGCGTGCTCTAACCGTCTGGCGCTCTCGCCCTATGACCTCCCTCTCCGTCCCCTCTATTTAGCGCTCCCCCGCGCACGTCTCTCGTCGGTTTTGGCCAACTTCCAGGCTCTGTAGCACGCTTCAACAACAAGATAAAGACTCACTTTCTTCAGATGAAATGTTTAGCTCATCGCGTTCTACATTTCTTTCCATGAGCCGAGTCTGTACGTCTATTTTGACCAGCGGCACAGTTTTGCGTCTTTCCTATTATTCTTCAGGCGAAATATCCTCTTTTCAGAAGCAGTTTTTCTTCGAGCTGTTTCGAGGAATGTATATACATTATACAAAAACCATTTGGTGCGTTTGGGCCCACCGCGCATGCTGAAATTGGCCAAAATACCGATTTTCAAATTTTCGGTCAGATGACCATTTATGACCAATGGAAGTGTTATAATATGGGGGAAGACACTTATAAAGTTGTTTTGGAAGTTTTTGAACGATTTTGAGCCCAAATGAGGGCAATTGAAGTTACGGAAGTACTCTTGCCCTGAACACATTTTGGGGTCGCCGCACAAAAGTGAGCCCCTTTTTTTTGTTTATATTCCGATTTGGCTAATTTTTGGCGAGAAAGTAGGCATATATGTGTACTACAACTTAAGCATGATAACCCATGATCTTTTTCTGATTTCCAAAGTTACGTAACTTTTGGTCCGCCCGACAGCCCTGCACCACGATGAAGACCAGGAATGATATCGTCCAGATAAAGTTGTAGAGCATGATGGTAGCTTTCATTTCAAACAAAGAACGGCCTTCTATCTTTATTTTAAACTGAGATATGATCATTTAAGTGAGCCCGATTTGACCATCGAAAAGTGATAGCTATCATGATAGTACCAACTTCGGCCTTCTGAATCCCGACGATGACGATAGTTATCAAAATTCTGACGACGCAGTTTGAAAGAGCATCATTTGAAGTACTTAGAACCAAAATTGTAGGGGAATCGAGCAAACTTGAATCCTACCGCCGCGGCGTGGTCGATTCTCTCGCGATTCCTCTCTTAAACAGAAATGAGTGGTCCATTCTTCTCTTAGTATAATAACTACTCCTATGCCTTCAATGCTATCTACGATAATCGTGAACTACTGGGAGATGCGAATTGCCTCTTCTCAAAACGACTCGAGGTTGTAAATAAATTGGAGTGAGGGCAAGAGATACATCAGAGTCATAAAACTGTTTAGTGAATATCGATCAACACCATACACCGAGTTCGTACGGCATAATATGGTTCATATTTCGCGTTTTTTAAAGTTACTGTGAGAACAGAATGCGTAGTCCGTGGTGTGGTGGGCGAGAGCTATCACATTTAGTTGTATTACTCGCGGAAATTTTTTTCTCCCGCGCTCCGCGAGTAATACAACAAAATATGATAACTCTCGCACACCACACCACGGACTACGCAGTCTGTTCTCACAATACCCAACAAGGACGAAATTGACCCATTATTTTTCGTCCTCCATCTAATAGCCGATGGTTGAATTAGTATAGAATGAATATACAAAAATGCTAAAAATCAATAATAGCCTCAAGGGAAAGCCGGAAGTGATCCGCGCTCTCTCACTTTTGCATACTCTCTCGTACACGCGACGGGATCAGGGTGAGATCAGGGTTTCGTCCTTGTTGGGTAACTTTAACATTCAATAAATATTTGAAATTAAGATACTTTAGTTACTACTTGCCCATTCCATCTCTTTCCATCTAATCATTTTAACTTGATTATGGAATGAATGTGTTTTGCCCTCCCACTCGCTCACTTCCTTTCGGGCCATAAAACTTGACGTTGAACTCATTAAGACCTCCGGTGATGATGACCTCATGCTTGCTCTCGATCCTAAAATTTTTAGCTTAAAAAGTAACCAAATTAATCTGCTGAATTTTGATTAGTGAGGCACGCGCCTCATGAGGCATCACTATTCGGAATACGTATCATATCGTCAACTGACAGTTTGAGCACGTCAGTGTCCATTCGACGTTTGCCTGAACTCGGAGATGACATCTGCAGAAGATTCAAGGTACTTTTGAGGGATCAGGACATTCTATCACTTAAATTCCCTTCCCCAAAGAACACTCTTTTCGATAAATCATCTCGATAGAACGTCCAAAATACCTTAATTCAGTTGAAAGCTAAGAAAATCAACTGATAATATGAATGAATGAAATATAAGTAGAAGCAAACAGCCGAGAATTGATAAACGGGGAAAAAAGTCTCATCACGTGAGGGAGAGAAGGAAAGCACGCGCAACGCACGAAAGAAAGGCGCTATTTCAAATTACATTATTTTGTATATCAATTCACATAAATTTTAAACGTTCGAAGTTCAAAAGAAGCATGAAATCGTTAAGGAAAGGGACCATGGTTCTATAGATATAAAAATTAGAGCATTATAATACACAATCTGTCGTACGCGTACGGTCATGACCAAAACCGAAAGGCCCCTGGAACTGGTGAAAAAATAGAACTCCTCAGCATAGATCTACGTATATAAAGGTAGTATTCGATAAGGGGAACGACGAGCACCTGCGAAATTTAGGTTTGTCATGCATCCGCGGCGCCAAATTACCGTAACCTTCTAAATATTTAAATCGATTCAGATCGATCCAACGGTAAGGAGGAATGCATTGGCTATCGACTTTTTTCACCTGTGAATTTTTTTGTAAATAATGAAAATCCACATAGTGAACTTGCCAACGAGAACAAAAAAAATTCATTGCTAAGTAGTTACTAGTAGCTAGCATTTCGAATGTACATGCTATGCATAGTATTTCTCAATGACGATTCACATAAATAAGGATCGAATTTTGGCTGTTATTCTTCCCGGGGCTTTTATTGATCTTATTGTTTTTAGTGTGATTTCACTCCTTTTATAGAATTGAGATTTTTCCGAAATCCACTCAGTTTTTGACTTAGTTTCCAAAGTCAGAATAATCGTCGAGATCCACCTTCAATGGGAAGATGGGTCTCCGTGAATGTTCGTTTCTGATAAGTCCTGGATGTCAGTACGTCATACCAAGTAGAGAGAGAGCATATGACATTTCGGTGGTATATATTATTCATATGACACCGTATCAGTTCGAAGTTCAAAGGCATCATTACTATTAGGGTGTCCGGAAAGTTCGTATAATGCTTCGGAAAAAGTCAGTTCGCGATCAAATGCAGTGATTGCGCAATCTGTTTGTCAACAATGTATTGCATCATTCTGACGTTGAGTAGTGATAGGATTTAATCAGTCTCCTAGCTGCTACATTGATTCTTGTGATGGACTCCCATCTCTACCTCCGAGCAGTTTTACTTCATTACTACCGTCTTGGCCGATCCGTGAAGGAGGCCCACTCTGCCCTGGCCCAGTCGGAAGGAGCTGACGCCCCCTCCATACCCTTCTGCTATAAGTGGTTCTCCCGCTTCAAGAAAGGGGAGTTTGGTCTCGATGATCAACCACGCTCTGGACGCCCTCCCTCCCTCGATCAGCCTCTCGTTCTCCGCACACTGAAGCGCAAGCCCATGGCCAGTGTGCGTGAGTTCAAGGAGGATACTGGTACTCCCAGATCAACGGTGTCCGATATCCTCCATCGATCTTGGAAGAAGCCGAAACTCCCACAAGTGATTCCCCATGACCTCTCCCCGAACAGCTAAAAAATCGTGTTCAAGTCTGTCGGGAATTACTCCATCGTAGATCCAATGTTCGATGGGTCAATTCCATCATCGCTACAGATGAGAAGTGGATCACGTACGATAACCCTGTGAGGAGACTGCAATGGGTGGATGCAGATGAGAAGCCCTCGCCCGTCCCGAAGAAGGAAGAGCACGGAAAGAAGGAACTCCTCTGCTTCTTCTTCTCAGGGCTCGGTCCCATCTACAGGGGGATCCTCGTCGCGATCAGAGTCCCTCCCAGACTCCTGAACCAGGGCAAAATTCTTCTTCTGATGGACAATGCTCGCCCACATCGAGCGAAGATGACCCAGAAGAAAATGGACGAGCTGAAGATCGAGAGGATTCCCCATCCACCGTATTCCCCGGATCTCTCCCCATGCGACTACCACTGCTTCCGCTCTCTCTCTGACTTCTGCAAAGGAAAGAAGTTCAAGAATCGAGATGAAGTTGTGAGGGCTTTCGTGAACTGGGCGGTCTCGAAGAAACCCGCATTCTGGAAGAGAGGAATCGAGACCCTGCCCAATCTCTGGAGGGAGGTAGTGAGAAAGAAGGGGGCATACATTGGTCACTGAGAATTGTAAAGCATTGAATAAAAAATAAAAACAAAAAAATATACGAACTTTCCGGACACCCCAATAGAATCAAAGTGCTCATTCGACAATTCAGTGCGATATTGCAAACAAAACATTTACGAAATGGAGCAACTAATATCATAGAATATATATCTGATACAATGAAACTGACAAAATGAGAAAAAATAATAGAGAAGTTACTAATTATTGGGGTTATTGGAGGCTTGATGGAATTATGTATGGAATTTGACTGTTGGAATTTCAAAAATATCCACTCATTTCCAATTCCGCTTTCGTACACGAGCGGTCAGTTAACAATAATTAATAATAATTAGTTAAAGTTTCCCAACACCCATGAAAATAATTTGAATTGGCGGGAGTACCCTGATCACGACAAAACGAGCGAGATAGTGTGTAAAAGGGAGAGAGCGGGCGTGATCAAGCAATTCCAAACTGTTGCTGGAATTCCAATAAGGATCTTTGGAAATATCAAATTTAATTAATTCAATTGAAATTCTAAAACTTTTGGAATTCCTTTTCACAGCTCCACGCGAGTGGAATGGAAGGAATAGAATTGCGTCACTCATTTGTCCCCACTACTGGAATTCCGGAATGAATCCCATTAAGGGAACCCTAGCAACGAGTATACAGATAAACTTAGCACTGGTGAATTTTGATAGGATACATCAGATCATCATTTACAGCATACTTTTATCATACATTAAAAAAGTAGATGGAAGAGCGAGAGACAGGTACGCTGCTACTCACATCGACTCCCATCAATAATTTCTGCACACACTCTGAAATGAGAGTTAAGTTGACATCTCATTTAGTTGTTCTTCACACCTCGACTACGAAGTTTCTGTCGTACTGCCGATGAGTGTTCTCCACTCGTGTCCTCCCATCCCGATCTATGATGAAGTGTTGGGAGTAGTGACTCCCTCGGCACGGCCCCCCTCTCCGTACCTAAATAGAAAGTGATTGGTGATTAGTGAAGTGATGGACCTCGTCTGTATCCCCCATGAGAGAGAACTCTTTCTTCTCATCAATCGTCCGTCCATTCTCATCCAACCATCGCCACCTTTCTTCATTCTTCTTCTGCACGATCCCTTCAATTACTCCTTTTCTTCTTCATTCATTTCTATCCTTGAATGTCTATCCATCCATTCCTCTCATCTTCTACCCGTCCTCTTCAATCTTCTCCCTCTCACTTCTCTCATCCTTCCTTGCTGTACTTGATAGACGTCGTCTCCCTGTTCTTCCCTTTGGCCACTTCCTATTTTCTCTCACATTGAATGAACCCGAAACGAGGGATCCCATCATGGATGCTTCTTTCGCTCCTCCCTCCTTCCCCTCCCTCTCTTCCTCTCCCTTCCTTCTCCTTCCTTCAACAGCATCTCCATTCTCTCAACCATAAGCTCCCTCTCTCCATCACATCATTATTATCCGCTTTTCCACACCTCTCCTCCTTCAATCCACAATCATTTTCTATCAAGCTTTTTTTCCCCGTAAAATTATTTATTTAATTCCAAGTATTTTTATAAAGAAGTAGATAGGAAAGAGACTAGTGTGTACTCACTGGTGCAGAGAGTAGTCACTCCATCTCCGTCCACAAAGGTCTCCTTCCCGATATCCGCTCCTTCTGCATTTGTAGGAGGGGGCCAGCAACGAGCACTCTCTCCCACTCGTCCTCGACTACTCGCACTTCTTACTCGGTATCTCATCCCATTCTCGTCCTCCCTCAATCAGCACGCTATCTCATGCTCCTCTACTATTTCACTCCTCATTTCCACACGAAAGTAAATTGATCTCATCACATATTTGGCCGAGGGCGATTTAGGAGCATAACGTAAGTAGGAAGTGAGAGTAGGACAAGGACTATACATTCCCTCCTTTCCCTCAATAGCCTTACTCTCCCCGCCTTTGCTCGATTTGATAAAGAGTCGCTTTCATTCTCTTCGATATCTTACTCATGACTCTCTCCCTCTCTTTACTCTCTCCAATCATTCTTGGTTGCCATGCCCACATTTACGTTTTCACCTTATCTCTTTACCCGTCTTTTCAAGTCTTTTCTTTCTCGCCATCCTTCCCCTCCACCTCCTCACTATTTCCATCTCCTCAATTCTATTTCCTTCACCCCTCAATTGACGTTACTCTAAAGGGATCTTCCTAACTTATTCTCGTTCAATCGATGTCTTAGCTTTCTTGAACCTGATTGAAACGGGAGTGGAGACTCGTGATGAGTTGCATGACCAGATGGAGGGAGTCCTTCCTCTCCACTCCATTTCTCTGCAATTCCCATTATTCTATCTCCCATTCATATTTATGTTCTACTTGAACAAGTCTTTCTAACCTGTTCATCGTGGGATTCATTCTCTCCATCTGAGGAAGTGGGTACACACTCCTTCCCATCCTATAATTATACCCAACGTCCTCATCCGATCCATGTGCCCTGCAATTTACTTTTTCAGTAATCCCTTTCAAATGAATTCCGTACCTGAATATGAATTGAGCCTCATTGTTGGAAGAGTCTTCTATTCTGGATACTCTAGGTGGCCCTGCCGATGCCGCTCGTCCTTGTCTCTCTCCACTGCATCTTTCCCACACCTTCGGAGTATCAATTCGGGGTTTAGTCCCAAAATCGTTCCAGTTGTTGCGAGTTTGAGGTAGAATTGTGGTGGGATACTCAAAGGTGCCTTTGAGAGTGGGAGTGAGACTGGCATCTCTCAGTCTTTCCTTCACTGTCGGATTAGGTGTTCTCGTGACTTCACTCCTCGTGAGTCTCTCTGCCCCTCCACCAGATCCAGCTATCTCAGCCATCATCGAGGGAGGAAAGACAGGGATTCCTCCCTTGACGGCTTCTCTGATGGAGGAAGCAGATACTGCCCCTCCCTTCTCAGCGAAGACTCGAGTGGTGTAGAATGCCCCCTCCTTGATTACGTTGCCATCCTCCTTCTTCCTTAGTGATTCGTCATCATGCCTGTTCGTTACTTTCTCTCTTTGAGAGAAAGGAACTGCCGAGGAATGAGGAGGGGGAGGGGGAGGGGGAGGAGGAGGGGTGACTGACGGCAGAGAGAAGGGAACAGGTGTCGATGCAAGGGGGGATGAGGGAATGGCTGTGTCTTTCTCCTCGTGAGAAGCGTATATAACTTCAGAAGTGGGCATCGTCTTAGAAGGGGCTCTTCGGAAGAGGAAGAGGATCGATGAGAAAAGAGTGCACAAGAAAGTGGAAATTACTTGTAAAGAGGATCTCAGCAAATGGAGGATAGGGGCACTTATTCTCTTCACTCCATTTCGAAGGCCTTGCAGGGAGATGGACGATTTGGCAGACTTGCACAAACCTTTGAGCCAATCGAAGAAAAGCGTAGAATATTTGCGAATGGTTGATGTGAGTTGAGTAATCTTAGGACGCAGTCCCTCCTCTCTTCGCTTATACAGTGGGCTGGGACCTTCCCCGTCGCAACAAACTGTCTGTATTTTGAGACTCTCTCCTCCATGCTTCTCCTTCGGGCACTTCCATTCCGGCTTGCCTCTCAAATACTTTTGTGATTGCCTAACTTTCAAATTTAACTACGAATTTTTCTTCCGTTCTATTTTGGAATTTGAAAGTTAAAAGAACTTACTTGACCAGAAAGAAGAAGAAATAGTAGAGAGTGAGGAATAATTGGATAAAAGGGGCAAGTAAAGGAGGCATCTTCCCCTGATCTCCTCTCCTTCTCCTCAACTCTCCTCCCTAGTTTATCTCCTCCTCCTCCTTCTCTTTTCTTTCTTACAACAGTTGCTCTCCCCTCATCTCGGCTCTTGAAACGCGCATTCTCTCATTAAATTACAATGTACAATCATATACCACACATCTCCGAACAGCGAAATTGGGATTAATAGGGATATAAATAACAAGGATTTGTATTGTGCTTCCCTAGGGAGTGCCCTCTGCATTTATGACAATTTTGTTGTTTCAGCTGTCGGTCAAAATACACGGTAGGATCTAGATACTGTAGGCTTTGATACTGCATTCACAAAAACTCCAGATTAAAATGAAGAATTGAAAAAAATGACTCATAAAACAAAAGCCAATATTTGGATATTGCGACAAATGAGGATGAAGAAGAGGAAAGAAGAAATCTTGACAGATCACAGCAATCAGCCATCTTAAGTTCAGCTTCTTCTACATACAACTTATGATGGCAGTTATAAAAAATATAATTTGAGTGAATTAGCAGTCATAAACAATGGTGGCTCTATCCTAACTCTCCACCGAAAAGCCGAGAAGAGGGTGCAGAGTCAGGGGCTGCAGTGCAGGAATGAACGAGACGTATAACACGATATCTCGATATTTGAGCCATAGATCCAATCCGAAAGAATCTCTGTCTTCGTGACGTCTTCATCTAACTTATTCTGGTCGCGTACCCCCCTTTTAAGCCTCGAGCTAGTCCGAGTTACATACAATTATAGTAAAAATGGATCCTTTCAGAAGAGAATGAGGAGACTGAGGTGAATATGTTCAGCGAGAAGGGAAGGATGACTACGTCAAGCAAGTCTCTTCCCACTCCCGAAGAGAATCATACTTCCGAGGCAAGGATCATTATTGTGTACAACAGTTTGCCAGGTGAAAATTCATTTTGATTTATTGTAAAAAAATGTAATTTAGAATTCTTCATCGAAGTGGGATTATTGTGGTCAGATGTGATTCCTGAGATTCAGTCAGCGGCCTCTCAATTGGGAATAGACATCGAAGTATCCGACTATCTCATCTCAAGCAATCCTGATCACAAACTTGACAACAAATCAGTAGAGCGAATCCTTGCGAGTGCAGACAATTCGAACACTCTCGTATTTGTAAGTGAGAGTCCTCTTTCGTGAATGGAAGGAGCATGTGCAGTGTCTGGTAGGAGATGTCTACGGGCATTCCGATCTACCCCTATTTCTCAAGAAAGAAGAGCTACAACAAATAACTACAAGTCTATTTGAGCAAAGTCAAGGTAGTTTCACATTTTCAAGAGATGAAGAATGAAAAAGGTTTCATGTGAAAAATTAGTTCTGATATAGTCACAATATTATGGAAATTGAGACATTTATACTTCATGGGATTTAGAAAAGAGTATAAAATTGAAGGGTTCAGGACTCCAGTGTATCTCAGCTTCCAGATCATAGAGGGACTGAACTCGTCTATTTTTTAGCTAGATAGAGGTGGCACAGATACAAACTCAGACTGGGGAGGAGTGAGGGGGCAGCGATGTCTTGGCTTCCAATCGCTTTTTAAAGGCGTAAAATTATGTCAGATAAAAAATAATGGAAATTTTCTTTTTTCCTTGGGATTTTTGATATCTCCTAGTCTTTAACTTTCTCACAAAATATGTCTATGAATATCAGATATCACGCCTCTCACCAGAGAATCGAACTAGAATCGTCATTCTTGGGAATGGAACGAAAATCGTCAAATGTGTTCTACCCGTGTTTGGTCATCCTGAGGCATGCCAAATTGACCCCCAAAGCCTCATTGTGCATACTTCATTTTCCGGCTCCCTAGATCATGCCTTATCTCGGCATCACTCACTTTAAGAGCTCGTATCGCGCTTATATTTGGAGATAGAGCAAAAGTGACCTCTGAGTGACCCCTACGCATTTTTCGAGCTCTATCGATCGATATAGTTCGTTTTGTCTGGAAGTTGATTATAAAGGTGGTACACATCATGTCAATTTTCTAAAAAGTGTAGGTAAAGAAGCAGCTGGTTTTTTCGCATATTGTAGAGTTTTCCCAGAGCTATATAATGAGTGGTTTGTTTCAAAAATACGGGTACTAGGGTTAGAGTTAAGGTCTTTTTACCTTTTCCGTCAATTTGAAGTTATTTTTCAACGGTAAAGTTGGGTGAGACTCGATCATTCGTGGCTGAACGAGCAGTGAGAGCGGTCTGTAGCGTATTGTCTTATGAAGAAAAATAGATTCAAATGATATGAAAGCGAAAAAGGCCTTAACTCTAACCCTAGTACCCGTATTTTTGGAACAAACCACTTATTCGATAGCTCAGGAAAAACCACACAACCTATGGGAAAATTCGCTGCTTCTTTACCTACACTTTTGAGAAAATTAGCCTACTGTGTGCATCTGTTAAAATCGACTTTCAGACAAAATGAGCTACATAGATCGATAGAGCTCGAAAAATGAGTGGGGGTCACTCAGAGGACTATTTTCGCATATCTTTCACGAGAGGCGCGAAATGAGCCCTCAAAGAGGGCGGTGCCTAGATCCGACCCGATGTAGGGACCTACAATGTGAAGTCTGCACAATGAGACTTTGGGGGATTGTTAGACATGCCTCAGGATGCCCAAATCTGGTTAGAACTCATTTCATGAATTTCTCTCCATTCCCTGGCTCAGCTCGATTCTCTCGTGAGAGGCGTGATATATTTACAATTGAAGAAAGTCTTTGAGATGTGAAGCTGGTGAATGATCATTATATCGTCGACCGTACATCTCAACCCGAGTGCTATCGACTTTCCTCTTCTTCTCTCTCAGCTGAGAATCGAGAGAAACTTCTTCATTTGATTCAAATAGGGGCGAAGGAGGTATGCACCCACTCTATCTCTTCAATACGACCATTTTCTGGCATTCGATGAGGGAGTAATCAACCAGTCGAACCCTGAACGACAAAGAAACTTTTACTACTCACCTCTCCATTTACTTATTCAAGGACTCAAGACTAAAAAAAATGAAGATTCAAGGACCTTCTATCTCCTGAGGCGCTTTGGTAGTTTAACTTAATTGATTTTGAATAAGTAATGTAACTCGAAGAATCATTGATTCGCCCTTTCGGAGAATTGGATGAGAAGAAAGCAAAGATGATTGGAGATCTGAAGAATGAAATAAGTGAGACTCTTCCCAATATTCCCTTCTCCCTCCCTGACGATGGAGTCTCCTTCTTCCAATCTCGTGCCCTTGACAAATACAAGGACAATTTCACGAGACAGGTGTGTATTACGAAATCTATATATCAGGCGTCTCACGAGAGAATCGGGGCAAATCGGCAGTTTCCGTTGACATTTTTATGTTTTCATTTAGTATACGACTAGACTAGACTAAAACTGAAGTTTCAGATTTTTTATATGCGTTGCAGCCGCAGCAGGCTGCTGAAAACTTGAGACGAAGGGCATTAGTTATTGAGGTTTTCATCAATAAAAGTGGTGAAATTTGTACACAAAAGTGTTTATACTATCGAATGAACGATTTTGGCACGCGTTGTTCATTTTACACTTTTGCGACCTTTGCAGCAGAAGCATGGTTGATCTATTTTAAATTTCTCCTTAGAACACTGATTTTTTGCACAACTCCAAACTTTCCCAGTTTGTAGAGCTTGAAATTATGCACATTCCACATTTTTCTCCGATTTTATCTCGGTGGTCTTGGCACATTCCCAAGCCGGCGAAAACCTCACAACGGGCTGCGCGGTTCATCTGCAGTGGAACTTAGTTCATCAAGTCGCAAGTTCGAACCCCAGCCGTAGCAGACAAGTTTTTTGCCATCTATTTTCAACATTCACATGACCCATAATATTTTCAAACTTGATTTTTCGATGTAATCACATGGCAAAAAACTTGTCTGCTACGGCTGGGGTTCGAACTTGCGACTTGATGAACTAAGTTCCACTGCAGATGAACCGTGCAGCCCGTTGTGAGGTTTTCGCCGGTTTGGGAATGTGCAAGACTTACCAAGATAAAATTTGCGAAAAATATGGTATATGCAGAATTTAAAACTCTACAAACTGGGAAAGTTTGGAGTTGGGCAAAAAATCAGGGTTAAAAGGATAAATTAAAAATAGGTCAACAATGCGCATTCTGCACCGGTCGCAAAAGTGAAAAATGAATAACGCGTTCCAAAATCGTTCATTTGATTGTATAAACACTTTTGTGTACAAATGTCACCACTTTTATTTGTGAAAAACCAATGACATACGTCTCAAGTTTGCAGCAGCCTGATGCGGCTGCAAAATGCAATAGGTTCGAACCGAACGGGGAAAATCTTCTAGACCCCATACCCGTACCAAAAAACAATAAAACTTAATTATTTATATTTTCGATGTCAACTCGATTCTATTCTCTCGTGAGAGGCCTGATATCAGGTTATTGCATAAGTCTTGATCGTTTTCCATCGCTAGACGCCATTTTGATTCCCTTAAATAATTTTGGTTTGATTTATTAAGATAGTAATATGCTTCCTTATTATGTGCGATATGTTGAACTTCAAAGTGCATTTGTTCAGAAGTATTTTTCCACCCGCAAGAAATAGCAAGGTGGATGCACACAAATTTAAAGGGAAAAAGAAATAAAAAATGTCTACATGCATCCTTTTAGCGGGAGAATTTGCTAAACTGAAGGGAACGAATACTCGAACAACGTTTGAAACAACCTATTAGGGTGTCCGGAAAGTATTGACACTGCACTCTTAAAACAGCCAGTTTGCGATATAATGCTATGATTATGCAATGTGTTTGTTAACATTATGCTAAGGTATACTGGCAATTAATGGGAGGTGGATTGAGTCGATCTCCTACTAGCTACATACATATATTTAATTGTTGAGGAGTACTCGAAACTTCATCAGATTTTCACAAAATTGCTGTTGAAAAAGCTCGATCTTACATGGGACTGACCGGAACTCACATATCTCAATCACCTTCTACTTTTTGTGGTGGAAAGGTACCCCTAAGGGATTCTCAAAACTGTTTTCAAAAGTTGCAAAATGTGTCTAGAACTTAAGATATTTAAGGTTAAGGATTTTGGATTTCCCGTTCGCAGTAAATAACACTCATTTCAAACTCTTCACTCTCAACCGGTTCGGTGGTGTAGTGACAGTGAGTTGAATTACAATTTGGAGGGTCGGTGGTTCACAAAAAGTAGAAGGTGATTGAGATATGTGAGTTCCGGTCAGTCCCATGTTAGATCGGATCTTCGATGGATAAATTCCACCCTTGAGACACATGATCAGTGGATCACGTACTATTACCCTGCATTGAGACATCCATTCCTGAATGCCAACGAGAAGCACAATCCGCCCCGAAGTAGGAAAAATCGACAATATAGCTTTCTTCCTCTCTATGCTCGCTCAGTTCTCCTAACAGATCCTTCGCTTTTGCACCACAATATGTGCAGGCATATTCCCTACATAAGTAATATAGGTGGCTATCATAATCCCTTCCAGTCTCTTGTGCGAGAGGAAAATGTATTTTGTGATGCCATTTCATGCCCAAAATCAACCAAATTTTGCATACTTTTTAAATTTAAAAAATAGCCGAACATAGTATCGATTGGCTTTCTGGCCCAGCGTCTTCCCCGTATCTCACGTCATGCAACAACCACTGTTCCGCTTTATGTATGACAACTGCGAAACAGGGAAATTCAAGAATCAAAACTTTGCGAAAAGCGAAATCGTCGCATTGACGGTCTTGAAGCAACCCGCATTGTGGAAGGGAGGAAACGCGACATAGACTGATCGCTAGAGTGAAGGAGTAAGAAAGAATTGAACATGCATTGATAATTGAATATTGCCAAGTATTGAATAAAAAAAAAAAAAAAAAAAGTGTCAATACTTTCCGGACACCCCAATATATATATAGCATCTACTATATATATAGCATCTACAGTCGCGCTGGAAAGTCACCGGGCACTTTTTGCATTTGTTACAACTTTTTGACCCGGAAAGACACATCTAAGGTATGATGTACCAAATTCATTGGATATTATGATCGTGGTATTATGGCATGACGTCATTGCTTAGTTATTGCGTAGTGATGCAATCAATCTGCACTTTTTCAAAACGGCATTATTCTTACATATATTTTTTCCTGCTTGCCAAACTTTCTGACATTGGAGATATGACCGAGGCTTGCATAGAATAAATTTTTGAAAGTCCTCCTCGGTCGTACAGTTGCTGCAGCCTTGCTGCAAAAATAGGGTTCGAATTTCAGATCTCGGCTTCTAGACTAGCTAGAGACTCGTTCAAAGCATCAAAATGATCGTCATCATGATCCCAGAAGATCCTGAGAATATGGAAATGATCGGTAAATATTTGCCCTCAGGGCACCAAAAAATCATTTTTTGCATGCTCATTTTTTTGGACATTCTTAACTTTGTGGGTTGTTTCTGGAAAAATCTGGTTTTTATGTGAGAATGTTCAAAATGTATTAAAGATATGATGCCCAACTTGTTAGAGCGTTTGGATAACTTTCCTGACCGCGGCGACCGTTTTTTCGGAGTGATACTCGGGTCGGGAAACACTCTGTTTACCCCTATGGGCGAGAGAGTGCAGACGACGAGAGTGTGTAACACACGTATCACGAGCCAGTGGATGTGCGCGGGAACATTTTAAAAAAAGTTGTGCTAGATTTAACTCATATTATAGTGGTACAACACCCTAGGCATAAGATTTCGAAAAATTTGGGTCATTGGTCCCAGAGCCGTCAATTAGGAATTCTCCGGTTTTGCACCCGGCTACACTGTATTTCAGCTCCCAGATGAGCTAGAATGATGACATTGGGCTTAAAATTCGCGGAAAATTATTTCCAGAAACTTTCATGTTGACAACTTTCTTGTTTGACCATTATTAACGATGTTATCTGCGAAAAACCAGATTCTAGATCAATTAAATAATGTGTTCACCTCAAAGATGAGAGATACTACAGATTTTTATTTTTGACTATAGTAGTAGAAGTCAATATGTATAGATTAAAATTAGGAAAGAAGCGAAGCAATCATCCTACCCCCTTTTGATGAAAATTTTGGTCAAATGTGAGATATTGCTGAATCTCAACGTTATTTTCGATAAATTGACTTACACACCGAATCTAAAATAAAGCAATTTGTAATTCCAGACATCATTCATCCATGTAAGTTAGATGGCAGTAAAAGAGTGTGAAATCAGCGTGTTCGAAAAAATCGGTTTTCGAAACCTCGATTTTTCTCAAGTTTGAGCATTATATTCTTTCCAAATATAAGAACACGCCAATCATCTCCCTATAGAAATTAAACTATTTACCGGTATGTGTAAGATAATCGAGGAATGGTAGGTTCCTATGCTTTCCAAAGTCGAAATTTCGTGGCTCAGAAACGCAAGATTGATATAATAAAATATTGTTAAATTAGATTCTATAGGGAGATGATTGGCGTGTTCTTCTATTTGGAAAGAATAAAATGCTCAAACTTGAGAAAAATCGAGGTTTCGAAAACCGATTTTTTCGAACACGCTGATTTCACACTCTTTTACTGCCATCTAACTTACATGGATGAATGATGTCTGGAATTACAAATTGCTTTATTTTAGATTCGGTGTGTAAGTCAATTTATCGAAAATAACGTTGAGATTCAGCAATATCTCACATTTGACCAAAATTTTCATCAAAAGGGGGGTAGGATGATTGCTTCTTTCCTAATTTTAATCTATACATATTGACTTCTACTACTATATTCAACAATAAAAATCTGTAGTATCTCTCATCTTTGAGGTGAAAACATTATTTAATTGATCTAGAATCTGGTTTTTCGCAGATAACATCGTCAATAATGGTCAAGCAAGAAAGTTGTCAACGTAAAAGTTTCTGGAAATAATTTTCTGCGAATTTTGAGCCCAATGCCAGCCTTCTAGCTCATCTGGGAGCTGAAATACAGCGTAGCCGGGTGCAAAACCGGAGAATTCCTAATTGACGGCTCTGGGACCAATGACCCAAATTTTTCGAAATATTATGCCTAGAGTATTCTACCACTATAATATGAGTCAAATCTAGCACAACTTTTTAAAAAATGTTCCCGGTGTAATCGCTTTTCATCCACTGACTCGTGATACGTGTGGTAAACAAGGTGTTTCCCGACCCGAATATCCCTCCGAAAAACGGTCGCCGCGGGCAGCAAAGTTATCCAAACACTCTAACAAGTTGGGCATCATATATTTAATACATTTTGAACATTCGCACATAAAAACCAGATTCCAGAAACAACCCACAAAGTTATGAATGTCCAAAAAATGAGCATGCAAAAAGTGATTTTTTGGTGCCCAGAGGGCAAATGTTGACCGATCATTTTCATATTCTCGGGATCATCTGGAATTGTGATTACGATCATTTTGATGCTTTGAACGTGTCTCTAGCTAGTCTAGAAGCCGAGATCTGAATTTCGAACCCTGTTTTGCAGCAAGGCTGCAGCAACTGTGCGACCGAGCAGCACTGTAAAAAATTTATTCTGGGTAAGCCTCGGTCATGTCTCCAATGTCAGAAAGTTTGTCCAACATGAAAAAATATATGTAAGAATAATGCCGTTTTGAAAAAGTGCAAATTGATTGCGTCATCACTACGCAATAACTAAGCAATGACGTCATGCCACAATACTATGATCATAATGTCCAATGAAATTGGTACATCATACCTTAGTTCCAGTATGATGTCTTTCCGGGTCAAAAAGTTGCAACAAATTCAAAAAGTGCCCGGTGACTTTCCGGGCGACTGTATTATAGGATCAATGTGGTTAAATTTAATTTTAATAAATAGTGATACATACCAAAAATGCATTCAGGTCACGGAAAAACTCAAGGAATTGGTTGTTCCGTTTGCATCGAAACGACCTGCTACGATGAGTTATCTCGCTTTGAATGAGGAAGAACAACGGATTCATACCAATTATGCACGGAGGAAGAACGAGGACATATGGATTCCATCGAAGAAGATTGAATCCAAAGCTGAGAAACTTCTAGGACAAGTTGGATGGCGTAGAAAAGAAAATATAAAGTATTCGTTCAGACGACTCCTGGAATGTATCTGATTCAAGGACCAACTGAATGCGGAAAAACGAGATTACTCTGTCGTCTTTGGGATGCAGTCGCCAAAAAGAATGAAAAAGTTATTCGTATTATCAGATTCGTTAATTTGACATATTCCTGCATGTATGCTCATGAAATCTGGTACCAAATGTGAGTTCGCAATTTAGAAGTCATTAACTATTTTGTTCTAAATAGATGCATATCAATTTGCCGAGAAGCGGGAATCGATTCAACTCCTCTCTTACCTCATTTGCATCTCACTCCTCTCTTGAATGCATTCGGAGAACTGATCGAGACTGTATCTCATCCAATCTACATCTTCATTGACGACATTCACTCCATGAAGATGGGAAGACTTCTCTGTCCCGTGGAGAAAAAAAGTCGAAAGGTATCTCATGTACCGAATGCTTCATTCTCATTCTCATCATCTTCATAGCTGCTGGGGAATGTTTTTATCATTGGAACTGCACTGAATGTAGCTGCTATCCCCCACATATTCCTCACTACTTCCACTACGAATTTGGAGACCCCTTCGGAGAATGAGATAATAGAGATACTCAAGAGGAGACTCCCACCTACCAGAAAGCTCACGACTGAACATTGCGGGAGCATCAAGCAACAGTTGTCAACCGAGGGGAGATCATTCACTTTGGGACAGTCTTTAGTGGATGAACTGGTGCAAGACAATGAGAAGATTGTATCGAATGGACTCATTGGAAGATTAGACAGGCAAGTAACCTTCATCTTTCTCAACTCTTTAAAACACATTTCAGAATTGAAGAGAAACACGGAAAGGAATCAATTTCACTTTTGGGCAGATGCCTCCTCCATTCTAGGAACGGACTCACCAGAAGTGAATTATACGATTTGTTGAGCAGGTATCTTGAATATCTTCATTCTTTGTTCAAAGATTACTTTGAAGCGATGAATCTTTACTTCAATCAATTGGAAACGTAACGGCTTTTCCTCCTCATCTATTTGATGAAATTTTCGAAACGCTGGGTATTTTATTGTCCAATTTAATTTGATGTTGTCATACATACAGGAAGTCTGCTCACATATGAGATAATAGATGAAAAACGAGTCTACAAGCCATCGTCAATAACATTCTTGGCTGTTCTCCGTTTGAGGCTTGAAGTTACCTGTGGAATACCTATTTACACCAATTCAGATACAACAGCGACAAAATAGGAATTTGCAAAGGGTTGATAAGCTTCCTTTATTCCGACCCAAAGAGCAGCAACGAAATGACTCTGTCGCCCAGATCTCTCCAGTAGGACCAGACAACCAAACAAAGGGAGATTCAAATATTTCGGGAATCGGTACACTCCGATGGCGAGAAGTCTTCGACGAGACTCCGCAGGGCCCGACCTGCGAATCATTAGACAACTGTGGTTCTACTTGCTACACACAGGTTCAAATCTCCTTTCCCGTGCATCTTACTACTTCCACAATAGACACTGATAACAGACACCTTCTACGAATCCATCCAATTAAAAGTTGTTTTGTACAAATGGATAGAAACATTTACATAAAGAACGTGCCTATTCAAGGGGACATGGATTCTCTGAAAGAGTGCGCCTTGTGCGGATTCTACTACATCGACTTGACTATCAGGAGTTGTGGAATAGGCCATCTGCTGACGATGTACGAAGACACGCTACTACAAGTACTCCATCACGACATACAAGTTCTCGCTGAGCAGGTACATCGAGGGGAATATCTAGTAGGGGAAGAAGGGAGGGGTTGGAGGTGCTTCTACCTGCCATCGACACCATCATTCGAGATGTGGAACAAACTGCTGCTGAAGTAATTGGAAGACTCAGATTCACTAGAGGTACCCTTCCCCCTTCCCCCTCCCCCCTCCCCCCTCCCCCTTCCCCCCTCCCCCTTCCCACTGACAAATCTAAAAATAATTTAAGCGGAGAATTCTCATTTTCTGAACTCAATGGTGGAAGATGCAATGGCGTATGTTGATGGATACGGCCCCAATTGTCTGCTCGTCCCTCTTTCCTGCTGGGTCTCCCCTCCCAAAATGAGCCTTGTATTAACATTTGACTTCAAGATAAGTTTGAAATGTTTGAAATGAAATAATGTGTATTCCTTAGGAATGGAAGAGTCCGAGACTGGTGCTCGTTCCCACTTTTAATCATCAGCATATTCTAGTAACGGGAAATGAGAGTGGAATGGGAGAGATATACATGGTGCATGTCGCCAGTCAATTCCTCCTTGCAACATATAGAGGTCACTTCGAAGGGAGACTCCCACCACCTTCACTTCAGGTCACACTGCACCAGTTACATCGATATGTGAGAGCAGCGAGGGCCATTTCTTCACTAGCACCTCTGTCGATAAAACCGTGCGCGTTTGGTACAGGAACTCTGTGAGTGATGCATCCACACATCCTTTAACTTTACTCATTTTCCATTCCTATGTAAGGGTCAACTGAAGGGGCCATCTAATTACCAATGATCACATGACAAACAGAGACCGAACTTGCACCAATTGTAAGGAGTACCGGGGGGGGGGGGGGGGGGGGACTTTCCTCCGTTTCGCAATAAGGCCATGACAGACGTGAAGTGGTGTTTGAAGATTCTCACTTAGTAGCATTGGCAGACAAGAAAAGGGGATTAGTCAGAATCGAAGACGAAGAATATTCACGAGAGAATCATAGAAAAGGATATAATTAAATATTGCAGGATACACCTTCCAAGATCCTTCGACCTCATTCTGCAAAAATAGTTTGCTCAGTATTAAGCAGTGACAATAGCTTCCTCGTAACGGGTTCCTCTGACTCCTCCGCCAAAGTAAGACTAAGTCACATAAGCACATGCAAACGTACTTTGCAGATTATAAATCTCGAAAATGGGAACGTGTTGAAAAGTTTCCCTGACCACACAGGAACTGTTGTGTCTGTTCAACTGACAAGTAATGATCTGTACCTCATCACAGGTAATCGCTTCCACTCACGAGTAGTGCTAATGAGACTGATGCAGGATCGGGAGATTTCTCAGTTCAGATGTGGAATATCAAGAAAGGAGAGATCATAGGAAGGATGGGAGGATTGATGGCTCCAGTCACCTCCGTTGCAATCACTTCGTATCTTATTTGCGAGAATGTACACCATTTGTGCCCATTCGTAGGAATGATGCTTTTGTCGCTGTTGCCTGCGAGGACGAAACATTGAGAGTTTTCGGGACGGTTTCTGGTCAAGAACTGCACGATATGACTGGCCACGAAGGAAAGGTCTCTCAAACTTCTCCTGCTATTACTTCTATGAGATTTGAGGTGAACTCGCTAGTGGCAGCCCATGATGACTGCCAACTATTTGCTGCCACTAAATCACGAATCTTCTGTTATGACATCCACACGGGGCAAATTGTACTGATATGGGACACGGAGGTTGCATCTCCAGTTACAAGCCTCCAAGTTGATATGATGACTCACTTCGGGCGACCACTCATTACTCAGATCACTCGAGACAACTTCTTCCTCATCTCGGGGTGTGGAGGTGCAGTTCACGTGTGGAACATTCGTGAGAGAATCCATGATGGGGTGGATCAATCGATGGAAGCAGAAGGACATGTTACTGCAGTGGCTCTCTCTCACGACGACAAGGTACTCCTTCCTTCCTTCTCTCCTTCCAACCTCGATCATCTAGCTCGCCGCTTGTGGAACATTCGCAGGCATAGTTGCCCTTTGGGATCTGGATATTGCACAATGTGTCTGCACGGTCAGTCGAACACAACTGAATATTAGGTTGAGCCTAAAGTTTTGCGCGATTTTGGCTCTCAACTTTGAGTTAGTGCAGTTTATTTTGCTAAAATAACCATCTGTTGTCCTGATGTCAATATATAGGGACATATTCAACCTTTAGAATAATATATTTTAACTAGAGCAAATAACTCTACTTTGCGAGAAATCAAGGTCTGCGTAACTTTGGATTTTTCAGAAAAATAATGATTTTCTTTTAAATTGCTGTACTTTGCCGAGAAATTTTTAGATAGAAGCTCATAAAGTTTATTCAGAAGCCCGAGGCGTGCACTACCTAGTTTCAAAAAGAGAAAGCTGTGGAATGCAGTATACGCTTCGCATAGGCCAATGAATCACGGGTACTTGAAAAAATCAGAATTCTCTCGAACAAATCACCTGTTTCGCAGATTAACGAGACTGAAAGCTACCTATGGGCGTTGTTAAAATTACTTACAGGGTTCTCTATTGCAACGATATTTAAGAGCCCACTTGGCTTTCTCATCTAAAAAGTGACATTTGCACCTGAATTATTTTTCAATGAAAATGTCGAAAACGCTGATATGGAGGGCCTTCAGGAACGGTTCACCCTAGAAAAAGTAGCGACCTCCACAATATTCCTAATTAAGTGAGTGATAGATTAAGCGTTGTTCGTTAACTTTAGCACGAAAGAACCGCCCTTCGAACCACGTGGCTAGCACAAAAAAGGCAAAAATGTGTATTTCGATGTTCTACATTGGATACCTAAAATCCGAAAAACCCTGTTCATGAATTCTCTCCCAAATGGAATTTTGACTTGTACTAGAAAGGTAGTTCACATTCATAAATAATTGAAATCTCAAGAACTATCGGTATAGATACAGTACCACTAAAACTTATCTTGACATTCGTCATGAAAACTCAAATTCTGATTCCGCGCATATTTCTAATAGGCCCTTAATGGCTGATCAGTCTCAACATCACCAGTACAATATAGGCCAGTCTCGCTTTACAACTGTCGTTAACATAGGGTCCTATCTCCGTTCTAAAAAAAATTATAATACTTTGAAAAGTAATGTCGTTGGTTAGCCAGATGAATTTTGCTGCATCGCTGTTTTATTTCCCTTGGTCGGACAGATCTATGATAGTGTGCGCTAAAGAGAGTATAAATACCCCTATCTAGCCCTAAAAGATCTGAGATGATTGGGCAACAACGAACGATGTTAGATGTCAGGACACACTTTAGTCAAAATCGCGCCAAACTTTAGGCTCAACCTGATACCTACATAATGGATTGCAGAGTGTGCACATGAAGCGAGTCGATATCACAGCCCTCGCCTTTTCTCTTGATTCCACGATTGTACTAAGCGGTAACTCGACTGGAAATATAATACTAATAGAGACTAGTCATGGGAGAGTACTGCGAAGTGTAGCGGTTAGAACTCTCGGATATAGGAATCATCAAGTTCTCTCGCAGCTGCACAACGAATCGATCAAGCAAGCAATGTGGATGGCAGGAAAACGAGTTGTCTCTGTGGATAAAGGCGGTTTCATGAGAGTTTGGGAGGCGTTCGAAGAAGATGAAGATGCAGATATTGTTAGTGCGCCTGCGAAAGCAATCTAATTAGTCATTTGAGCAACGAATTGACGGAGTGATCGCGCCGCTGAGAATAGTGAATCTGTCCGGGTCAAACAGCGTTTCATTCGTGTCACATACTGCAGTAACTCCGAAAGAGTGAGAGGATCTACAAATATATTCAAATATCGATTATTTGAGGCTTCGAGTGTGGAACATCGACCACAATTCACTGAACATTCAATCGAGACTTTATCACACAGAGAAGATTACGACGTTCGCGATGGCAAATCATGTGAGTCCCCCGAGAGATGAATGGAGGGAATGGAGAAACAAAGACATCCGAGTCCATATCAAAATGTCCCCCCTCTCCCCCTGGCAGTACCCGCTTCGCTATATGTACTTTCAATTAATTTTGGTTAAAAAGTTTCTCTTTTTTGATTGTTAAAACGCGTTCTCCCTTAGAACGCAGTGCAAGCGGGTGGCACAACTCCGGCAAAATGATCGCCTGGGGCTCAAACTTTCATAATATGACCCCTAGGGGTAAATAATCTTTCCACCGGAAGTAGAAGCCAAAATTTCAATTCTGACCTACAAAAATCGATAATTTAAACCTTGCGAATTGGACCTCATGTTATATATCATTCGAAAGAACGTGAAAAGTTATGTAAGAAATTGCATTTTCACACAATTTGATCAAGTATAATACTCAAAAAATTAAAAAGAATGTCAAATTTCGAAAGTTCGCTCAAACTTTGTACCAGTTACTCATCTTAAATGCCCAACTTCATCCCAGATCCGACATATGTTATGTGAAATCCAACGTACATTCCGAATACGTTGTGAAACTGGCGAAAATTCGGTGCCCGAAAACCGAAAAAATCGTCCATATAGAGGGTACTAAACCAAAAATTTTGTTTCAAGTTGACTTATTCTTAAATTTAACGAAATAAATACACATTTCCGAAGAAATATACAGTAGCGCCGGAAAGTATTCATACGATTTGATTTTATCATATAACTTTTTCTGCAGTTGGCTTAGCAAGTTAGATGTTGTAGCGCTATATGCCAAACCCATCGAAGAATACGATGCGAATATTGCGTCATCACGGGCGCCATAACGGATTGCGTAGTGATGACGCAATCGAATTTCACTTTTTCAAACAGGCGTTATTCTTATGCAAAATTTTTCCAGCTTGTCAAACTTTCTGACGTTGGAGATAGGACAGAGTTCTATCCATAATAAAAATTTGAAGTTGCTGCTCGGTCGCACATTGGCTGCAGCCTTGCTGAAAAATCGATGTCAAAAATTAAGATATCGGCTCCTAGTCAAGCTAGAGACTGGTTCAAGGCATCAAAATGATCGCCATCATAAGTCCAGATGATCCTGAGAATATGAAAACAATATCTCAATATTTGCCCTCAGGGCATGAAAAAATAACTTTTTCACATGACCACTTTTTGGAGTGTGAATATGTTTGAATGTGTTTGAATATCTTTCCTGCCCGCGGCGTGCGGTTGTCGGAGGTGCGCCATGGTCCTGAATGCACGACCATTCGGAAACAAGTTTGTGGGAAAGTTAAGGAAATCAAATGTTATTGTGTATGCATGTCCAACATGTTCTGAAGAACCGATTCCCAGCTTTTTGAAATGCGTTAATAACTTTGGGCACAGCTGTAGAGATAGTACAGTCGAAAATAGTGGGTCGGGGACTCGAAAGTGCCTCCGAAAACCGCACGACGCGGGCAGGAAAGATATTCAAACACTCTAAAAAGTTGGGAATCATATATATATAAGACATTTGAACATGCCTAAGCAAAAATCAAATTTTTTTAAACAGATTTCACGAAAAGTTATGAATCTCCAAAAAGTGGTCATGTGAAAAAGATATTTTAACTCAATATACATACGCCCTCTATTAGAATCTTCCACTATAATCTGGAATCCCACATCAGTTGGTCTAGTAAATGAGCTAGAATCTGTGCAGCGAGAATTCACAAGGAGAGTTTTCCGACGTTGTTCTATTTCCCCTCTATCTTATCCTGATCGACTAAAGAAATTCAAACTTGAAACCCTTGAGTATCGCCGTGCAGTTCGCGATATGTTTTTTGTATACGATTCCATTCACAAACACGTGCACCACGACTCTGCTGACTTGTACACGATTGCTCCGCTCACTCGTGACTTACGATCTTCCAATAGTCTGCGCATTGCTGTCCCATTCAGAGTGCCAGCATCGTTTTCAACATGTGCTAGTAGAGTCCTACCGCCCTGGGATACCCTCCCTGACCCATTAGTACTCTCTTCCCGTCCATTGTTCCGTAAACAAATCCGAGATTCCCCTGACCTGATCCTATCATCCTCACGAATACGATTGTAACATGTAACTGCCACATTCCACCACCCCCCATCCCCTGAGCTCGCTATGATCGAGCTAAAAGGCCAACCTACTCTCCCCACTTGTCCTTCCCTTGACGGCGCTTCATGCGTTGGCGATAAAGATTAAAGATTAATTGATTAAAGAATCGTAATCTGCTTTTTTTGATTAAAGAATCGTAATCTGCTACCTTTTCTACCCCAGGAAAAAAAATTTGACGAAAATCGAAGATATAGTATTCATCGATTTTTGGCCTCAAACATGGCGATCCTCGTGTTTTCATGCAAAATCGAAAATTTCATGATGTTATATTCAAGTAATTATCGCTCTTTTCTTTCGGTTTTCAATGTTTTCTGACCTATCCATGCCGATTTCCATTGAAAAAACCGATGATTTCAATACTTCATAAAATCATGAAATCTGAGAAATTTCGTGAAAAATGTGATTTTGTGAAGTATTGAAATCATTGGTTTTTTTCAATGGAAATCGGTATGAATAGGTCAGAAAACATTGAAAACGGAAAGAAAAGATATCCACGAGCGATAATTACTTAAATATGACATCATGAAATTTTCGATTTTGCTTGAAAACACGAGGTTCGCCATGTTTGAGGCCAAAAATCGATGAATACTATATCTTCGATTTTCGTTAAAAAAATTTTCCTGGGGTAGAAAAGGTAGCAGATTACAATTCTGATGAAATCTCAGGATGCAAGGGAACTTATTTTTTCACGAGGCCAAAAAATGAGAAAAAAATGATGTCGAAAAAATGATTTATTGTACTTTTCGAAACTTGGACTTTTCGCTACACTAATATTGTCAACATAAAAGATATTCTATGTAACAAGGCGGTCATTTTGGTTTTTGAACGAAACTCCAACTCAATTTTGAAGCATTTTATGAATTTTCGAATTTTCGAAATTACAAGAGCCGGCTTATAGGCAGTTTTGAGAAATCGCGGAATCCTTACGTACAAAAGGATCCTGGACCTTAGGGACACCTACCATAAAAATCTCAAAGAGATCCGAGCACTTTGAACATTTTGTCAAAGGGGATCTCATTTCATGTAATCTCTCAGAAGACGTGTGTTATGATGACGATCATTTTGATGCCTTGAACCAGTCTCTAGCTTGACTAGGAGCCGATATCTTAATTTTTGACATCGATTTTTCAGCAAGGCTGCAGCCAATGTGCGACCGAGCAGCAACTTCAAATTTTTATTATGGATAGAACTCTGTCCTATCTCCAACGTCAGAAAGTTTGACAAGCTGGAAAAATTTTGCATAAGAATAACGCCTGTTTGAAAAAGTGAAATTCGATTGCGTCATCACTACGCAATCCGTTATGGCGCCCGTGATGACGCAATATTCGCATCGTATTCTTCGATGGGTTTGGCATATAGCGCTACAACATCTAACTTGCTAAGCCAACTGCAGAAAAAGTTATATGATAAAATCAAATCGTATGAATACTTTCCGGCGCTACTGTATATTTCTTCGGAAATGTGTATTTATTTCGTTAAATTTAAGAATAAGTCAACTTGAAACAAAATTTTTGGTTTAGTACCCTCTATATGGACGATTTTTTCGGTTTTCGGGCACCGAATTTTCGCCAGTTTCACAACGTATTCGGAATGTACGTTGGATTTCACATAACATATGTCGGATCTGGGATGAAGTTGGGCATTTAAGATGAGTAACTGGTACAAAGTTTGAGAGAACTTTCGAAATTTGACATTCTTTTTAATTTTTTGAGTATTATACAGGGTGCGAGAAAAGTATTGGGACACAATTCAGTTAAGCCCCACTTGGTGCGCAGTGTTTGAATTTCTCCCAATTTTTTGCACCATGTACCTTACCTATGTAGCTATTTAGCGCTCATGTATCAAACACATATTTCTTTTAGATTACGAGATTTAATTTATTAAAAATTTAGTGAAGAAAAACGATCCTGTTTCTCTCACTGCATGAGTCGTATTATTTAATGCCGCATTACAACAATGTAATAGGTGGGACATTCCATTATTTTTTCTTAAGAAGGGCAATTGTGCCCGAGTTTAAATATGTGTCCATTTAATTTGGGGATTTGGTTATACAGCTTATGAATATTTAAAAGTAAGCTGTGACGAACGGCCCTCGAAAAATTTTTCTCGAATAAAGATGTCGCGTCCTTCAAATATGAATGATAGAAAAATATAACCGTATGTATTATGATACACGTCCATTCAGTAGTGCAAATATGCTTTCAGTTTAAATTGGGAAAGCGAATCTGCTTCTGTACCTTTTTCGAATCTGTCCCAAGTGTCGTTTTCAGCCATATTTTCACATGTATGGTTCAGTAATTTAAACCATGTTTTCATTCAGTTTGACGCTATTAAAATTCATAATTCGGTCCTCGCATATAACATACAAGTTTATATCTCAATATATGGATGCTGAGAAAGAAATTCGAAAATGTGATTTTTCAAAAAGATAATTCCGTATCAAAGTGTGATGAAGTTATTTTCATATTTCTCCGTTTCCTGATATCGTATTTCCGCCTAAACAAGTATACTTTAAAGAGGAATGGTTGCTCTCCATACTCAAGTTGAGAAAGTGAGGGAATATTTATCCGAAGATTTTTTATTATTAATTAAAGAGAAAAATGAGCTGCGGGCCAAGGGCCCATTTGTTCGAACTTGAAAATCTAAAAGCTCTGAAAGACAAAATCGATAGATGAGGAACTGTGATAAAATTGTTGGAGGTACTGTTCGCAGGCATACAATGACGAAAGCAGAAATCTATGCTATCATTACTTCGCGAGAAATTACATAAAAGACTTGTCACCATACTTTTCTCGCACCCTGTACTTGATCAAATTGTGTGAAAATGCAATTTCTTACATAACTTTTCACGTTCTTTCGAATGATATATAACATGAGGTCCAATTCGCAAGGTTTAAATTATCGATTTTTGTAGGTCAGAATTGAAATTTTGGCTTCTACTTCCGGTGGAAAGATTATTTACCCCTAGGGGTCATATTCTGAAGGCTTGAGCCCCGGGCGATCATTTTGCCGGAGTTGTGCCACCCCACCTGCACTCTTACAGAGAACGCGTTTTAAAGGAGGAGTAAAGGCAAAATCCAATTTTGAAGCTTTCATATGCACGGCCTAGATTTCTGCAACGATAAGAAGCTCCGAAATTTTCACATTGCTATTTCCATTCCGAACAGAGATATCGGAAGTTGGCTGGTAGTCAAATCAGGGAAAGCTCAGGCAACGAGCGAGAGAGCACGCGACGTGAAGAGAGTTCCGTCACTAATTGAAACATATTTCAACCGGGCGCGCGTTTGCCTTTACTACTTCTTTAAAGAACTTGAGCTGTTCTATCATTTGTATGTTGATTTCTAAGATATCAGACTCGCCGTAACTTCGCTACACTATCAAATGCGATAATTATTGCATTTGATAGTACAGCGAAGTTTCTGTGAGTCTGAGCTCTTAGGTATCAACATACAAAACACAGCATTCTAACCCGACAGAAAAGGGAGATCCATCGAACTACAACCAGGGAACTTGAAACCCTACTGAAACATAAAATCTCCCTCCGCGAATCTCCCGTTCAATGCACGGATCTGGCGATACGGATTTATGTTTCACTCCGCCTATAAGAAGCAAAAGTGCTCAGAGCGTTCAAATTGGGGAATTGCTTTTATGTTTCAGAGTTTTACCATATATCGAAGCTCTTTCAAACAGCCTATTCCCGCATTTTGCAGTCTGGGGTTTTGCGGGAAAATTCAAAATCGTAATCCCTTTGTCTACCCTTTTCTGGAGAGAACAATGGGGCCAGAACGCTGTGAAAAGATAAAACAGCTCAAGCTCTTTAAAGTTACCCAACAAGGACGAAACCCTGATCTCACCCTGATCCCGTCGCGTGTACGAGAGAGTATGCAAAAGTGAGAGAGCGCGGATCATTTCCGGCTTTCCCTTGAGGCTATTATTGATTTTTAGCATTTTTGTATATTCAGTCTAGACTAATTCAACCATCGGCTATTCGATGGAGGACAAAAAATAATGGGTCAATTTCGTCCTTGTTGGGTAACTTTAACAATCAAAAAAGAGTTAAACTTTTTAGCCAAACTTAATTGAGTTATGCAATTAAAACTTCAAAATTTAATTAGAGAGGCGGGTACTGCCAGGGGGGAGAGAGGGGACGTTTTGGTATGGACACAAATACATCCTACTCACTTCAAATGTCAAACTCATCTCACACAAGAAAAAAATCCACCCGGAATTGTGAACTCCAATATAATAATAATAATAATAATTTATCTACGCCCGAGGCGCGACGATACCATGAATACATTAATTAGTGATTGCAGATGGGAGGGGGGGGGGACTCTCCTGAGTCATTGAGGGTGTGAAAGGTCTGTGACTATGGGGTGGCTTTCCAATCGACGCTTAAATACTCGGATGTTGGGGGCAGTGCGAATGGTATCGGGAAGTTGAGAATACCATCGGGAAGTTCGAACAGGGAAAGAGTGAAATCTGGCTGTGCTTGTTGTCAGTTCAATGTTGATACCGAAGGAAGAGGTTCGGTCCCGTAGGGGTTTGTAAACGTAGAAGGAAGAACGAGGGATGACATTAGAACCAGTCATAATAATATGAGTCATACAAAGATCACCTATGACTCTCCTCTCAGTAAGCGAGCGCAGGCCAAGAATTTTCAAACGATCCGAATAAGAGGGAAGAGAAAGAGGATAGGAAGGGGAGGGGAAACAACGATAGAATAGTTGTCGAGTGAAAATATGTTGAACTTTTTCAAGAGTCTCAATGTCAGATAAATAATGAGGATTCCAGAAGGGGGATGCAAAGTCGAGGAGGGGAAGGACGTATGCTTTATAACTGCGAATAAGGATGGTGGGACAGTTGAAAGGGAGGGCTTTGAGGAGAAGGAATAACTTAGAAGTCGCTTTCTGAGCACGGGTTTTAACAGAACAAGAATTTTTGAGGTTAGAGCGGACTTGTACACCTAGATCACGGACATTATTATTATTTTTTTTTTATGAAAAAAATGGGAAACTGTAGCTAATTTTACCCAGAGATGGTGGTGAATATTACGTAGACGAAGTGAAACATAAACGAATTATTCACAACCCTGAGCAATCAACGGACTTTGCGCGTATGTAAATAGCCTCAGACCCGTCTGTGGAATTTCGGGCAAAGTGATTTACCTATGATCGGGTGAGTGGGCTATAAAACATCCCCATTGTCAATGTTGGAGGCTAAATATTCCCCGGAGCACCCCTTTAAAGAAGGAGTGTCAGCAAAGTTGAACTTTTGACGCTGTCATAACCATGGCCTAGCTTTTCATAACCATGAGAGATTCTGAAAATTTCAAATCCATATCTTTATTGTGAACCGAGTTATCTCTAGTTGGCAGAGTGCCATAGGCGCTGATGGTAGGGCAGGGACGTGCGGGAATTCAAATATCTCGAAGATTTGTCAAAAATCTTTGGGTGGGAATCGAGCCCGCAACCTCTCGATCACATGGGTGCTGCTCTACCACTGAGCTATGGAAACGATGGTTGTCTACACTCTTAGCTCGCGCTATGATATTTGGAGGGTTGGCTAGGTCATTGCTATGACAGCGTCAAAAGTTCAACTTTGCTGACACTCCTTCTTTAATATGTTTTTTTAAAACTTTGAACCAATTCATAATGGCCACTACGGTTGGCAGGAGGACTGGGATCGTCGGTCTTAGAGCGTCGTTAGAAAAAGGAATGTGATCTCGCTTGAACCACTTTAAAAATCGCAAGCAGACTTTAGCGGTACAATTCTTGACGATAGATCACTCGAGTCAAAGCACGTGGGTTTACACATGTATAAAAACGTGGGACACAGAAATAAATTTGAATGGTTTTGCCACCCTTACCGTAAAGAGGCAAAATGGCGACGCACTACACTATATGCCGGCTAAATTTGCCGGTCCCCCCACACTTGAAAGCCAGATCCGGATTTAAATGCACTTAACGCCGGTTTTGGTGTGCGGATGTTCGGTTGTGTAAGGTTAACTATTACACTTAATTTGTAATTTGCACAGCTGGCACCTGTCCCACGCCTGAAGAATTTATTTGTCTTGCGGAAAATATTTTGAGCCCACGTGCAAAGGGAATTCGTCCATGGTCCTGTTGGAGCGTACCAAGTAGACGAAACTCTAGGCGATATCCAAGCTTACGATAAGGAATCCCACCAAATTGTTACGGAATAAAGCAGAGTGAGAGATTAACCCGTCACGAACTTCAGGTTGAACAAATTAGGGAATGATTATTGCAGGGGACGTTAATTGTGACAGGGAGTGCAGATGATTCCCTCAAGATCTGGAATAATCAAGGACATCTCACGCAGGTTCCACTTCGCGGGACATTGTCATCGTGTAGTCATTGCTTGTCACAGGTACTTGTCGGGCACGAGGGCAAAGTCACATCTTGTGCAATAGCAGCTGATGAAAGAATCGTAGTCAGCGGAGCCATCGATAGAAAGGTTCGAGAATAATGAAGAGAATTTTAAAGTTTCGAGGACGAAATTGACTCCCATGGAACGAGGGTCCCGAAAAGAACAGGTTGAAATTAACTGATCATGATGTTCATGATCATGACACTGCCTTAATTTTTGCAAATTCTCATAGCCTTGTTGGCTACCAAAACGAATTCTTACAGGTTATTCTCTGGGAAGTCTCAACTGGTAATACACTCCACACACTAAATGCAAGAGCACCAATTTCATGTGTTGCTATTACAGCTGATGGATCTGTTGCATTCTCAGGTATGTCGCTCATATGGTCAAATGATGAGAGTGATGGTAGCCGACGAGGAGGGATGGTTGGAGACATGGTCGGTGGACCGAGGAATGCTTCTCTCCTCCTTCAATTCCCATCGCCCAATCATCTCTCTCCTCTCATCCTCGGATGCTAGTCGTCTGATACTCAAACTTCCCGGATGCGCACAACTTCCCATTCTCTGCCTCCACAACACTCCTGCTGGGCCTGTTGGCTTGAGAAGCGAAAGAAAGAGATCAGCGAGGAATCCTTCCATCTCCTCTCTCAATAGTAAGAACAACCAGTCAATTGTCAAACTATTATATAAAGCATAGATAGACTGTAATAAGAAAAATCTGCAAAAAAAGAACCAAATGATTAAAGTGTTCTATTTGAGGTAATTCTAACGAGAAGAAAGATTCGACATCAAGCAACCCTTCAGAAAGCGTTACGAATCCGAAACAAGCACTAGCAAAGCCTTCAGCTCCAAGACCAACATTTGATAAGTTAGAACGGAGCAAATCCCGTCTGAGCATCGCAGTGGAGAAGGAGAAGTCGAGTGTGCATGGAGGGGTCTCCATCTCGGGGTCAGTGCCCCCCGTGACCAGGAGCAAGGCGTGCTCCATTCTGTGATCAAGAGACAAGTCTTTCCTTTATTCCCTTTCTCTGTTAATATGCATATATTATGGAATAGGGTATTATAGTCATTACAATTATTACAAGCACAATATATCTGTTGGTATTAAATTTCCTTTCATTGCACGTGTACAGAAAATGCTTACACAGCACCAAACTCAATGATTTTTGGAATGAGGCTCAAATTCTCGGTTGAAATAGCCTCTCGACACGCAGAGACGACGGCTTGAGATGGCTGACCAACTGAAAAACTTACTTTGTTCGAGCTGTCTAAAGGAAGAAGCTGTCCTCCTCACTCAAATGAAAGACCCACCTCTCAATTTGCTGCCTATTTCGATCATTTTATGCAGCGATCTGAGAGAAGTTACGAGCGTCTCGTGATTATTCGCTCCAATTAAATAATCCTAATAAATGTTGGTTTGAATTTCACTATCTTTTAAACTAAATTCTTACCTGACGAACAGCTCTTTCTACGTTACGCAATCTTGTGTAATATTTGCGTCCCAAGACCCTACGAAAGAATTGAGAAAGGTTGAAGAAAGATGATCACATTTCATCGATGGCCATGGCGTCTTCTGCTCGCAGAATCATTTCCTTGAGAAGGGAGTGCTTCTCTGAGATGTCAGTACCCAATCGATCGCGCACTTCATACATGTAATCCATCTGCAACATCTTAACTAAACGGATTTATTATCATTGGTCTTACATCTGCAATTATCTTCTTTATCTTTTCGAATTCTTTGGGAAATACAGCATGGGAAGATAGTTTCTCCCATCCAAAGTGCAAAGCAATTGATTGAATGATAGCTGAAGTTGCTTCCAGATCATCGCAGAAGACACTCAGCTTCAATTCTCTTTCACTTCCATACTCCACTCAATTCTACCGTTCCATTTTGAATCTGCAGCACTAGATTCGTCTTCTCGCATGGTTGACAGCGTACAAATCTTCCATCCAAACAAAATTACGGTTGTCAATCAAAGCAACCTCACTTGAAATCGAAAGTTGTCAACTCGATAGGTAGAGACAGTTGCTCAATGTTTATCACAATGATCTGCCCCTGTATCCAATCTGCCAGAAGCGATGGACGGACCTGACACGAATGGTGGAAGTGCACGAATGAAAGTAGCGCTCTCGTAAACCGTCTCACTTCCACATCATTCAGCTCCACCTTCGATTCAGGGAACACTATCTCTTCTGTGTTGGGTAAAAGAGCGAAACGGGAGAAACGGGGAAGTCTGTGTCTCGACAAGACCAGATTTACTATTTCTCTGCAATTCCAATCCCTCTTTTCCCCCATGGACGCAACTCACGACTGTGGATACCCTAAAACCGCGTGTACGTGCATTTCAATGTGCATATCTTTCTGAGGATAGATAGGAATTATCATGGAGTCGTTACAGTCTGCGTTCGAGTCTTGCAACCTGTCACAATAATTCTCTTAAAGGAGGAGCAAAGTCAAAATTCAATTTTTGAAGCTTTCATATGCATGGCATAGATCTCCGCAACGATAAGAAGCTCCAAAATTTTAACATCTACATCTCCATTCCGAACAGAGCTATCGGTAGTTGGCGGGGAGCCAAATCAGGGAAAGCTCAGGCAACGAGGGAGAGAGTACGCGACTTGAAGAGAGTTCTCCTCTAATTGAAACATATTTCAACCGGGCGCGCGTATGACTTTACTCCTCCTTTAAAATGCTGTCTCCGTACGAACGGAGGGGAGGAGAGGGAGGGAAGGGGTAGGTGGCGCAATTGTTAAAAGTCATCCCCTGAACTTCAAACTTTGTGGTTAGAGTGCCTATGTGTAGGAGACACTTCAGCCAAAAAAACTAGACCCAAAGTTGATCTTTGATTTTTGGTATCCGAAATTTTGAAAGTTATTTCAACCATGCGTGTTATACATCATTCAAAAGAGCATAAAAAGTTATTTCATAATCCATGTTTTTGAGACTGTGGAACTCATGGTGTTCATGAAATCTGAGAAAAAACGGAAAAGTGTATATTTTAAAATTTCATGAAGAATTCAAGAGAAATATGCCGAAGATGAAATCGGTACCACGGATACACTTTTCGACATTCAACTATCGCGCAATCGTAGACCCAGGTTCGATTCCGCCTGCTGGCATGAATTTTTGCCATCTTTTTCTCGCTTATTTGGCCCTTTTTCAACATTTATGAACTTTGCTGTTATTTCGTGTCATTTTAAATATAGTTATCCTGTTGCGATATATAGATAACTACATTTAAAATGACAAACTTTCATATATATCACGCGTGTCGCTTAAGAATTGAATAAAATCAAGAAGGAGGTGGTTGGCACATAATCTGAACCCTACTTCTTTTTTACAGTTTTCGACAGTCCTTAGGGTCCCTCACGACATAGCGAAGAGCTTTTTGGCCGAAATTCACTTTCAACGACGTCAGACGTCGTCAAAAATTTTCGAACCCGAAAGTTGCCAACTTTAAAAAATTTTTTGGTATAATTCCTTCCAAAGTGGAGCTAGCGAGTTGTCCAAAAAAAGAAAGCAATCGACGCCAAATTTCCAGGAGAATACGCCCGTCAAAAAGGCGAGATCAATTTCTCATTAGTATTTTCGCTAATCGATTTAATTTATTGATTTTTTCCACATATTATTCTCAGAAAATGTGTTGATCTGAATACCTAGAGATTGATAAGACGAATCGAATGGTATGCTGAACACCATACCTACCGAAGTGAGAAAGTACTCAAAAATGCAATTGCAAATTTCGAGCTGATGCGTTCGAATTTTCAATCCTCAGCAATCGGATCTTACAAGTCTCAAGTACACGTGTCCGTCGTATCCTGATATGTGATCACGTGGTTCAGTGGATAGCAGCTTTGACTATCAATCCATTCCTTTTGGGTGTCTGGTGTTCGATTCCCCTGATGTGGTCGAATTTTCAATCCTCAGCAATCGGATCTTACAAGTCTCAAGTACGCAAACATTGTTCAGCTTTGGGGAATCGAACACCAGACACCCAAAAGGAATGGATTGATAGTCAAAGCTGCTATCCATTGAACCACGTGATCACATATCAGGATACGACGGACACGTGTACTTGAGACTTGTAAGATCCGATTGCTGAGGATTGAAAATTCGAACGCATCAGCTCGAAATTTGCAATTGCATTTTTGAGTACTTTCTCACTTCGGTAGGTATGGTGTTCAGCATACCATTCGATTCGTCTTATCAATCTCTAGGTATTCAGCTCAAAACATTTTCTAAGAATAATATGTGGAAAAAATCAATAAATTAAATCGATTAGCGAAAATACTAATGAGAAATTGATCTCGCCTTTTTGACGGGCGTATTCTCCTGGAAATTTGGCGTCGATTGCTTTTTTTTGGACAACTCTCTAGCTCCACTTTGGAAGGAATTATACCAAAAAATTTTTAAAGTTGGCAACTTTCGGCTTCGAAAATTTTTGACGACGTCTGACGTCGTTGAAAATGAATTTCGGCCAAAAAGCTCTTCGCTATGTCGTGAGGGACCCTAAGGACTGTCGAAAACTGTAAAAAAGAAGTAGGGTTCAGATTAACTCCTTGATTTTATTCAATTCTTAAGCGACACGCGTGATATATATGAGAGGAATCGGGAGATACTCGATAACTCTGAGGCCTGCCGGGACGTAGGAATTCATGATTTTTAAATTGGCTGCAAAATTAATAAAAAGTACTTCGAAAAGAGCTCTTTCAAATAGCGTTGGCGGATTTCCCGAAAAAATTTTTTTTCGCCGTGGCATGCTCCGAAAGTGGGCGGAGTCTCGATTTTTTCGGAAAAAATCGATCTTTGTCTCATTTTTTCGGCATTTTCCGATACAGATACATACAAACTGTGAACAGACGAATGAAAGAGGAGTGTACGAGGAACAGTTTTCTCTCTTTGATTCGGTCGAAAACCCAAAAATTGCATCTCGGGTGCAACTTTAGCGAAGATTTCAAAAAATCTGGAAATACCAAAAAGTTCTGGTTGGCACTATGCGCGATTTATTAGGCTTCCTGGGTACTTTCATTTCATATATATTTCATTGGAATCGGATCATGCGTTGTAATGTTGCACTCGTTTAAGCAAAATCTGTCATGTGAGTCGGGTATAGACATCATGTTTACTGTATGCAAACTAGGTTCTTTTGCATCATAATTGCATTAATACATCAAAAAAACATGTTTCCACTTCATTGCCATGTAATTGTCAGGTCCATTTGGTCATAGACTCAATTTGAAGAAATTGCGAACTGTCTTCTGGGAAGGTCCAAATTGTCAGGTTTACGGTGGTAATTGGCGTCAATTCAAAGGGAAATCCTCGACATATCATGTAGGAACAATTTTCAGAACGTTTTGGAAAGAAAGTAATGCTTCAAATGTAACTTGCTCAATTTGATAATCGAAAAATGCCAAAATACTACACGTAATTCAGAAATTATGATATCGCAAACTGATTTGTACCAGAATATAGAGAATTAAGAGCTGAACATTTTATCTGTTGAAAGTAAGTTTCTATCTTTTCATTGAAGCGCGTTAGATAGCCTGGAAGTTGGCCAGAAAGAGGCTACAAACCACCGAGAGCGCGTGCTCTAACCGCCTGGCGCTCTCGCCACCTCTCTGTCCCCTCCCTTAAAGTTACCCAACAACCGTGCAAAATTTTTAAATTGGCGTCTACTAGTCTCTTTTATGTCTATCAGTTTCAGGAATAAAAATATAGGCCATTTTGACGGTTGTTGGGTAACTTTAACCGCTGTCTCGCGCGCCTCCACCTTCGTTTTCTGCCAACTTCCAGGCTATCTAACGCGCTTCAATGAAAAGATAGAAACTTACTTTCAACAGATAAAATGTTCAGCTCTTCATTCTCTATATACTGGTGCAAATCAGTTTGCGATATCTTAATTTCTGAATTACGTGTCGTATTTCGGCATTTTTCGATTAACAAATTGAGCAAGTTACATTTGAAGCATTACTTTCTTTCCAAAACGTTCTGAAAATTGTTCCTACATGGTATTACGAGGATTTTTCTTTGAATTGAGGCCAATTACCACCGGAAAATGGTTATTTGGGTATTCCCAGAAAACCTGACACCACCACCGTAAACCTGACAATTTGGACCTTCCCAGAAGACAGTTCGCAATTTCTTCAAATTGAGTCTATGACCAAATGGACCTGAAAATTACATGGCAATGAAGTGGAAACATGTTTTTTTGATGTATTAATGCAATTATGATGCAAAAGAACCTAGTTTGCATACAGTAAACATGATGTCTATACCCGACTCACATGACAGATTTTGCTTAAACGAGTGCAACATTACAACGCATGATCCGATTCCAATGAAATATATATGAAATGAAAGTACCCAGGAAGCCTAATAAATCGCGCATAGTGCCAACCAGAACTTTTTGGTATTTCCAGATTTTTTGAAATCTTCGCTAAAGTTGCACCCGAGATGCAATTTTTGGGTTTTCGACCCAATCAAAGAGAGAAAACTGTTCCTCGTACACTCCTCTTTCATTCGTCTGTAGACAGTTTGTACGTATCTTTATCGGAAAATGCCGAAAAATTGAGACAAAGATCGATTTTTTCCGAAAAAATCGAGGCTCCGCCCACTTTCGGAGCATGCCACGGCGAAAAAAAATTTTTTTCGGGAAACCCGCCAACGCCATTTGAAAGAGCTCGTTTCGAAGTACTTTTTATTAATTTTGCAGCCAATTTAAAAATCATGAATTCCTACGTCCCGGCCTATGTGGAGTCTTTCCCGATTCCTCTCATATGAAAGTGAAGTTATCAGAATCTATATATCTGAGAAGCGGCAACTGAGAATTGATAATCGTAAATCAGAGAATAAGTGTATTCTCGAAAAAGCGAATTCTCAGAAACGACTACTAAGAAAAGGCAACTCGGAAAAATAGAAATCTTTTTTTAACTTTAATTAATTATTTTTCAATGAGGACAGTCATGGAGTCGTTTCTCTTTAGCATCATTGACCTACTTTCGAAATTAGTAAGGTTTTTAAGTACACCAGCATCACTGACTGCGTAAATAAATATCCTGATTGTTCTCTTGTTGACCTAATTTTATATTGTTACTTTATGTTATCTATCATGCTTTCTGTTTAGCGAAGATAGTATTTTTCTTCTGAGTAACTTACAAACAGCTGAATATTCTGATAATTGTATTAAATTTGTTCCAACGAAAAAAAATACTTGTCATGAAGCTATGAGTCTAAAAACGGCATAGTTATGGTTCTGAGTAGTCGTTTCTTAGTAGTCGTTTCTGAGTTGCCGTTTCTGAGTAGTCACATTTTCGATACTCGACCTGTTCCCTGATTTGCTATTTTCTTTTCTCAGTTATCCTGTTTCCGAGTTTCCGTTTTCCGAGTTGTCTTATTTTCTGAGCTGCCGCTTTTCTGAGTTGCCCTTTACGCGTCTGACGTCGTTGAAAACATTTAAATGAGTTTCGGCCAAAAAAGCTCTTCGCTATGTTGTGAGGGACCCTACACGGCGGGTTTCGATGAAGAAGCTCCTTTGATATGCAGGGAATTATGGTGCAGTTGAGAAAGAAAAGATTACGGTGTAGCGACTGTGTAAAACTATAGTAGCTACTACGTAGGCGCTACACCAAATCGCCGGCTTTGACATGTTTTGCTCATATTTCTCGTTTAAGATAGTTTGTGCGTTAATGAATGTGCTCCAAAGGTGGGTAAATAGCAACAATGAATCTATAGGTAATACTGAAATAAATAATCAAGACCATTAATTAAGTAATTAACTCGTAAAACTGTTCAAACTTTTCAAGGCTTATGTTTATCGATTTTTTTCGGGATAATTAATGATATTTCGGGAAATCCAGCGTGCTGAACAACACTAAAACATCTATAAAATTATATTTAAACGTCTTTCAACGTATCGATCCATTCCAAGCTGTCTGGCTACGCTCGTTAGCAGGCTTCCCACACAGACCTTTTTACGCGCTATTTTTGAACGCCTAATTTCGAAACCCTCCGTGCCTAAGGACTGTCGAAAAATGAATTCTCCCAATTTTCGACATTTCGAATGTGCCAAGATCTATTCGATCCTTACGCGACACGCGTGATATAGTATTGTATTTATATTGAAATGAAAACATCGACCGATAGAGCGTGTTTTAAGGACTATTCCCTCCCCTGTCTCAAAATTTTGTTTGGATCCGTTTGTGGGAGACGGGTAACTTCTTTTAGTCCATACTCTTAATCTCGAGACTCACTGAACAAAGCTCTCTCCGTCAAATATCCCTTCCGCAAGGATGACTGTTCCACGTATGGGAACTGTTTGATCCGCGATCACCTCAATATTCAACGGGTACAGCGGAAAAGACGAGGGAAATGGGCGAAATTTGCACATCAATATTTTCCACGGACAATTTACTACGCTGTATTTTGGTGGAAAATCTTGTCGGTCATGAATGGTGCAAGATATGAAGTCATCTATTAGTTCATATATGATCATAAGCTCACGGTTGGACTCACTGTTAAATTTAGATACTATACGTTAAAATATTTCGCTCCTCACAGACCCTACTGTCTAACGATAAGCTGTACAATTAAAATTAAAGGAGAACATTTTCAATGGATTTATAATATTTATTATGTCCATATAGGGGGGGGGGGGCTCTTACCTCTAGCTCAATTCTTCTCTCTGTGATGTTCACATGCAAAACAGTTTTCACTTGTGTATTAGCCTGAACATACTTATTCCTCTTAATGGATTCTAAATAGTGGGAACTATCTGCTTACAGGAATACGGAATTGTGGTGCCTCTTCGATCCCGACGCGCTCCTCCTGCTCGAAATTGTTCAATTCCACCTAAATTATCGTTGAATCTATTGAAAGAGCATAAACCACCAGTAGATTATGTTTCTTCTGTCCGAATTCTCTGAGTAGTGCTGCGGGGTCTTGGTCATCATCCTCAGGCTGTTCCATCTCCATTCCTCGTACTACAACTTCATATGTCCATTCAAGAGCCTTCGACAGCAAATACCTTTTCCATCATTGAACACGATAGTTAATTCGTGGGAACTCTCTGGACTGCTCTTGGAACGAATCGCTCCGCTCACTTCGCCATTCAATTGTTCCTTCATCACATCTTCCCCGCTTGTAACGCGTCTAATATCAACCTGATGTGATTAAGGCGCTTGCTGAACTAGTAAACTCATAACTTATTATCCTTACCTTCCCAGCTGTCCATATACAAGCGAGATAGTCACTCGAAGGGAAAAGCATGATCGAAACTATGTTCACTTTTGATTTCGTTCTCCACAGTCGGGTTGTATTATCGTAGACTCCTACGGATCCATTTCCAAGGGCGTAAGCATAGAGGCTACTAGAAAGCGATGCACGCATTTCTTGGTTCAGTTGGTGTGCCTTACTCTCGTATATGACAAAGGGATATAACGACGTCAATTTCAATGATTTCTTCTCTCATCAAATCTCCCTTGAAGAGACGGATCTCATAATCTTGTGATCCAACGATCAACTCAAAATATAAGCATTATAATTTTTTTAATGATTAAAAATGAGAATTGTGCATGTGTGGAAAATGTTTGAACTGGCGAAATAAACTATACGTTTTACAAGTTTAGTCAATTTTAAAAGGTTTGCTTGTAAGCCAAAGCAAGAAATATAGCAAAAATAACATATCATATTAGCAGAAATTGTATGCATTGAGGGAAGGGAGGGAGCCTTTCTTGAGAATGATCCATATAACCAGAATGTAAACTCGTAAAAGAAGATTAGCCCCGGCGCGCAGCACCGGGCAATTTTGGCCGGGAAACGAGAAATTCCCACGGCCGGAAAGGCTCCTGAGAGGATAGGGTATCGACTACCGTTCAAACTCAAATCCAAGTATCCCTCTTTTGGGGATCTTAATCGGGAACATAGGAGATGCTAAATCCGAAATTTCAAGTCTCTATCACAACCGGAAGTGCCTCAGGCTGACTCCGATTTTTGTCGGTTTCGTGGCGTCAAGGATTTTGCGATGTTGGTCGCGAGCATCGTAGAGAGACGTGCTATAGCTCATTCGATAGAGCGTACACGGTTGCCCGCCTGGAGACTTTTCAGAATTGTGAAATTCCTACTGGAAAGGTGCGAAATTCGCCTTCAAAGTTCGAAATTTTGACCCCTCTGGCGGTTCGGTCACATTTTCGGCTATCCAAGCTCTCAATAGAAAATCCAAGTTCCTACCGGCCTACTGTAGACTAATGTTGACACGGCGAATCCAATGAGCATACTTTCGAAAAGATTGATTTCCATCTGTAGGTGCTGACGCCTTTCAAACATTTTCCCGCGCGAATTTATCACTCTGCCTCCTCCTCCTCTCTCCCTCCCCCGCGCCTCTCTCGGCCAGGTCACAGGTCGTAAACAACACGAGTCGTCTGAAGTTGTCAACAGCCATCGGGAACAAGATGCAAACTTGAAGCTAGGGCAAAACAAGTACCATATTTGAAATTAGCGTGCTAAATTACCCATGGCGGCATGATTTGTTGGGGTCGAATGGACACTTTCAGACTTGTCCCCTCTGGGTGTGGAAAGGGAGGAGGAGGGAATTGATAGCTTCCCATCTGAGGCACTATACAATAACCCACAGGGAAAATACATACTAATTAGAGATTCCTCTCCCTATCCATTCAATGTACAAAGTAGAAAACGCTTACCACGAAAACAAATTAATCGCACCGCACCAATAAAAGTCCCGAGATCCACCTTCCGTGGGAAGGTGGCGGATCCTGGCTTTGCAAGCAAAGTCAACAGCTGAGTGAATTTTGGAAAAAATTTCAATTCAATAAAAGGAGTGAGATCCTATTACACAAAAGAATCAGTTCAATAAAAGTCCCGGGATCAACAGCAAAAATTCTCTCACTATTTTTGACAATCTCAATTACAATGCTATAAAAAAGAAGTTAAAAAAAAGGAAAATAATCAGATTTCTTAGTGAAATTTGAAAAAATAGTGAGAGAATTTTGGCTGTTGATCCCGGGACTTTTATTGAACTGATTCTTTTGTGTAATAGGATCTCACTCCTTTTATTGAATGGAAATTTAGCCAAAATTCACTCAGCTGTTGACTTTGCTTGCAAAGCCAATACCTTCCCACGGAACACGGTGTGACATGCGTGCCGCCGCGCGGGATAAAAAAAGAAACATGCAGCAAAAATGGCAAGCCGCGAAATTCAACTTGTTACTTTATTTAGGGCAAAATGTCAGGGTTTTCCGTTTAAGAGATCACTCTGGACTTTTGCCAATAGGTGAACTTTACAATTTGCCGTTTATTTTTGAATATATCACGATTGTTCAAGCAACTTCTTACATATTTTAAATTTCGTGCGCGGAACATTTTAACTAATTTACTGTATCGGAACGATGAATATTATTAAAATGGTCCGGTCGTCTCCGGCAATTCCGGGGGGGGGGGGGGTTTGTCACACCGTGCGGAAGGTGGATGAAATACTTCGTTTTGGGAATCTCCGTCTAGATCTGCGAGTGCGAGAGCAGTCACGAGATCTCCAGTCACTGTCCAGAACACATCCTCTCCGTTCTTGTTGAATCCCCAGATCGCACAATTTCCTCCGCACAGAATAAGAGTCCCGAAGTTGGCAAGGCTTCCGATCTACATCGATTACACTTCTACTCATCACTAATAAACGGAAAGGTTCGACTTACGGCAAAGCAGTTGACTCCATCGGGGACTTCTCTCTGGAATAAGGTGACATTGTCATGTGCATCGTAGACGATGAGATGGCTGTCTGTCCCTACGACGATCGCGTCTCGCTCATCCTCCAGGGGCAGAAGGGACAGACAACGAACGCCATCCGAAATGTGCAGCGACGATTCCACCCCTTAAAGGGGTGCTCCGGGGAATATTTTTTCCGCCCACAATGACAATGGGGATGTTGTATAGCTCACTCACCCGATCATAAATCACTTTGCCCGAAATTCCACAGACGTGTCTGAGGCTATTTACATACCCGCAAAATTCATTGATTGCGCAGGGTTGTGAATAATTCATTTATGTTTCACTTCGTTTACGTAATATTCACCTCCATCTCTGGGTAAAATTAGCTACAGTTTCCCATTGAGAGCGCAGAATTTTCGTGGTGGGACTCCCTAGCATTCATTCCCCGGAGCACCCCTTTAAAGTTACCCAGCACCCTTAAAAATGGCCTATATTTTTATTCCTGAAACTGATAGGCATAATAGAGACTAGTAGAAATGCAATACTAATAAAATCAGAAAAACAATAATTAGTCACAGAATCGACCTCAAAACATGTGTTGTGCAAACCTGATCAAGACCGATTTTCCCGCGAGGTTTGAAACATGAATATTTTGTGTGCGGTAATTAGCGTTCACAAGCCCGGTTCTATACCAAATTCATCCTCGCTTCTCGCCCGGTTGTAGAAATATATATTTCAACAGCAAAAAAATCAATATTAAGCCCACATAATCGATTAAACAATATTTAAACAAACCGCGCATTTTAAATTACGGTAGTTAGTGAAATTCGCGTAATTCGCGGTAAGGTATTGTTCAGGCGCCAATTTAAAAATTTTGCACGGTTGTTGGGTAACTTTAAGGCCAGTATTCCAAACGAATAACTATGTAAGGGTACCTTGAATGATGACCTTATTAGATGAAGATACTGTAATGAGCGACTCTTTATTGGCATGAGGCTCGATGCGTGCTGAGGCAACACATCCAGGCAGGGTCCGATTATTGAGAGAGTAGCTGAATGCTGCTTTTAGTTTCATGAGGACTGCCAGATGGAGGACTCCCTTTTCTGTTGGAAACGGTTGCTAGGACAACGCATTCACTAGGAGACAGGCGCGGTTATTCCCAAAGTGTCATACTTACATTTAGAAGCAATGCGATACTCACGCGCAATTAATTGAGTTGCATTATATTCTGATTAAATTAGTTAATTTGAAGATTTTTTCAACATCAAATAACGAAAGAGGTGCGAAGAGTTCGGTGTGAGAGGAAATGGTCTCTTCGTTGTCAGTGATCTCTCGCATAAGGAAATGGTCCCATGAAATAACGTTGCTTAAAATCAACTAAACCTCTTCCATCTCTGAGACTAAACGTAAACGGGATCCCTCGCTTTTCACAGTCGCAAAAAATGTTCAAAATGTTCTGGAGATCTCGACACGGGCTATCATATCCTAGAATCTATGGATTTTTTACAACCGGATTATTAAATTGGAGTTTCACCAAAAATTCACTGAGATTCTGGCTTTGCTGCATGATAGGATACGCCATAATCCCACGGAAGGTCGATCTCGATTATTGACGCGGAGCGTTTCAGATTGCATTGTGTGGCTGATCAATGTGAGTACTCGCATGAACTTCATACGATGAAGAAGTTGATTGTTGACAACTTCTAGGCGAGCAGCCTTGTTTTCAACCTGTGACCTGACCTAACGATCCTTCCCCGCCCCTATTTTGTGAGAGAGCGGAGCGGTAGAGAGGTGCTAGAACATAGAGATGGAAATGAAAACCTTTCGGAAATAACTTCATTGGAATCGCCATGCCAATGTAAGTAAGTCTATGTACTGTAGATGATCGGTAGAGAGAACTTGGATAGCGGAAAATGTGACTGAACTGCATACTTTACTGCATACTGAACTGACTGAACTGACTGAACTGAGGCGGCCAACTTTCGAACTTTGGAGGGCATGTATGCATATGCCCAAAAGGAATTTCACGTTGCTGAAAAGTCTCCACAGCATTTTAACAAAACAGAAAGGGAAGCTCAATCGAACTGCAACAATGAAACTCGAAATCCTACTGAAACATGAAATCTCCCTCTGCGAATCTTCCTCCCGATGCACGGAAATGGCCAGGGTTTCACTCATACTATCAGATGGAAATATGCTCAGTTATCAAATTAAAGTTACCGGACGATGACGAAACCCTGATCTCACCCTGATCTCGTCGCATGTACGAGAGAGTATGCAAAAGTGAGAGAGCGCGGGTTTACGCTGATCATTTCCGGCTTTCCCTTGAGGCTATTATTGATTTTTAGCATTTTTGTATGTTCATTCTCAACTAATTCAGCCATCGGCTATTCGATGGAGAAAATAGGGGGTCAATTTTGTCCTCGTCCGGTAACTTTAAAGAATTGTGGTATGTTTCAGATGGTTGTGAAATGAAACATCGAAGAGCTTTCAAACAGACTATTCCCGTGTTTTGGAGTCCGAGTTTTCACGGGAACATTTTCAAAATCTTAATCCCTTTATCTACCCTTTTCTGGAGAGAACATTGTGGGCCAGAACGCTGTGTGGCAACCGTGTACGCTCTATCGAATGAGCTATAGCACGTCTCTCTACGATGCTCGCGGCACCAATTGAAAAACTAGCGACCTTCGGTCGCTACGTGGCTCGCGGGGTTGTGTTTTAATTATAACAATTGACTGGTGAGAGCATGCTTAAAATGTTGTAAAAGGCTCGTGAGGCCTCGGGAAATTCGAAAAAGTTGGGATGGGGCGAAGCCACCCTCGGCCTCACGAGCCTTTCACATCACCCTCAGCCTCACGAGCCTTTCACAACGCTTACGCTGCGATTTGGTAAAATGCATCATGTTATGTGGTGTTCTAAAAGTGCTCGCCGTGGGAATACCAACGGAAAAGGTCCGACGTCACATGGACGTGTTTGAGCCGAGTTAGAGCAATTTGAAGAAAAAGATCAAAGATCAAGTATCAATTTTTAAAAGTGCTCGCCGTGAGGATGCTAATGGTCAAGATCTTAGCGGTCTAGGATGATTTTGAGCCGAGTTAGAGCGATTTGAAGAAAAAGATCAAAGAAC